>CM025851.1:4756054-5134345 GCA_003952965.2 Morella rubra | reverse complement strand
AAAATTGGGGTTTTAACACTTTAAATTCCAATTTATACAATTTTTCTCATCAACTATCTACATTTTACACTTAACACCCTTCACTGTTTATTTGAACAAAATTTTCTATTTTGGTTCAGTAAAATGACAATTTTTTCTCTATACAAAATATAATAATAAAAAAAATCCTGAAAGTAAAATCTTCGTGTCATTGAACCAAAATAACAGCCGTTAATAGTTGAAGTAAGAGATATAATGAAATTGGTAATTTAAAGCATGAAGGGTTAGAACTTACAAAAAGTGTAGTCAATTTTTTTTTTTTTTTTTAGGAGATTGTCATAACCCGATAGCCTTAGCCTTCCCCCCTCCGTCACCAAACCCCCAACTCCCTCTTGCATAGTCCGCTACTCGTTGCCTACATAGCATATCTAGGAAGGGCCCATCTCCATGGATCTACAATACGTGATTGCTCCGCAACTCCCCCAATTTAGGTAGTAAGATGCGTCTTTCCATTAATTGCTTGTCAGAGCTAAAAAAAGAAAAGAGGGAGTGTTAGGTGCGAGTTGCTTTGTAGTTAGATGGTCCACATCCACCTCCAATTACGGACGTAACAAGTACGCGAGTGGGAAAAGATATTCTAAGGGTTGGATCACGTGCGGGACTCCAAACAGCAAAAGGTCTGGGTGCCAAATTATAAGGTGGATCACCGAGCACAAAGATGTGAATATTGGAACCCCGTTTGGTCCCCCGTCCTCGGTGCAAACTTTCAGGCAGAGTACATTTGGGTTCGTAGGCCATGGTCACCACCCGTGGGCGAAAGGGGCGGTGCAAAACTGCTCGTGCCGAGTGCGTCACTCTCCATTAAGCACCTACCACGTTCATGTGATCAATTTCTGTCCTTTGCTGCAGCTGCCGTGCGAGCACAGGTCAGAGTCCATGTTCCTAGATATCACAAATTTGTGATCCCCAAAGATTCCTCAGTCAAGGGCCCCCACCACCTCAACTTTGGAGCCTGAGGGCAAAATAAATAACTTCCTTTGACCTGCAGGCTGCCTCCACCATGACTGCCGTGTGGCAATCAAATCCTACCTCGCATTTAGCGGAAGGTAAATCTATCACGGGCGGCACATGGGCCATAGGTACTATTATAGATGGACTAGGCCCACTCTCCCACGCTGCATGCAAAACGACGACCGCTCGAGGTTCATGTCTGCCTGTAAGTTCGGGGAAAGTATATGACAGAAGAGAGACCGTAACTGGGGGAGAAGATAAATAGGATTATACAAAACACACCATTAAGTGGTGATTCCCTAACCCCCAAAGAAAAATACAGGTATAGGAGACATGATAATGATCTTCATTTTCTCCTTCACTGAGAATAAAGGGACCAAAGCAGACAATTGCAAGTTGATACTCCATAATGGATGTGCATCAACCCCCATAGGACTAGAAAATTCCTCCCAAAGCACCAGAAGAGCACAGGTATTCCTCAAACAAAAACAGGGACTGATCCCCGACCACAGTTCCAATCAAAAGCAGTTTATGTCCCTATCCGAGTGAGTAAAGGCTGCAAATGACCAATCAAGGCAGTAGAAAATATAGAGCACATACCAATAGAAACAGATTAGCAATCCCAAAAATGGATGGCCCCTTGTAAAGGATCCAAGATGCAAAGAAGCACTAAAAGTTGACATTCAGTATTTTATCACAAGATCACACATCATCCGTACAAAGATCAAATCCCAAATTCAAGGTCTTCAAAGGTAAAAAGGGACCTAAATACCTATATACTCTGCATACAATAGAAAACTAATTCAACACATCCTCCATAAAGCCTCAAGCCTGTTCCAAGTTGTTCGTACCCGGTCTCGATCCCAGATGGTACCATTCCTATAATCAGTAAAGTTGGAAGCAAGGCAAAACTTTAAGCATCAAAGGAGAAAAAGTAAGGAAACAAGATAAGGAGACACTAAATAAGCTGACAAAAGGATGAAACTCACTAACATGCAGTCTTATTTACATATTAGCAGGCGTGGGAGAGGTTTGCTTAGAAAGCTCCCTCGACCACAACTGGGAGGTCCTCAAAGCTCCAAAGATCCATGGCATTTCCACCATCCTGAAGCGCGTCTCCACTAAACAATGACTCAATGGAGGCATCCCAGCTTTCCTCGAGATATGGCATCTGAAAATTCAGCTGAGACTCAAAAGCTGAGAGCTCCTCAGAAAGCGTCTTTGCCGTGTTATTATTTTCAACAGACACCACATTCTCAGAATCAGATTTAAGTTTCTTCCTTGGACTAGCATCCTCCAGAAACTGAGATTCACCCCCTTCCACAGTAGCTGACAGAACAGATGAGATTTCTGGTGTCCTAGGGCCCTGTTCTCCCCATCCAAAGTCAGAATAATCGAATGAGTTACTCCCCTGATCTGAACTGAAGTACACAGGGTGAGTACCAGAGGGAACAAAGGATTTCAGACCAACATCTCCATTGACAGGTATGGAATCCATATACCCATATTGGTTGGCAAAAGGTTTCTCTTCCATCGAACCCATGCTATAGTCCTGATCTGAGTTGCTCATTGACTCAAAATTTTGGTTCAGGTTGGGCCGAACAGAATTCAGGTTTGTCTTGGGAAGTGGCTTCTGCAGTTTTGCCTTAACTGAACGCTTTGGAGAAGCTCGGATGGCTTCATCAGGAAAATTCACCTTTGCTTTCTTGCCACGAATTCTCCGTGCCTCGGCATCATAAGCTCTTGCAGCTTCTTCAGCAGTGTTAAAAGTTCCGAGCCAGACACGTACACCTTTCCTCGGATCTCGGATCTCAGCAGCCCACTTACCCCATGGGCGTTGCCGGATTCCTCGAAACTGATTTTTCCTCTTTCTCTTTGCAGATTTCTCAGCTTGCCCATTGAATTCAAAGGATTTTATATTCCTAGATCCTTCAATAATAAGAGGAGAAACAGATGTATCAGTGACAGTCACAAATCATTACATAAAAGGAAACATGGTAAATATTGAAAAACCTAGCAGACTCCGACACTGCACTATAAGAGATTGAAACAACACACGCTTACGCTAAGTTGATCATTCATATTGCCAATGACTTCCACAGATTTAAAAGCCATCCAAAGGCACGGACCAACAGAAGGAAGACATGCGACCGCCCAGTTTAGAGAGTGAGCGTTGCAACTTTTAACTTTCTACTACCCAGTAATATAAAGCAAATTAAACATAGACGATCAAACAATAGTAGAAACATCAACATGGAAAAAGAAGATATAACCCATCAGCCGAATTTGATCATACTTTCTACTGTTCAGTTCACATCCAAAATAGCGATTCAATACTGCATGTTTGAACATATAAAATAAAAAATATACATTATATTTTCAATTCTTGAGGTTCTCCCCGCATTTTTTAGCAACAAACCAAACAATAGCATTCCATATAACAGAAACCTGTCAGTATTTTCGACCAAAATAATAAATTATCACTCAAAAAGAAGGATTTAATGTTTGATGCTCGATTGTCTCAAAAAAAAAGAATGATAATGATCAGATAAGAGATAACTTCTCTTTTTGACAAAAACCACACATATTCAGACTGAAATCTCTCCACCTAGATATACCATCAACATAGCAATTGCGAAAAGATTTGTGAAAAGGGTCCTCAAGATCAGAAAAATCATACACCCAATATTTCTACATATAAAATAATTGCCGCAAACCTCTAATCAAACCTCAAGGAAACAAGGCAAAAAGACCCCCAAAAAAAACAAAATTCTCGAAAGTGCGATGAGCATGCACCCGAACCCTTCTACATCAGTTATAATAAACTTCGATCTCACCAAATCCAAAATACCAACACAAAAGCAATAAAAATTTACTTCGAAAAAAGCATTTCCAAATCAGATCACCGTAATAAAAAAAACCCCAACATTAACATAAATAGAAAAAACAACCGATATATAAACTCAGATCCACAAAACACCCAAAACAAATAAACAGCTCCAAGGAAAAAAAACATTCAACATACGAAAGGACATTAAACTTGATGGGAAAATAATAAAGCCAGGAAAGAAGCAAGAAATTAGAAAAGGCTGATACCCGGGTTAGGAGCAGCAGAGAAAGCAAAGGGCTTGACATCGGCCATGACGACCTCCTCGTCCACGTCGATATCGGACACATCGTCCTTGAAGTCCTGAAAATCAGCCTCGAAATCGTCGACGTCATCCTCGACCAGATGTTTCGAGAATCCCTTCCCCGAGACGCGTTTCTTGAGATTGGGCCAGAGGTAGTCCGCCGTGAGCCGCCGCTGCCGGTTCGGCGGGATGAAATCGGAGATTATAGCTCCTCCACACATGGTGGTTGTTTTTTTGTTTTCTTCCTTTCTTTCTTGTTCCTAATCAAATGGAAGGGCCTTTCGGAAAAGCAAGTTTGGTTGGTTTGGGCTCTAGTTTCTCAGTAGTTTATCAGAGGGACAAATTAAACGTTGGTGGAAGAACGAAAGCGTGTTGAGAAGCTCTAAATCGACACCGGTAGCGATTTATATATTTTTGGAGCAAATGGGGTGGAAGAGTATTTGTCGTTAATACCCTTAGCTCCGATCCTGGTTTACCACGATACGCTCGTCTGATGGATTAATTTACAGTTGTAGACTCTTACTGTCGTATTACGTTTGGGATGCACGTAACACGCGAGCGTGAGAGTAATATATTCGCGCAGAGCTATTTTACTGCCCTTTTGTTTTCTTTTCTTTTTTTAATGTTCGAGAAGTGTCAAATATAAAATTACAAAAATCTTTTTTTATTTTATTTTATTATCACTCATTCAAAGACAACACACAGAGCAAAGAAGCCATACATGCATTTACAATTACGTTGTAAATGGGGCTGCTAAGATTTAATTCATCAGATAGAAAAACCACAAAAAATGCACTTTTGGAAGACACATTCGACATATATGCATTTAACCTTGTTTGGACAAGGGGTTCATAATATATTCCATGTTTTCACGAACACATGATTTTTTTTTTTTTTTTAAGGATTCTTATGAAATTAAATAGGCGAATGAAAATTTTGTTTGGATGAAGAGACTTTGGACTTAGTTTGGGTTTATAAAAAAAAAAATCACAGATTGGGTTCGAAACCTTATTTTGGAATTGATTTTATGTCTGGATGGGTCTCCTATTTCAATAAAAGAGACGTGTTTCAAAACATCTTATCCAGGCAAGATACAACTTGTGGAAATCTACTTGCATTTATTTATTACCAAAATCAGCATTTATATGTTTTATTTTGGCGGGCAACAAATTGGGAATGCGGTTATAAAAATAAGTGTTTTTTTTTACCGAGAAAGATATCGATATTATGTGACACAATTATACGCGGTGCTTTATTCGTAGAATAGCATATAATTAGTTTTGGGGACCAACTGTCTTTGGACTTTCACGGCAACAATTAGTACAATAATTAATTATTAGAAAGCCAATTATATGAAAAAGATTTTTTAAAGTCAAAATGAATTTTTTACAACTTTTGGAGGGTTCTGGGGCCGCCAGTCCCTCTGACTTTTGGAACGATCTCTTGAAAACTACTAGATTTATTTCATAATTAAAGTCACCTTATTTGATTTTGAGTTAACTTTATATTCTTCGGTCATAAGTGATGTGTATTAATAAAAAATCAAAATATCTTGCTCTATTTAAAACGTAAAATAAAATAAAATAATATTGTTAGTCTTTTTTTTTTTAGTTGGTGATAAATGATTCTAGTCGAAAGTTAGGTAAAAGGCGCTTTTGTGTCCATATATGTTATAGGAAAATCGTCATGGCTGAATAATACCAAGTTACTATTTACAACAACCCATTACGTTTTAACATCACGTGACTCTAAGTAGGAGCCAGCTAATTTTCGTCTACTCCAAAAGTTTGAATGTAACGGTACCCCTTAAATAATATTAAATTATAGCTAATTTGGACTCCGTAGAAAAAGTAGTGGGTGGGTAAAGTGTATGATATTTCAGGAAAATTTGTATGATATTGTTTCAATAAAAGATGATATATAACAAACTAATATAAAATATTTGATAAAAGCATTAATATAAGGTGGAAAAGTCTTCAAATTGCAATTAAATTACGAAATTGCTTGACTGTTCGTACACTCTCAATGAAAAGACAACTACTGCCAGTACATAAGTGCATGCGTCTAAATTGAACCTAAAAGTCACCGGGTACACAAATTATTGGAAAGCAATTTGTTTGTTTTTGTCTTTTGGCGTATCCTTTTAGCAGTTTAAACCACATCTTCCAAATACATATATAAAATAATTTAATTCAGGACCACGGGCACAAAATTAATAAATTAATTTACGGACCAAATGATATCGTGCAAATAAGAATAAGAGTGGCTACTGAAAAAACCAAAAGGCAAGGTTAGGTTGGAAAATATTTATTAAAAAAAAAAGAGAGACAGAGAAAAATTGTGTGAACATTTTTCTTGATGTTTCCCATGTTGACCCTTTGTAGTACTGGAAAAGCTGGCCACCTAACTTCATAGAAATAAAAGGGTACCTACGCTTGATTTGACCGGACAAAAAATCGGTTGAATTCGAGACGCAATTTTTTTTAAAAATTGATATAATTGCTGAATTTTATAATATTTAATATTATTCATATAGAATAACATAATAAAAAATTATAAACTGCAGATAGTTATTATTATTTTTTAAAAAAATAACTTCTTCCAAATACTACCACCTTCCGGGCAATATTACTACGTACGGACTATAATTATTCAACGTTTACCGAACTTGTGATAAAAGTCCCAGTTGGCCTTGGGCACAGTGATTGACTTTTGTACGAGTCAGTGGTTCTGAGTTGCTGACGGACGACAATAAGTGCGTGTCGGGCGCATACCTTGAGGCTACTGATGTCTGAATCTCCAACCACCCCACGATTCATCATTCAAATTGATCACAAAAGATGATCTAAGGTGATTAGACAGACGAGTTTTCTCCACACGGTAAGAGCGTACAAAACGTGGTCAATTTTTTTTGCCCCGTAAGAAAACTTTTGACTCCAGATAGTCTCGTCATAATGTCGACATTTTTCTCAAGTTGCATATAATCCTGAGAGAAATATTCAGTGTTCTATGGGTTCTTTTTAAATTTTTTTAAAAAAAATTTAACGGTTCAGGATCTCTGAGTGTATAAGGCTCATTTTTAAAATTAATCTTGAGTCGTTGGATTCTTCTTAAAAGAAATTGGGAAGAACCCAGAGAGGACACCAAACATTACTCTAACCCTAATATCTTTAGATGTAGACACCTCATCAAAACCATCAGCCATGTGTATTCTTTTTGGTTATCTCCCTCCCCTAAGTCCCAACCTCCTATTAAATTTGGAGTTGACGTACAAAAAATTTAGTGGTTTTATGATCTAATGAAAATAATTACGAAATCATTTATTTCTATATCAATTTTTATTTTTTATTATAGTAAATATGAAAAAATATTATTTAAATAACATATCTCTTAACTTTTTTTACTAATTCTCGTATCTCAAAAATTTGACCATTCCAAAATTTTAGTTCTTAAACACAGTAAATTTTGGATAGAAACACCTAATGTGTTATTAAAATTTATGTGTCATACGTTTATAGAGATGGTCAAATTTAATTTTTTTTTAGTAAAGAAGAGAAACTCAACCTAACAAATTTACTAGAGTAAATTCTAATAAAATCCTCTCAAAGTCACACAAATCAGATTAATCTAACTTTACCAGGAGAATAGTCTTAAAAAATTATTTCCATCTCAACAAATTCAAATAAAAGTCTCAAAATTTTAACCACTGGAACCAAACCCTCGAAGGTAAGGTGATGGTCAATTTCATTCACTTGTTATCTGACCAAGAATACTGGCTAGAGTTAGATAAAATGGCAAATTTGTTACTGAATGTAACGTGGGGAATCGAAAAATATGAAGACTCCAATTCGGATGGTGGGATTGGAATACCCGAAAAGCAAAAAAGATTCGAGTGCACTGTAAAAATGACCAAATTAGGTTCATGATCGAGGTGAATCAACGAGGAATGATAGAGAGTGCGCTAAACGACAAAGCTTAAAAACGGTCAATAAAGATAAAAGCGTGTACCCCTCAATAAGGTGTGGGTCAACCACACGATGTCCACGTGGAGGAAAAGTCCGGTCCACATTTCAAGTTGCTCAGTTTCTCATTTAACGGTTCAGGATCTCTTGTATAAGGCTCATTTTTAAAATTAATCTTGAGTCGTTGGATTCTTCTTAAAAGAAATTGGGAAGAACCCAGAGAGGACACCAAACATTACTCTAACCCTAATATCTTTAGATGTAGACACCTCATCAAAACCATCAGCCATGTGTATTCTTTTTGGTTATCTCCCTCCCCTAAGTCCCAACCTCCTATTAAATTTGGAGTTGACGTACAAAAAATTTAGTGGTTTTATGATCTAATGAAAATAATTAGAAATCATTTATTTCTATATCTATAGTAAATAGTACTAATTCTCGTACAAAAATTTGACCATTCCAAAATTTTAGCAGTAAATTTTGGATAGAAACACCATGTGTCATACGTTTATAGAGATGGTCAAATTTAATTTTTTTTTAGTAAGAGAAACTCAACCTAACAAATTTACTAGAGTAAATTCTAATAAAATCCTCTCAAAGTCACACAAATCAGATTAATCTAACTTTACCAGGAGAATAGTCTTAAAAAATTATTTCCATCTCAACAAATTCAAATAAAAGTCTCAAAATTTTAACCACTGGAACCAAACCCTCGAAGGTAAGGTGATGGTCAATTTCATTCACTTGTTATCTGACCAAGAATACTGGCTAGAGTTAGATAAAATGGCAAATTTGTTACTGAATCGAGAACAAGAGGGTAACGTGGGGAATCGAAAAATATGAATCTTCTGCGACTCCAGTATTTACCGCCGGCGCGAATATATGGTGGAGATAAGAAAAAGGCATCCCCGAAAAGCAAGGTAAAAGAGGTCAATTCGAGGGTGCCGTGGGGTAAAAATGACCAAAGGAGGTTCATGCACCCCAACGTGCCGTAAACGTGGAATGATAGAGAGTGGAAGCTAAACGACAAAGCTTAAAAAGTAAAATAAAGATAAAAGCGTGACCCATCAGGAAGGTGTGGGCCCAACCACACATGTCCATGGAGGAAGTCGGTCCACATTTCAAGGCTTTTCTCATTTCGTTTTTTGTTTTCTTCGGGTCTTTGTATATTTCGATAAATGCTGATTGATTGGAAGCAGCTCACAACCCTTTCTCTTAAATTGGTCTTTTTGCTGTGGCGTGGTGTTATAAAGGGGGTTTTATAGTGTTTTCGTGGGGCATCTTGCATGCTTAGGTACAGTACCACCCACAAGGCTCGTAGCCACCCTATCTAAGGGACTGCCTATAGGGCCATAAATATTGCCACAGCCATTGTAGGGTCCTATATATATATATATATATATATATATTCGAATTTCCAGTTTCTCACAAGCACAGAGAAGTTGATAGGGCT
Source organism: Morella rubra (assembly GCA_003952965.2). Lineage (NCBI taxonomy): Eukaryota > Viridiplantae > Streptophyta > Magnoliopsida > Fagales > Myricaceae > Morella > Morella rubra. Next base: position 5,124,809 of record CM025851.1, on the reverse strand, counting down.
GAAAAGGAATCTGTTAGGCTGTGTACAAAGCACCCTATGAACACTACGTGAGGCCGTGTGTTAAAGCTCAAAATTGTTCTAATTTATTATTCATATTAGAACATTCAATCCGAGGAAAGACATTAATATTACTGGGTAAGGTGGATCTTATTGCGCTTTATAATATTTAATATTATTGTAATTATCTGGCAAAGTAAATTCTACTGCATTCAATTTATAATGTATCTATTTTTATTTGAATTAGATAGACATTAAATTAAGAATATCTTCCATATCCGCTTAATCGAAATAATAAAATAAGTTAGACATGGAGTTGGATGACACAATAAAACAATTTGGATGGGAAAATGTTGTACTATATAGACCTCCAGAACATGACTATTGATCATATTTTTACAGTAAATGTTTGGGGACAGGAAATTGATTATTTGCTGTAGTGTTTAATCTTGTGGATTGTGGATTTAATTGGGTCATATGATCTTGATCTTTTGTAAGTTCTAGAGCCAGATCTTCATAATAATACATATAACTTATTGGGAGGGAGAAGGTTAGATAGCATAAGATGATCTAAATGTGCACACAACTTAAATACTCAAGCTTAATTACCCTGTTTAATCTAGGTTTCCTTATTTATTTCTTCTTCTTCTTTTTTTAATTGGGTTTTAAAATCTAGAATTATATGCTTTATTTAGAAGTTAGAACAAGTCTTTCTTACTGCAGATATACCACAGTACTCGCATTTATGGAAGGATTAAACTAAACCGAGTCCAGATGTACCACACTGTCATATATGGAAGGGCAGTTGAAAATTCCAAGTGTGCATCTTCTTCTAGATGGCCCTCACCAATACTTAGCGATTCGATTTTTTCAAGTTCTTTAGGCGGAGTTTTATCGAATCCCTTAATTTTTTACGGCAACTTGCAACGACTTTGTTAATAATTTCAAGGCTTTTAATCCTAACAGCTATTATTATTATTATCTCTTAAAATATTAATAAAGTTCCATCATTTTCTTCTAATCTGCTCCCAAATCGGCTCCCGATTCCTTTTGTCTTTTTGGCTCGATGGAAAAGGTGGAACTCCACCTAACAATTTGTATAATTTCAAAAGGACTAGAGATTCCCCCAGATTACGAATGGAAATAACATTTTCATAATCGCATCTTATCGAAGTGATCGTGCTATATGCTCCTCACTAAACAGCCTTTTTCCTGGGTAGAAGCTGAAGATATATATTCAAAGGATCGCTGTAGTAACGAGGAGAAAGAGCTAGCTCTCGTGGAGTACACGCTTCAATTTTGCCAAAAGACCAGAAGAATAATATCAAATATATTCTAAATTTACTACTTTCCTAGGAGCCCAGTGGGCAAGTAGATGATATAGTACTGCCTCCTCAAAAACGTGCTTTGAATATATGTGTTGCTTTTAGTTGGCCGTAAGTGACTTGATCAACGGCCATGATTGTCTGTCTGATCATGGATATGGCTAACGCCTAAGATTATAGATATATAATATAGAGGCCACAATGCAAGTTGTAATTCCCCTCAAGTAGCTGCTTCCAGGTGACAGACATTGTCAGTTTCAAGGGGTCCGGGGCTCATGCATGCGGGTTAAAATCCAAACTTATCCAAATGGCCTCCATATATGGATGAGCATCTCATACATTTATTTAATTTGCTTTGGCTCTATGGATGATGAGAATGGCCCACCTCAGGGATGAGGAATATTTAGAGAAAGCTGGGATCGAGTGTTACTCTTTCCATTTAGATCCAAGTGATGGACGCACGAAACATAAATTATGTGATGGGACAAAACCTCCATAAAACTCTTATAACTATTATGATTAAATATCAATGAATTAATCCAGACGAAACAGAAGGAAGTGCATATATATGTTTCCCACCCCATAACTGATATATATGTCAGAGATATAAAAGGAAAGATGGTGTAAATTTTCATCTGAACTGTGATACTGCTGCATGCAACTAGATCAGTTTGATATTTCCAATTAATTTTTAATATTATTTTCCACAAAATACAAGGTACTGTATAATTTGAGTTGCAAGCTAGCTACAGTCTAAAGGCTGAATATCCTTCCCTTCCCTTGTCTTTCTTTCTTTTAGTTTGGGCTGATGGCTCTCACTCGGAAGGTAGGAGGTAAGCATTATATATAGTAGCTGTCCAAGATGCATACATATATTACAAAATTCTGCAGTCCGGCCGGGAGTCACTTTAGTCTACAGAGGTAATCTCATCATGAGTTGTTGCCATATCGTCTTTTTCTGTGTTTTTTAACCTTTTATTATATGCATCAAAATGCAACTTGCCTTCCCAGTTGAAGTATTCTGGCAATGTTGAGTCAGCGGCTCTCAAACCAGTTTTGGTTTTGGAAACTGGTTTCAAAACAAGAAACCCGGAGACGACGTTTGGTAAAGCTCGTCATCCAAAACCGACGTTACTTCAGTGATCAGATTATTTTTTGAGAGAGATGGCTGGAATCCAGCAAAGAAAACGAAAACTGGTTAATTTCTGGATTCAAAAACCAATATATAATGAAGTCAGATTATTTGGAAGCAATATCATATATATAATTTCATGATCTTGGTTGTCATGGCTTTTTTCTTTGCGAGTATATCAGGCACTTTTTGTGGCCCTAAACTTTGTCTATTGTGTCATCTAGCAGGAAAATGAACTGCTGGCAACCCAATCAACAAAGAGATCATAAAAAAAAAAAAAAAAAACTATCAAATCCTCAGCAATTGATATGATCTCTTTGCACTTGGTGGAATCATTTACTTCAGTATGGTAATATCTTGGCAGACTGTAGGAGTGGTTAGCCTCTCTTTTGGACCTCGATCGAGGGATGATTTTTCGTTTCTTTTCCAATATGATCACGTTAACAAAACGAGCAACGGATAGACATCACTTGAGTGACCCTTCCTACTTGGCTTGTGGTAAGCAATCCCAAGATTTGACACACATGAAAATCATCTCACAAAGATGTCGACCATCTCGGAACCTGCATGCAGACATATATATCCCCAAGCGCGCGGTTAGCTAGGTTACTTTCTTTGGCCATCTGTTAGAATGATGTCAACATTTATACCTCGGGAACTTGGCGATAAGAATGATGTACCACCCAGGTGTCATAGAATCAGAAGCCTTTGGAAGTATATGCAAGTGAACAGTGCAGGCAGACAAAATATAAGCATGTCCTTCTACCGCTAGGTGGCTTGCAGTTTTGTGGAAAGAATCTTCTGTATTCTTCTCTGACTCTCTGTAACTTTCACCAAACAATAGTTGTCGCCACCCTTTGATTTTTACCTTAACAATCAATCAGTCCAATCTAGAATCGTGTCCGAGTAGTCTACTTTTAGAACTTCTGCGAAACTTCAAACAATTGGCGAATGAAGGCCAAGGATTATTGAGATGACATTATATCAGATTCTCAAGAAAATCTTCCCGAGATTTAGCTCTTAGGTGGCCTACACATTGACATTTGATACCACAATTATTTAGGGGGAGAGGACAATGGCACTACAAATAGCCGAAGCATCCAGAAAGTAGATACCATAATTATTTACGCCGAGTAGATCAATTGCTGAAGCATCCAGAAAGCTGTAGCAGACCATACCTCCAAGAAAATGGGGTGCTTGTTAGTGGGCCTACGTTTGTTTTTGTATCACAATAACTCTTGGGCTTGCTACCTATGTTATATTTTTATTAACGGGCTTCTGGCCCAAGATTAATCTGACAATAGATTGCCTAGATGGATTCGACTGCTTCCTCCTCACAACATTGGGCCAGTTCTCTTCGTTGAGAGTGCATGGGTCTGGTCTGTGTGAAACCCAAAGGGAAATAGGGCCTCTAATGCGATACATAGAGGTTCTGCTAAAAGAAGCTTAGCTTTCCACCACAAGGGCCGCCCATATAATCAATCCATTGAGATGGGACAAGTTAGTTTCCTTAGAACATCTTTTTGGTCCTCCTTTCATCCATATTTTTTAGACAGGTACATCAATGATATCCGAACTTACTATGGAAGAAGCTGTGACAACCCTAAAGAGAGGAAAAAGAAAAAGAAATTTATGCGGGTGAGTCCGAGTTTGTCAAAAAATAGTTGCTAAGATATTAACCTCGCAGGCTGAAGTTGGGTTCTAGGCCTGTGGTCATTTCGAAGCTGTTGACCCTCTAGACTCTGTTTTACAGGCGTCTGAAGGCCAAAATTAACAGGGTAAGGTTTTTCCTCCTTTAAATCTAAAAGCAAAACGACAAAGAGTCATGTCGCATACCACAAGAAACAGACACTGATGATTTATGAGCTACTTACCATAAAAAATAATGACTCGTGGTCGTGGGCCAAGAAGAGCAAAGCAAAAAGCCAGCAGAAACCGCGTTATCATGGCCCATGGGTTGTAAAGCAATTTATTGGCAAAGTGGCCCTTTTTCCAGCTAAGTTGCTTCGGTCAAACGGCCGGTGAATAATAGCCCTTTCTCAATCAACGTCATCGATTATCCTCCACTTATAAGCAGACAGTCCCGTGAAGTGCTTTGCTTCCCATTGATTGTGCACCCTTCAGGTTTTTAGCAACGTAAAATGATTATGCAGCAAGAGCCTCTATAATCAAATGTCTGGTCAGGATGAATACTGGTTTTTTACTCGGATTTTTCAATATAGCGAGTTGCTGTACTCTGTTTCAGCTCAGTTCCCTGCGGCCTGTTAGAAAGCATATCTAAATTGTTTTCTTTTAGAAACTCAAAACACTCTTTCTGGGTCTTTGATGGATGTTCCAACCTGGGGACTATAGCGAGTTGATTTCTTTTAGGTACTTCTCTCTGTTCAAATCGCAAATGCGATCATTGCGGTAGGACTTTGAAGCGTGTTTCTGGGAAAGGAATTCTCTTTTTCTTTTGACCTCAGTGAAAAATATGATGTCTTGATGGCCTGGGTGATTCGTACTTCCTTGATATTGAAACCTGCCGACAATTTATTGAATCAGATTTCCAGTCAATTAAAGTCTGTCAATCCACCCATGAAAGCACACGTACGAGATACTACTAATAAACAATTATGTTGGCCATTTACAGCATCAAGTAAACCCCACATGATTTTTGTCCCAACTATTGTCAATATCATAATGTCTGTTTTTGTTAAGCTGTTAGCTTGCATGCTAGATACCTCGAATTTAATATTAAAATTTACATAAAAGCAGCATCCACCCTTTTGCACATGCAATTACCAAAATCTTTGACTTCAAGGTAATAGAACAAGCCGAGAGATCACAGCAGTTTGTGATTTGAAAGGGAAAAACAAAGGATCTTTTTCCATTATCTTGGTCTATTCTCAACACACACCATTTTTACATTCAGTCTTGATTCTTAATCTTACAACAAAGATACGCCTCCACTCAACCCCACCAGTTTTCTGAAATTGAAAACCTAAAAGAACCACATTCTCATTTTACATACGAGTAAAAACTTAATAGTAAGTTCTATGAAAGGAAGGAGAGCAAAATTCCTAAAACCCCAAACACTCTCTTCTAGAGAGGTTGCTGCATGGTCACGAGTAAGGGACTAGTGACATTGTGCTTCCCATCAGACCACACTATAGAACCACTCTTCACACTGGAGCTCCCAGGGGAAAGTTTCACTGCCCTGGCTTGTACCCGCACAAGGAAGTTCAACTTCTGACCCACCCTCCTAAACACAAGCTTATCCGGCTTCACTGTCACCATCATTCCGGCAGGCGGCCTAATTGTAACTTGGTATACGGAATTGGGGTCTCCAACATTGGTCACTGTCCGAATAAAATGCGTCGATATCTTGTGCTTTCCATATTGTTGAAACACAGCAGACATTGACGGGTAATTCAAATTCCCAACATGGCCAAACCTTCTTGCCCCGCTGCAATCTGCAGTCTTCCTAGTAATCCCTTGGATGTTCTTCGTAGTATAATTGCAATTGCAAAGGAAATCAACATAATCATGGGAAAGGAGGTCATAGACAAGACCAGGATCCATGGCCTTCTCGGGGTGAACATGGCCAGACCCAAAATCCAAAACTGTTGAAACATTTCCAGTGGACTCGTCCAACATGGTTTCACCGCCTCGCTTATCCACGGTATAAGCAGTAGTCATGAGCGCAGACCTTATTGCCGCTGGACTCCAATCCGGGTGGGATGCTTTCAGCAATGCAGCGAGACCGGAAACATGAGGACAAGCCATTGAAGTTCCAGACAGTATGTTGAACTCTGTTCTACGCTTATCCGAAGGAATGCCAGACGGTCCGACTCTGTCGGGCCAAGCTGCAAGAATGTTCAGTCCGGGTGCAATCAAATCGGGCTTCAGTATCTCCGGGGTCTCCGGATTAGGACCACGAGCCGAAAACGATGCCACCACAGGGGCAGGCCTCACTCCAACCCTTGTACCCTTGAAGATTATCGTAGCCACCGGCAGCGACTTTGAGTCCGCCGAGATGTATTTCCTGATATCGTCACCGCCGGATGCACCGACGGCGGTGGCAGGCAACACGTGGCAATCGGCCACCAATCCTTCGCCATCAAAAACCCCATTAGCCAAGATCATTCCGACCCCTCCAGCTTTCTTCACAACATCTCCTTTGGCAGCTCTAGAATTGATGCCTCTGTCGCACAACACGATCTTGCCTTTCACGAAATTGGGGTCCAAAGAACCTTCCAAACATAGCGAAGACGAATATCCATCACCAGCACCACCGGCACCTCCTTGAGCGTTCCCACCATACACTAACGGGTACATCCGACCCGGACTCAAACCCGGCCCGCTGTAAACACTCGCGCCCCGAATAGTTTCCCCATTCCCCAGCTTGACATCGGCAGGAAAATCCCTGTCAATGGTGCCAGCACCAACCGTAGTGACCCAGGGAGCAACATTCGTGACAGTGAGCCCGCCAGGGCCGCCGTTCCCGGCGGAGGCTGAGACGAAGATGCCGGCATCGGCTGCTCCGAAAGCGCCGATTGCGATTGCATCGAGGTAATAAGGAACGACGACGCCACCCACGCTCAGGGAGATGACGTCGACGCCGTCCGCCACAGCAGCATCGAAAGCGGCGAGGATGTCCGAGTCGTAGCAGCCAGCATTCCAGCAGACCTTGTAAGCGGCGAGGCGTGCTTTAGGAGCCATCCCAGCTGCGACACCGTGTGCGTAGCCAAGGGTAGAGGCAGGGAAGACGTAGCGGCCGGCAGCTATGGACGAAGTGTGGGTGCCATGGCCATCGGAGTCCCTAGGGGAGCGGTATTCGGTGGTCTCGTTCATTTTGCCGTTGGTGGACTCATAGCCAGCGCAGAAAAAGTTGGCGCCGATGAGCTTGCGATTGCAGGAGGAAGGAGGGAAGTCCTTGGAGGCGACGCATCGGCCTTTCCATTTGGAAGGGACGGGTCCAAGGCCGCGGTCGTTGAAGCTCTTACGCTCAGGCCAGATGCCAGTATCGATAACTCCGATGACGAGGTCGGAACCAAAGTCCGATTCTTTGAGGAGGCCAGCGCTGTCTGTCGTCTTCAGGCCCAGGAACTGAGGCGAGCGCGTAGTTTGCACGTGGCGGACTTGTTCGGGAATGAGAGAGAGCACGTGAGGGTGGGAACCGAGAGCTTGCGCTTCGGATGGGGAGAGCTTGGCGGAGAAGCCGTGAAGGACGGTGGAGTATGTATGGATGATGCGGCCGGTAGTCTCTGCTGGAGGGAGCGGCGTCGTTCCGCTCAATGCGGAAAGGGAAGACTCATACCAGTCCTTATGGGTAGGGAAAATGGAGGGCTTGGAATCGGGTTGCACTTGAACAATGTAAGTAGTCTTCTTCTGGGCGTCGTTACCAGCAAGAAAAGAAGCAGAAGATGCGTAGGAAGTGAATATGGGGGAGGTGAGTGAGAGAAGAAAGAGGAGAAGGAGGAGGGTGGGAGAGGGAGCCATGGGAGAGAAGAGTACGATTGCTCTGGTATAGAGCCGTGACTGCTCTGCTCTGCCCTGCCACTGACCAATCTTTAAAAGAAAAAGGAAGGAGGGAGAGAGAGTGTGCCCGATTGTATAAGTAGTTTGGTAGGGGTAACAGAAAGCAGTAGTGAGAGAGAGGGGTAGTGATTAGTGAGCTGTAAGTACTGAAGGGGACGGGGAGAGGTGGGGTATGTATGCGTGTTGCGGTGGAGGTCATAGATTTGAAAGGGATCTGTGTAATTTTGTTCACATCTGGGAAATTTCCTTCTTCTTTTTTTTTTGTTTTAATTTTCTTCTGACAGAATCTATTGGATATTAGGGATAATTGGAGGGGTGTTTTTGATAATTTTGCCATTAGAGAAACGGATATAATGTTGTTTTTTCTGACGTACCAACGGTGGGAATGTTCCGGTTATAAGTTTGACCAGACTTTACTCTTTCTCAATCTAAAAGGAAGAAACATGGCCCTCGTGTTCTTTTCCTCTGGATTTACATAAAAGCCCTGATAATAATCAGTAAAAAAAAAAAGGGATTAATTTTGTTCCAAGGTTACAGCGGTGAGCTAAGTTCCTGGTACAGTGGGTGGTGATACGAACAAGTCTCGGTAGCAAAGACAAAATGAAAACTGTAATTAGACAGTACTCAATTCAAATAATGAGGATTAGATATGCTAATTGTTGTACTTGAGATTGAAAAAGTAAGAAACTAATGAGGTTTCTGCATTAATTTTCATTTTAATTTTATTAAGATGCTCACGTGAGGTAGAGGAAGATTTTTCTTGGACATTTAAATAGAATAAAGTATAATACGACGACAGAACAGGACAAAGTGGATATGGGCATATGATTTTATAATTATAATGCAATGCAAGAAAGAATCTCGTATATTGCAAAAATTGTGTCAATGGTCTCAACTGCATTGACCTCTGTCGGCATATACCTTTTTAATTATTTTTTTTGGGATATTTTATCAAAGTTGTGGTATATCAGTTTCTCTATCAATCTTATACTATTGGCTTAGAAAAAAAAAATGTTTCTTTTTAATTAGACTGAAACAATTATAATATTTTTTACCTACTTCGTATATATTTGTAGTTGATTGAGATTATTTTTATCAATTTATTAAGTTATTAGAGTATTATCGTCAAATTTAGATGTAAAAAAAAAAATCGTCTAATTTAAAGGATAAATTTAATCGATAGTGGAGATTCGCCCTCTATTGCTCACTTTTTGAAGACCAGCACATATACTTCTTCATACATTCCTCCTTCCCATCTTGAGTTTTTAAAAAAAAAAAAAAAAAAAAAGAGTTCATCTGAGAATAGTAATAAGAGTGGGTAAAGTTGAGTCTGTAGATGGCCGAAGGCAGCCAATCATGAATCATTGCTAATATGGTACTAAGTAATGCGGAACCAAAGAATCTTGTTTGAGTGAAAATTATCAGTGTCATGAAAAAGATGCACCTTGTATATCTCATTAAAAGTAAAGTTTTTCTCTTGAAGTTGAATATATAGCCATGTAATTATTCTTGTTGGTTTATTTGGACAAATATGCAAGAATAGCAGGATCTTATACATTCCGTTGAAAGTTTTTTAGATATGTACACTCATAAGTAAATTGCTGAAAATCTTTAGCATATAAATACCAATAAATGATTGTAATCTATATATTACTGTCCCATTCCCTAGATATCGATATTCACGACCGGATATATTTTTGTACACCTTTTTTCCGTTATAAGTTGTTATATCAGAGTTTCGTTTGAAACTTTTTTTCGTTTGCTATAATATTGGAACGTTTTATTCCCGGTAGTATTTACCTATTGGTCTGGTCTCCTCGAGAGAAATAATATCAGTAGTATTTTAATATTTTTAGTCATTAATTTTTTATATTTTAATTCTATATTTTTTTATTTTTAATAAGATTTTTTTTTTATTTTTATCATTTTTCTTTAAGAGTTCGTCGACTCTAACTTTGATCCTGGTTATATTACTGGATAAGAGGACCAGATAGGTATTTTGATTGGTAATATGTTTCTGGTCCTAGAAGTCCCGAGTTAACTTAAAACCTTTCGGAGGTGCTGCTGCAGCCAGCCCCTACTGCGCATGGCTGGGACAGTTGTCGATCGTCCGAAACCATCATTGGCCCTGGGGAAGAAAAGCAAATGGAGAGTGGGCCACGCCATTAGAAACTTGCGCTATGATTTCCTTTCCCCTGATGATGACACTCCGGTAATATGTCGGTCTTCTTTAGTTCACATCTTCAAGATCTCAGCGAACACAGGGAATGGTGGGGACCCTTTGGGACGACAAAGTTTCATTTCTGATCTTCTTGCTTTGAATTCGAAAAAAGAACCATTCCATCACCCTTCTGCAGCTAGTTTCCCTCCCTTTCCCACGAAGAAAGGCACAGTGAAAAGGAACACAGACAAGTATTACCCTCTGTTTGGTAAAGAAGTTGAATCGTGGAAGAGTCCAAGACTGTCTGGTACAGAGGAAACGCGAAAAGCATTAAAAAATACAGAGGGAGGTGGTACAGTTCGCATGCAATTATTGAGGGTCTTAATATTCGCAGTAAAGAGGGGTGGAATGTAGGGTCGTCTTGGCAGTGGCTGTTAATCAAAGCAAAGGTTTAATGGAAAAAGAAGAAGAAGAAGAACGAAAGCAAAAGACACTCATGTTTTAGGAAACCTTTCCTTTTCTCTTCCCATGGACGTCTTATCTCTTAGTAAAGTTCTGAAAGGATTATTGTTTAAACTTCAAAGGCGTTCATAAAGGAAAATTATATGGGTTCGTAAAGAAGGTTCCTGCATGCATCTATCCTGCTCATCCTCCATGATCATCCTCTTGAATTATTGTCAAACTAAACTTTACTACTTTTGCTAAACACTAGATTTTCTAAAAAGCGATGGCAAAGTGACACATGATGTAAACAGAATTCGTATATTTAAAACCAACACTTATTGGACATTGTCGAGGGAGTTTGTATTTGGTAGTATTTCACTGTCCAAGCTGAGAGACAAAAGACTACCTAATAATCGAGTGTGCTTCTAGATTCCACGGATAGCACAGCTCATTGATCATATCTAATCACTTCCTTAAACTCAGTCTAATTTTGATTAGTGCTCGAAATCGCAGGGTCTCGAATGATCAGAATTAATTATTCAAATGCGTCGCACATTTGGAGCAACGATTGAGCGTATCAGATAGTTGCTAATCGATGGCTATGAACACGTATGGCTAAGATCATGTAGAACAGACAAACGAAATATCTGGGGTACTCAAGGATGAACTTAACCCAACCTATTGAGAATTGTAAAGATATAAGACCACTGCGGTTCCAGCTAATTAGAATTTAACCCAAACTAATGGCTAAGATCATGTTCTTCTTCTTCTTTTGTTTGACTCAGCAAAAGCATTATCTGGACGATGAAGTCTTCAAGTTTGAACACATATATGGACTTCGCTCCATTTAGATCCGCAGCCATAACAAAATTGAAAACCACACCTGTGAAAACATAGGGAAAAAAAAAAGAGTAAAAAATACCATAGTGAAGAACAATGGAAATAAATTGATCCCAAAAAGCCCTGACCACAGCATAAAATTTCTATCTTCAGTAAGCTTTAGCATATTGCATCGATTTAGGTTCTATATATACAGAAAAATCAACCGGCCTTTTTGGCACATTTACCTCAATATATCAGGATCGTGATCTTTTGAAAATCGTAAGGAGGATTAATCAAGTATTTGATTTTAGATTAAATAGAAAATTCTAAATGATAAACAAAGTTTTCGAATTTGTTTGCTCAAAGATTCCAACGGATAATTTTGATTATTCGTATGTTCAAACAAGTACAAGATCATTTATCTATGAATATATTATAAACAAAAAAGATGACAAGATTGCAGCCGCGTTTGGACATCAAGAAGTAGAATATATATACCAACCTGCACGTAATGTGCTGGCAGCCCAGGACCTTTTCCACGTAGAACTTGCAACGGGGACATCTCTTCCATTGCTTTTTCTTAGCAAGCTCCATCACCATAATGTCTTCCCTCTCTCTTTCGTCTTTATTTAGAGCCTGAAATTCCCCACATGTTATTCCTGCATGCCATGAGACCTTGCACTGCGCACAGAACAGTCTTCGGCAGTTGGGACACTCAGATGCGGTCACGACCACCCCTCCATCATCAACTAACATAGCCGAACAGTCCTTGTAGGGGCAGTAAAATTTCTCAGAACCCAGAACCAAGGACTCGCAGAGGGCATTTTCCCATCGATCAAACACTTCTTGCGGGATGATGGAACGGCATAAATGAGGTTCCAAGAGGCCTCTGCATTTTGGATCAGGGCAGCTCACCGTTGATATATTTTCCTGTATCTTTACCGCAACATATCTGCCAATGCAATCGGTGCAAAATGAGTGGCTGCATTTATTGTTTCTGAACATTTCTCCTGTCGGTTTTCCATCCATGCAAATCGTGCAGAAACTGTGAGAAGATTGACCAGACTCTTTCTTCTTTTGCTTATAAGCTATAGCCGGATAGAGAGGATCTTCCTCCACTCGTGTAGATTCACTACTTTTCGTTATTGCAGCTAATATCGAGGACACTAGAACCTCTTGAAACTGTAACTCTTGCGCGTATTTCTCATCAGAGATTGGAAACACTTCTTCACCGTCACAGAGAGCTGAGAAGTAGAAGTCATCGACCAAGAGAAGATTATTAGACGTCGAGCTTTCTGCCATGTTTCTAAATTTCTATCTGCCCTGACCGGGGACCTTAAATTATGGAAGTATATATTTCTTGAATACCATTTTGTTTTCGTAAGCATGCTTGAACCTCCATTAATGACCAATCCAGGGGATCTCAAGGGTCTCGTCTAGTACTCTGGACATATTGGAATTGGAATTTTAATAAAACGATTCCCATGCATGTATGAGAATCTGAAAAGGCTCCTTTCACGAAACTACTGCTTAGATTTTCGTTTTTCTTTTCCACATTTCTTTCTAATTTTCTGTCTTCCATTTTTCATTTGTTTTATTTTAAACCGTCATTGGCCATGAAGACAGCACGGTTTAGGTTAAATTCTCCACCAGCAAGAAAAATAAACATCAGTTCTAAAGAAAGAGAGCAAAAGGGAAAAAAGAGAGGTATATCATTCTTCGTTTCAATTCTAGCTGCAGAAACACCCTTTTGTGCATAAGAAAACGTTTGAAAAAACCCATCTGCCAGGGAACATATTTGCTGAAGAAACACTAGAGAACTAAACACATCGAGCTGCGAACAAATAAGAACCTAGAAGAAATATACTAATCAAATTGTTTGATGGGTTATATCCCTCAATGTCATTAACCTACATCAGTGAAATGTTCAATGGACAACGACTATTTTACAACCCCCTTCCCAAATCAAGGGCTATATTTACCCTAATACCTCCTCAACCCACTAAAATATGGTAAGTGAAAAAAAAAATAGTACATTTCTACTTGTAATGTTATGCCGGCAGCCCCTCTGATCCATTTCGCTTCTCTACACCTTGTGTTTCTCCCCTCACTCTCCTATCTAGTTCCAACAAAAATGGACGAGAATATAATCAGACATCCAACCCAAGAGCAGAATCAATTCACTCTCGCGTACATGATTTACGGAAAAGAAAACACAAAACTGGTGAGCCTAAGAGGATACTAAGGTAGAAGGAATGCAAACTGAATCACAGAGGTCGTGATACCGTCAAACCTTGGGAAAATCCATTTCCAACTTTCTGTGGTTTCTTCTTGAAATTTGTAATACTACAATGCGGACAAATGTATTCCAGCCCATCTGTTTTTGCATAATCCTGCAAGTTGAAAACAAATCATTATACCAACTTTTTTTCAAACAGATCCCAACTTTTGCTCGATCAACTTGACCGTGCACATTTATGCAAGTACTATTAGATGGTAAATGCAGCAAATGAAAAGTATATGATCAGCCTCCAGGCATGTACAAAAGCCAGGAACTTATACCAGTCATAATCCAAAGGCAACTTATACCTTAAAAGCACCAAGACCCTGCCTTCTGTCACAGCCAAAGTGGGCCCACTCACCACAGATGCCACAGTTCACCCAATCCCCTGCTGCACTACTGTTCAACGGTTGTACACTCCCATTGTAAGCAAACATTTATTTAACACAAATCGTATTACTTAGAACAAGAGAAAGGTACAAACCTGTGGCATAGCAAGCAACATTCCCCATCTACATCATCATGAGCCAATTCATATTCTAGAAGGTAAGTTTCATAATGTCTTTTCAGCGTATTACCAACACCCTGTCGAAACGGAAAAGATTACCCAAATCAAATCAAGTGCTATGTTCTTCTTGATTTTTCACAAGTATCATGCAGAAGAGATGAACTCTGGATATGATTGCCAGAAGTTATCACCATAATTTGATACTTTGTTTACAGGTTCAAGAATGGCCTACTTCTTGAAACACGCAGTGGGAAGGAACCCTTCCCTCCCCCCCACCCCTACCTATTCAAACATCACTGTCCCCACATTTTTTCATGTCCCTAAAATCAAGTAGAAAGACCAGAGAAAGGATTATAGAGGCGTACAGTCATCCTATTTGTCATTGTATAATTATGCATCTTTGAAAAAATCTGCCCTTTCCAGTTGATGCCGTTGCCAACATGGAAGCCTCCTCTTGTAACCACCTAGGAACACCTGGAACACTTCAGTAACAAATTGTACTAATTTCCAGTGACCAGAAACAAGACTGAACTCACCTCCTTGTACAAGTTGTAGAGATCAAGACGCTTCCCATTGAGTATCGCATCTGGAAACTCAGCAAGCCCACCTTGAGGGATGAGTCGAGTGTGCCCTCTAAGTATAAGGAACTGCATTACATCCTTCAGAAACTCCTCCTATAAGAGAATAATAAACAATCAGAAAATCAAGAAAAGCACACTCAAAGTAGATAGGTCCTGGGTGGGAGTTAGAATTATGGAGCCTACCTTAGGTCTAGTTCAGTCTTACCCGACACTTGATTTCCTAAGGATCAGACTACCACATAACACATCCTTACATGGAGCGGGCCTAGATATAGCTTGTATAGATAGCTCGATTAGAGTTGCAATGTGATAATTTAAATTAAACTTAAACTTAAGACCAGTATTTTCTTCAGTCAGTAGAAGTAATTTTACAAACCATTATGCAGAAGTCTTTTTTTTTTTTTTTTTTTGACCCAAAACCTCAGATCATATAGTTTCAATCTAATTATTTTGAGACCATAACTTATGCAACAGTAATTGTGTTTCAAAGAATCCCAAGTCGGAGATACTGGTCCATCAACTTCTTGGCCAGAATTTTAGGAACTAACTTCAGAAAGTTAATAATGTAAAAGCTTTTACTTCCATTTGCACCAAAGGAATGATTACACTTGGATGTATCAATTTGATTGTATATTTTTCTTCTCTTCTTTCACCTAATGAAAAATGCAAGAACAGGAAAAACAGAATCTCAAAATTGACCAACAAACTTATGGCCTGATCTCTAAAAATATAATTAGGCAGCTCACCTCAGAGCAATTGTGCATTGGACTTCTACCACACCCATGTTTTTTCAAAGGTAGTGGGTTGAGGGAAATAATCTGCTTAGCCTGAGATGAGCTCGAATATGATCTTCGTTGTGTTGTAGGAGTTGATCCTACAATACCATGCTTCATGGGAGTAACAACTGGCAAATTAGCCTTAACTTGGCCTCCATCGTGCCCATCTGCCTCAGAAATCCCAGAAAATGGCGTCATTTTATGTCGCCGAACATGAGGAATAGGCCTCATTGCAGCAACCTTCAATCTTTTCCTAGCTGGGAGTAAGGGCATGCTAACTCCATTCCTCAATCCTGTGTCCTTGTCCTCTCCATCAACTCTATTAGAAACACCCTCATGAAAAGCAGGTGTAGTCTCTTGGCTTGGGACAGATCTCTTTCGACTAGGAGCTGGTGGTCTCAACCAGCTTGGGGGGCTGCTAAATATTAAATCGTTTGTACAGGTATCTTCCCCAAGCCTTGAACAGAAAAAAAGTAGACGCTCTGCATCATTTCTCTCAAACGAAGCAACAGGCAATCCCTGGATGCTGGCAATGCCCAGTGCAACTAAACTGCGGTATGAAACATCTGGTGCTAGCTGCCTCAAAACCTGAGAAAACAACCACAAGCAGCATTTTAACAAACATCCTGGCCATGCTGTAGTAAAAAATGTCTTTCTCTGAAACAAATTCATAATGCCGAATAATGGATTTGCAATACAGTCTAAGGCGTAAATAGTCAAAGAACTTTGGACTTCAAAAGCTGATTTCTACAAATTTTCTCAACATTCACCCTAAGACAACATTGTGTGCTCACCATTACAAAATATCTAGAGAATCATAATGCTTCATCCCCTCTGCAATCTAATCTACAAAAAGATAATGGATTTGACTCCACCTTTGGACATTTAATACCCAAGTTGGGAATTTTGATTCAAAACACTTTTAAGAATGCTTAAGAATGAGGTACATACCCGTCCACCTAAATGAACAGTTGAGATTTCCAATAATCAATGTACAACCATTCTGACGCACATATTTCATTTTGTTTATCAAATGCTCAATCAAAGAAAACAGAACAGTTGCATTTTCCGAACCATAAATATAGGAATTCATGCTCTAAAGGTGCCTCCAAGGCATTACAAACCCCCTTCCGCTCTTTCCAAGCTCGGGCTCCTCATTTCTTGAAGGCAAAGGGGACAAAGTCTAAATATTGAAATTAAGCATTATCAGCAGAGTTTTTGAATCTGCTAGAACTCAGATAATAAACAGTTCTAGGATACAGTCTCAGTCATTCATAGAAATCATGGTAACATGTACATACATTACTCTAACCATAATCTCCAGCAGTTAAACCATAGCTCCAAGGAGTCACACCCACAGCCAGAACCCCCAGTTGAAAAAATCAAATTGAAGGTTCACTGATTAAAAGGAGAGAGTATAAGAAAAAGGAAAAGTCAACAACTGACCCAATTTTCTAAATCTCGGCTGTTTAGCCATATAATTATAAATGCAAGGTGATTTTTGCCATGCTTCTCCTTTCAAGATTCAAACCAATTCACATACAAAGCGATAGATTTTAACATCCAAAAATTCTGTCCGATTGATTCAAGCATTAAGTTTGGCCCTAGGGGGCATGTTCAAGAGAAAGCACAACACTTGCTAGGAAACCAATAACACTTGCCAAAAAGAAACTAAATAAAAAGAGTGGGGACAAATCATTATAATGTTACTCTTAAAAGAGGTCCGAAAGAAGGTACTTTTGTTTTGCGCCTCGAAGGGCTGGGGTGTTGTGGGGGGTTGGGGGGGGGGGGGGGGGGGGAGGGGAGAGAGAGTGTGGTAATCAAAAAACCTGTGATGCCCATGTGGGGACCTTCATGCAAACTTCAAATACTTTTGCCCCACAGGCAATTGAAGCAGATCTACGAGGCTCAGAGAATGTAATTTTGCTTTCTTCACCGTTGGGCAGTGCATGAACTAGTTGACTTGTCTCAATAATTTCGTTCTTGATATGATTCTCCAGAAGCTGAAGATCAATGTCACAAAGCATAAGATTCCAACATCTCCAATACTGAAACCTTGTGCTAGAATTTACTTTCAATTACCTGATCATCAAAGCAAGTTTGCGCACTGCCAGACACCAGAAGTGAGATGTGGCCACAACTGCTGGTTGTTACATCACAGCGCATTGTCACAACACCACGAGAAAATGTCCCTGCCTGAAGGGGCGGAGGAGAGGCACTGAAATGAATTGTAAAGGCATTGACAGTAAGAGAGTTAATAGGCAGGGACATAAATCCAGCCAAATAAGTATCCAAAAAGAGGCATTGACAGTAAGAGAGTTATTCATATGATTATTATTTGGGCAAACAATGACATAAGAATCTTTTTGCAGTAACCAAGACTATCCAAGAAGAGACAACAGGAAGAAATTTTAAAGATATTCACTGCATTTATCAACTACTTCCAAAATGCATAATACCTAAATTTGCCATGAAGCTTGCTCCCACGTATCTGAAACAACATAAAGAACATAGTGAGAAAAACAGAAGAGAACAACCAAAATCCACACCACAAATATGATAGTGAACACGGAGATAAGACATGCCCCAGACAATCCATCATCACACTTACTTCAATATTCAAGAGGGCATTGAGGCCATCTTCCAATGCTTCTAACAAACTTGTATCCTGGAAAGAAATCAGTCCATAAGCAAACTCTCAACAACATATAGATGTCAGTAGATGGCAGTGTTTGCCAAAGTGCACAACAGTTGCATATGTTTGTAAGTAAAGAAGCAACACAATAAACAATTAAAGAGAGATCCCTCAGAGCTTACCAACGTGCAAGGAACTCCGCAAACAAGAAACCTCAAACTCACATCGTCATCATGTATCTTTATAGCAGGCAGAGTACCAGAAGCACTTTCGTCATCTCCCTCTGCATCTATCTCAGGAGGATCAACATTGATTTTCAAGCGGTCCCCAAGAAGGTATGGCCCTGCCTCCCCAATAGCTTTGTGGCTGTAAGCAGGAAGGACATGGTTGTTTCGTACACAGTACAGTCTGAAGGAAGCGAGCGCAAGTTGGAAAGCATCCCATGTATGAGTGGATGAACTGCATCCCAACAAAAGACACAAATATAAAATGCCATCTCAAGCTCATATCTTTTGGCTATAACTCTCATGCAAACCACAACCCCCGCCCTCCCCCCTCAAACCGATCCAAAAGAAAAAAAAAAAAAAAAAAAAGACAGGCAGAGCAGCCTATGACTGCCTTCTGCCTTGTAAAGTCAATAACATTCGATCTGCCTTGTAAATTTAATATATATCACAGGCATCCATGCAAGATGGCCCATCTCACTGCTTGTAAGACTAGATGGTACTATTAGCATAAAGATGCCTAGATCAATGTCCAGGATGTATAAATAGATTTTATCTCCGGACTCAATCTGGGTGACAATATGTGCCAAACTCCCTTGCTGAGGATCACCACAAAGACAAACTCACAGATCTAGACAAACCCTCTATGGCTCAATCGGTATCAGACTCATCCATTTAGCAAACTAGCAAAAACACCAAACACTCAAATATAAAATCCATGTGAATGGATACACACAGTACAAAGTACAATGTTCTTTATAGAAACTTAGTTTTGCTCCTCAACGAGATGGCATATCTTGCCTCCACAGATTCAGAAAGAAATTTTTGCCAATGAACTGCCCAAAACATGGCACAAATAATCATTACCACCCCAACCGATTGAATTCCGGTAGGGCATTCCAGACTTAAGCAACACAAACATTTTATTTATGGTTATAAAAACCATAGAACGCACAAAGTAAGAGCTGTTATATGCACCTACTTCACAAGGGATAAAATACCTCTGTACAACTGAAAATAGTGCATGACGAAAGTGGCAAGCAGCATAATACGAAATTGCACTCTTCCAATATATCACATAGGGAATCCCCTGCAAAAGTGAAGCATCCTGATTTAACAAAAATCCATCAACATTATAGTAAAACATTGAAAAAGCAAGCTTGCAGCTGTAGAATTTACAGCTAAGAAACTAACACCAATTTTGTTCATTATTCAGTACATATCAATGAATGCCTGAAAGGCGTGTTTAAATCTTTAAGAAAGCCACCTTTGAATGAAGCACCTCCGCCAATTCTTCTCCATTTGGAATCTCCAAATAGACCTGCACAAGCATTTAACTTCAAATTAAATCAAATCCATAATAACAGCAATTGCTGACAGATGTTGGAAAACAGAATTGGCAAAGAGGGAACCACAAAATTTTCAGGACCTTATTTCTAATTTATCATACTGACAGAATTCCTACCTATTCCAGTCTAACTTTAAATGTCCAGCCCAATGACTCACACATCCACTTTTGCTCTATTTTCTTGCCAAGACAAAATTCATTGGAGCACATCGTTGACAATAATAACCAATTGTCGCAATGGCTCACAATAAAATAAAATAGAAACAAATGTCGCAATGACTCTTAATGCAGTAAGCACAAAGTATGAAGGTCTAATCCAATCACCAGCCCACATAATAACGCAGAGTATGAAATAGGAAACAAATGAACTCAACACTCGTGACAGCGTCTCAATTCCCCCCAGGGAAGGGGGGAACCACACAAGAAAGAACTACTACAAAGAATGCACTTTCAATGCTCATTTAGATACATTACGTACCGCAGTAGGCAATGTCATAGGAAAGATCTCAGATATAGCTTCAGGGGTGGACATGTCAACACCTTCCCACACCAGAGGCCCAACTTCATCATTCTCAAGTTGCTCTCCTTGCAAGTAAACAATACTCGGCTTATACACTTCGATAGTCTTACAAAACTCGTCCTTGCTTGGGTTGGTTAGAGTCTGGACCTGCATAGAGAGTGGTAAGCATAGTAAAGAGAGAGAACATTGAACATCTAGCACGTGACACCTCATATCTGATACGGAAAAGTAACATCCGAAAATCGAGCATGCACCTCCAAACGTCCAGAAGACACCAATTCCGGCAAGGGATATCTTGGCTTATCCTCTGCAGCATCCTTCTTGTCTTCGAAATTTTTCCCACAGGTGACAGCAAGGAGACTACAAGTATGTTTGGAAGCTCCTTGAGGATTAAACATCATTTACAATGCAAGTATTCTTTCCGCAGAGTAGAACCCCACAATTCTCTTTAAGCCTCCGAACCTCCTTAAAGATGGGTTATCGAAAATCACGACATCCACTGGATTAGAACCCTCAACTGCAGCACCAATTTCCACAACAGAAGATCCAACTCACAACCTCCCCCTGAGCCACAAGCAGATCCTAACAATCTAGCCAAGCAAACAATCCAAATCCCCGGCCCAAAGCCAGAATTCACCACCCAAACCGCCCATAGTAACAGAAATCCAGGAAACAGAACAAACGAAACCCTATATCCTTATCGCGGATATGGGAGAAAAATTAATCAACTTTCCCTCACAGATTGAATCAAAACCGTAAAAATCCCTCAATTTCAATGCCGAAAGTTGCCCAAATCGAGGAAATAGCCAAGACGCAATGAGATAGCAAGGAAAACTCACCGCTTCGAACGAGAAAACAGAAAAACACACCGACTCTTACGGGGAATTAAAGACCTTCAACTACCCAGATGAGGAAATCAAGAAATATCGACGACCCAAGTCAGTCCACGGCATGAAAAACCGGAAACAAGCACCGGATAGAGAAGCAAAGAAGAAAAGGTAACCCTAGGCCCTGAAAATCACATCTCAAGTATTTTATTTCGAAAAAGAATCTCTAAAAATAAGAACTTTTTTTTTTATTTCCTATCCCAAATTAAACTCTACGAAAGATATATAATCAGAAGCCCATAATCACCAAAATCAAGTTAACGCTATTCCCAAATGTTAAAAATGTAGGTGTCAGACAAATCTAACCTCAGGTCAAACATCAAACCTAAGAAAAATAAAAAAGAGAGAGCGACGGAGATTACATTTGTAAGGCCCTTTGACGAACTCATAAAGTAAAAGTTCTGATTGGAAACAGAACACAAAAATCCAAAAGGTGTATATGTGAACAATAATTAAACGAGCACTGGTCGGAAGGCTCCCTTTTCGTCTAAGGAATTGAAACAAACGAATAGTACGGCCTACAATCAATAAAGATAAAAAGAGTTTTCGGGATAATTTGCATTAAGTGGGTGGCCATAAGATTCGGACTTTCTGAATTGTAAACGTAACACCGTTGTCAGTTCTCCGATAGATAGAAATAAAAGTCAAACAAAAGCTCGTGATTTATTTACTAACCTTACCAGTCCTACGTTTCTTTATTTTTTGTATCTTTTTTTTTTCTTGGGTGCTTTTTGATCTTCGTTTGGCAACATGAGGCCTGTTCCCTTTTGTTTGAAGCTCCAGTTCATCCCCTCTCTGTCTCTCTCGCTTTCTCTCTCTGAAAACAATAATTATTGTGGACGAGAAAAGATGAGAACCTTAATTGCGCCATTCGTGGAAAATGCCAAACTGTGGAGAGTTAATAGCCATTCGCCATTGCATAGCTGTTGGCTCTTCTTTTATTTTTTCTTTTTTCCCCAATTATTAAAATGATGTTTAAGCGGATTCCTCACTCCTAGAAAAGGAATCAAAACGTAAAGACACCAACTTCTCAGCAGTATCCCGAGCTCATACTTGGGTGAAGAGTAGAGAGAACAGGGAAGACAAAAAAAGACTCGCTCTCGTTGATCCACTGATTTCATAAGCCAAGTTCAACCTAGTTTTTTGTGCAACTCCATGCTTAACGCTACAATATTAATTTCTGCATGTTTAAAATCCAAAGCCTACAGAATTATCAAAATAGAAGAACATTCTCTGCTGCATGATGAAAATATTAGCTTGAAATAAACCCAATGAGTTGTACTTGAACCGCTCACTAAACTCTGGAAGACGCCGTTATGATCGTTCTCATTTTCGAGCATGTTACCATCGCGCTTATCCAATCAGAAAACAGCTTCTTTCTTTCTTTCTTTTTTTTTTTTTTTGGGGGGGGGGGGGGGGGGGAATAAACGAGAAAATTGGGACATACGAGTCAATTGGCAATACGAAAACCTCTGTTTCATTTTTGATTTAGCAGAGGAATTCATTTGTGAAGTTTTCATCTAAAGGGTCAGGGCCTAGGCGGGTTTAGTCTTTCTGCGGTGTTTGATTTGAGGTCGTCAAAACGCTAGTCGAATAATCCTTCAATACAAACAACCAAACATTAATGAACGAAGGCTTCTAAGCCAAGCTTTCTTTTTGCTGAACTTGGGTAATCGCAAACTGCTTTACACTGTTTGTCCACATGCACTCTTATTGCGCGAATGCTTCTAAATTCCAGCTACAAAAAGGGAGACTTTCTTTCATTCTTTGTCGAAGGAAGGTTAATGAGCAATATTAAATGAGATTTCAGCCTACATAAGTAGTAAACAAGTTCAAATATATATTATCTCTGTTTGCAACGCAGATCGCATGGGGCGAGCCAATATGGAAACTCTCAAAATCGTTACTTTCTGGGCAATACGGGCCTGCTTAATGTAGGACCGATAAAGGAGCGTAACGAATTTGAAGTCGGTGTTCTGTGGATAAAAAGGTCTGACTGATCCCGATTTGCAGCGCCTAGCTTAATTACAGCCTTTTCAGAGTCGTACTTCTATGTCCAAATATATAGATAGCGTACAATGTTAGGCGTCCAAATATCAATTAGCTCAGGTTCTAAGATCACGTGCATCCAACAAATATACAAAGAGCCGGTGGCCAACTTCTCGAGTGCAATTAAATGCAGTAATGTTACCACCGAAGTGGGGCCTGGGGATCCAATGTCCCTGAGATATTTTCACAAGACTTGATGTTAATTCCCCAAGTCTTGAGTTTGATAGTGCCTGCATTCTTGGTGACCGATATTTCAGTGATTGTTATTGGGTCATTTGTCAATGTCTGGCTTTCCTATTGAACTCCTGATAGGTCGTTGCTTCAGATATTTATGATCTTTCTGGACTGAATTATGTTGGTTTGGAGGGACGCCATTCGAATTTCCCAGTGGAGGGATCGGTTTTGATCACCTTGTACATCCTGGACCGTGCAAGCATTATGTGGGCCAGTGTGGGTTTGGGCTAACAGAGCAGAGCCTCTTGGGCTCCCACTGTATAACATTGTATATCCAGCCCAAAAAAATACCCGTTTTGGTAATTTCGAAAATTGCCAAAAAAAGA
Source organism: Morella rubra (assembly GCA_003952965.2). Classification (NCBI taxonomy): domain Eukaryota; kingdom Viridiplantae; phylum Streptophyta; class Magnoliopsida; order Fagales; family Myricaceae; genus Morella; species Morella rubra. The sequence continues at coordinate 5,101,036 of CM025851.1, read as the reverse complement.
AAAGAAAAAAAGACTAAGCGCGATCAATCTGGATTTTGTCAATTTTTATTATCTCGTGTTATTTACAAGAAAACATGCACTCGCTTTCTCTTTTTCATAAGTAAGCTGGTTTACCTAATCCCTTATAATCTTATTTTATAGATTAAAAAAAAATTAGGAGAAAAAGAAACGCTGTGCATATTTTAGATGTGGTGTTTGACTTTTGCTAAACAACTTTCCCACGGGCTCTTAGCATATTATTACAACGAGTCTACACTCTACAAGACAAGGCTATAATTTCAACAACTCCCCCTCGTCACTCCTGTCCTGGCTAACCCCCCTTGGACTCGGCCTACCACGCTTTTCATAATTTGATATCATGGTTTATCCTTAGCTGGCCTGGATAACCCCTTTGGAAATTGAATGCATAGACAACTAAGCACTTTGACATTTAGATAGAACTTCCAAAAGGAGCCGCTTGAACTAAGACTACCAACCCAGTTTACGCAGTAAGTCCATGGATAAGATGACAAATACCACATTATCTCCAGCATTTGAGAGAAAAGAGATAGCCATTATCTTCAATGGAAAAAGGAGGCTGGTACCGAGCGTTGGAGCTCTCTTTTTGTGCCACCTGCCCTTTTAGTCTACTAGATATTGACGCTGCTGCAAATATAAGAGCTTTGATAATGCTTGTAGATGTCGCTGAGGACACCCCACTTTTTATGGCCTTATGGTAACAGACAACACAAGGAAGCGACAGGCAACAAGGATAAGCACTACTTATCTTCCAAATGAAAGGGAAACAAAGCAAAATCTTTTTCCTTTTTTATCTGTTTGGGTGGAGATGAAGTATCGCTTTCAGGCCCTCCTTTTTTCTACTCTGTCTACTCCAAATATAGCGAAAATACTCCCAGCTGAAATCTCGAGTTCTTACAATAATAGAAATTCAACTTCTGTCTCTTCCAACTCTACATCATAGTTAATCTGTTTCCGATATTGATTTACCTTAAAATGAACCTAAAAGAGTGCGTGGGCTATGCAATATCATGAACTAATGAATCTATGACACTATTTCCAAGTTTCTCTGACATCGGATCGGCTTGCGCTCATTCCGCCGACGACGGAATTCCTCCAGGAGAATTTGAGTTTCCCGTCGGCCATCGCTACGACATTGCCTATGAGATGCAACCATTTTCTTGGTTGAAGTTTCGAGTTCTCCCATTTCATCCAAAGCAATCTGTCGGTCCCGGCACTGCACACTGCAATAGCCTTGGTCACCCCTGCATTAGATTAAGCAAAAGATTCTATCAGAAAATGAAGTTCACCCAATATCATAATCTTCTTGGAAATTAGACCAAGTGATGAACTCGGTTACTTTAAGAAAATAACCAAGAAACGTATACACTGATCTGCAGTCTACCTGTACATGTAGACATCTTTGTCAGGGCTTAGTTTCTTGTTGCATAGTTGACATGTTTTCAGAAAGCAGGAAACTTCAAGAGGTTTGGTCCGAGGACGAGGTGCTTGAGAGGGGGGTTTCCTTCTGAGTGCAGGTTTCACAAGGATATTGGGTTCAGAATGGGAAATCTGAGTAAGGATTCCCAATCCAACAGCTAAAGAAGTCTCTTTTGAGCAGCTTGCATGACCTGCATAACTGGGTTTATCGTTTAATCTCGCCTTATTATCCTCATCTTCCAACTTGAAGGGATTCTTCAGCTTTAGAACCATTGTTATGCACAGAGAGAGAGAGAGAGAGAGAGAGAGAGAGAGAGAGAGCGATTGTTGAGAGTTCTGAAGCGAAGGAGTGATAGATATTTTAGGGCAATATAAATCCACAGACCACAATAATGTCCAAAGAGAAAATGACATACTTTATTTATTTTTTGTTATTTTTCCACTTCCTCACGTGCTGCATTTTGTTGCACATTATAATATTTACCGCGTGCTTTTTCCTAAGGTTGAAATGATTCTGACATGTTTCAGGCTCTTTCTGATTTGGACCCCACCAAAAGGTTTAAAGGAGAACATTTGGTCAGGTCTACATTTAATCAGAAACGTGGAAAATGCGCAGCATGATATGTGGCCTCTCTGAATTAATTACGTCCAGGCCCAGCCTAGAAAAAAAGAAAGAAAAAAAAAGACATAATTAATTATTTCCAGGTTCGCGTCCTCGACACTCAAAGGACGGTGGCACATAGAAACACGGACACCCATAGGCAATATTGACCACATGATCACACCGTCTGTTTTTAGATACTGCCTGCCACATTTCATGTGATCTTCGAGAAAGGACAGAGACTTATAAATCAGTTGGGTAACGAGGGTCAGTCTTTTTTTTTTTTTTTGTCTGAAGAACATTGCTTCATTGATCATACTTGCTCATACAGCGCCAAACTATCGCAGTTTTGAAATCAACTCTCACTCTAACACTCGTTTTGATTATCGGTTTCATGCCCATTCAAGTCCACATTGTTTATTGCAATGGGCCTTAATTCGATGTTGTTCAAAAAAAAAACCGCACCGCAACAATTAAGAGTGGATAGATAGACTTCTATTTTTGATAAATTGTCTATGAAGCTATTTATGGTGTTTATCTGACGAGTTATTGACTTAACTGATATTCCGATCATAGAACTAACAAGTTCCATATGCTAGCAAAAAACATAAGATTGGATTATAAATGATTTTTGCACAAGACATGTAACTTTGCAATGAATCAAACCTTTATGCAGTGGAGCAAGAAAATCATAGATTATATACGTTCTATCTTTCCATGAAATCTCTTCAAAATGCTCGAGTTTTGTTCTCTGAGCACCTGTCTTTTCTATCCTCTTGGCTCTTTGTGGCGTATCCCAGAAAGCAAAACGCACAGCAACAAATTCCAGAAACATGTCCTCCACGGAAATTTCCTTTTATCCGTCGACCTGTCACATGCAGAGTCAATTGCCACTGCTTGATCAAATTCCCCCCCGCTCTTTGGTGCTTTCTCTTTAGATCAGCGTTAATTGGTGCGTTGAAGTCTAATCTAATGGACAATCGACCAGACCAGACCTAAAGATCCAAAAAAATAAAAATAAAAAAGATGCTTTGCTTGAGTTTCATGGGCCGTGGACTATATATCTGTGGAAAACGTGCCTGATATTAATATTTTGATTACATACTCTCAGAACAAAGTTTCCCCCCAACTTTATTCAGCTGATATAATATATACTGCTGAATATGCGCGCGTCTATAATTAAGTACCGAAGATATTGTTTAAGATATTTCCCTAGTCGATTGATTATATATGTTGCCTTTACTAGAATTAGGGGCTTTTGCAATTTGCACTAGCGAGGTATTACTGGCAAGCAAAGACCTAATATTCTTGCTGCCCTTTTCAAGAATTTTGTTGGCTGTGATGATCAGGTTCCTCTTTTCAAAAGTAAAAAGTAGATCGCTTTTTAATCAAATTTCATAAAATTTAGATTCTTTCATGTTGATTTATATATGTCTAATAACTATATATTTGTAAAATATCTCCAGCTCTCACAGAAATCGCATTACTTTTTTTTTAATTATATTCACACTAACTTGTAGTGTTTTTGAAAATTTATTCTTAAAAAACACAGCAAAACAAGCTGTGTAATAAAGTTGAGTGATTACAATTTTAAAATAAACTAAAGGGATAAACCTCCAACTATTATTTTTGACACAATATTACACCCAGTAATTATTTATTTTACACATTTTACACCCTCACTTAAAATTTTCTTCAAATTTTGACAAAAAGTAATTTTCTTGACATCTAAAATTATGATTAAAAAATGGTCACCGTAAAAAAGAAAAGAATAAAGTTGTAATTTTGCTCATTAAACAATCATTTTTTGTTCCAATTGATGAATTTTTTTAACTAAGAATACAAAGTACCTAAAATTAATAGTTAACGGTGCAATGAGACAAAAAATAATAATTAAAGTTGTAAAATGTCAAGACCCCAATAGTTAAAAAATGTAGAGTGTATTTATTTCTAAATTTAAAATATTTTGAATAATACAAGTACTTTTATTATTTCAAATAATACATCTACCCCTTCTAAGATTATTTAGTTATCAATTTGACTACCTTCTGTCCTTCTTTAGTAACGAAGGAAAAGGCAACCAAATCCGGATTGTTTACTTTTAAAAACATTACTTAAAATTTGAAAACCCTACCATTAAGTTATCTGAAATTTCTAAGAATCCTCTACATATTGCATCTTAAAATTTACACCACCTTTAGAAGATTTTTAATTTTTGGTTAGGTGCAGTTATATCTCATTACGCTATATTCTTTGCCATAAGTTCGCCTTTTATCTTGCATTTTTGGCATCTTCTAATTATATATATATATATATTCCCAACAAACATGCATAACCTTGCTGATCTAACGTCGCATGTGAATATGTGATGTAATCCATTATCCAGTGAATATTGGAAGTGGAATAAAAGGAAAGAGACTTGGTCAACGTGAATCTCCACCCATAGAATAAATCCTTCTAAATTTTTTATTAATTGGGGAAGAAAAGGATATAAGCAATTAATGCAATGTGGGAGATCTCAAAAGGTGGAAAATTCCGAAATTCTTATACTGCTTGGATGGTGCTCTTCATGGGCATCTCATCAATTGCCCTTTTTAGACGCTATATATATAGTCTATTGGAAACTAATTGGGATCCGCCAGTAAGTTGTAGCTCAGTTGGCACCTCCTCCCTTTGGGGAGGGCTAGATCTGGGGTCGAATCCCCGTACTCCTCAGGCTGAGTCCTGTTTCTCAAAATTCTTCTAAAGAAAAAAAAGAGGAAATTAATTGGGATCCAGCCAGCCCGAATTTGGGGTATATATTACAGCCCCATTATCCAATGTACCATCGAGTTTCCCTCTCTCTTCCCAAACCCAAAGACGAAAAATATTATTAAATCCCTTAATAAAAACCCAATTCCACACATGCATATACTATGCTTCTGATCCGGACTACCTCATCACATCAAATGCATTTTGTTCAAACAATGCAGATTGCGTCAAAGGGGCTTCGTCCCGAATTCTTCTGTATGTTTTCATGATTTAATGGATTCCTACATATTAGATCATATATAGAGCCCTAAAGAGAACTTGATTTCTGGTAATTTTTGTTATACTTAATTTAATTACTGTTTTTTCTTATGCACGAGAAAGAAAGAAAACAACAATCCGAAATATATAGCGTTCCTTAACTGAGAATAATCATATACTAGATAGAACATTCGACAGGTCACTTCTTCTATATGAGAATCAGACTGTAAATTGTAAAAGAAAGCCACGTGATTTCCAAGCGAGTACGTGCCAGGTGGGTTTCCAAGTCGTTATAGTAATTCTAATTCAACTCAATTACTCAACTTCCTAACTCGCACCTCCCTAAGATTCTCCTACTTTTAATTTACAACTGAGACCCGCTACTCCCTTTGCCTATATAACACCCTTCTTCCCATCAAACTCTTCACGTAACAAAAACAGTCTTTTTCGATCTATATATTTGAAATCCTTATACCATACTCTTTTCGGTCTCCATCTTCATATATCTTTGCCCTTCAGATCTCATGGCTAAGGTTTCCATTAACAACCTTCTTCATATGAGGTTTGTGCTGGTTCTCCTCTTATAAATCTTCTTTATGTGGTCTGACTCCTGAGTCATAGGATTATTCATTATTGACATAATAATAATGATCTGGAACCTTCTGTGTTTTCTCTTTATTATTTTTTGTGGTACAGTCGACGATCATTATCAGTAGCAGTAATGGATAATATGAGAAAGGCTGCTGAGTCTAGCTGTGCTGAGGTAGTCACAGAGAGTAAGATTGCTGAGTTTGGCGGTGCTGAGGCAGTCACGAAGCAGAAAGAGATCTTTTGGATGAGAGATCCAAAGAGTGGCAATTGGATTCCGGAGAGTCACTTGGATGAGGTTGATGTTGTAGACCTGAGGGAAAAGTTTCTTCCCCAACAGAGGAAACTCACATGAAGTATTTACCCAATCTAAGAAGTGGGAATATATACAATAAAACGATAGTAATGTATTAAATAACTTTATAACTTAGGCTTTGTAAACTTTGGCGTCCTTAAGGTTAACTTGGAATGCAACCTTTTCCTCTTATAGTTGAAAATTGCCTTATCTCCTCTTCTACGTACAAGATTTATCTTTGGCTTAATTAGTCAAGCTGGTCGACGGTTTTATTTCCTCCATAGATAGAGAATCATGAATCATTCATCGGGGGATTGGACGTAACAAAGGTTTTGATGTTGGCAACACATTAATAAATTCCACAAATAACTCAGATTACATCAAACAATATATTAATGGTTTAATTTTTTTTAACTGCACTATTAATACTTTGATTAATTTCGTATAGCCCATTAATGGAATTCATTAATAACAAAATGGAAGCCTCTATCAGGACCTGTTCCAAAAATCCCTTGCAACTGTATGATTTGCAAAACGAGGGACTGCATAGTTGCTTAATTATTCGAGATGTGTTGAACGGTCACCAATAGCTTCTTTCTTTTTCTTTTTTTTCTAAGCAAATTTTAGAAGCAGGTCCCCCGGATCTAGCCCTCCCCAAAGGGAGGAGGTGCCAACTGAGCTACAAATAGCTTATTCGCACCAAATTCCAATTATCCTCATTCCCGACAAAAACCAACACAAATAACGACCCTATAGAACTTTCAGGTTCCAATTTACATACTTCCATGCGAGATTCATAAATAGTTAGATGCCGAAAGAGGCCCACAAGTTAGCGTTTGAATCTAAGGATAATTAGGGAAAACCACGGATTAGCCTATTCGAGATTAGCAGCACGATCCCCAATAAGGTTTAAGCAGGTATGGGGACAGGAATAGAGCTAGCCCAGAGCGGTATGCCCTACCATCCTCATAATATGCTCAACACAACAAAAAAAAACGAAAGGTCATGGACCTATTAATAGACCTTGCAGGTTCCAGAACATTATTTTTGAACACGAAATATTTCAAGAATGATATTGATGAATTCATTACACACAAAAATCAGATCGATATCGCGGAATCAAAAGCACGAGATGACCACAGCACAGTATACAAATGTATTTAACGACAGTTCGACCAAAAAAGTTCACACCTGAAGCGTAGGCATGCATGCATGCACATGCACAATGCACACATGCACGCCTGGCCATTCTGAAGGCTAGAGAAGAATCTTCCAATGACAACCAAAATTAATATATATGCATTCGGTCCAGAATTTCTCCATGCTACATATAGTATTCTTACACTGATTTGGAAATAGGCGACTGATCAGACAAAATTGTATTCATACTTGACTACAAGTATAGCTGGATCAGCTCATCGCTGACCACAGACGGAGTCAGGAAACCCAAATCCGTGAAGAGAAGAGGAAGATATGGAGGAGGTGTATAATCCCGGGCAGACCTTTCAACCTCAACCTTGGATGGGATGGACACCCCAAAATCAATGGGGCGTAAAGCAGGTGCCATGTCTTTCTGGTCCAATGGGTAAAGGCAAGCGAACTGCAAAGGAACACCTCAAACTATCACGTGTCTTGTGGAAGGAAAATAAGAAAAAATTGTTTAACTCCGGACTCCTCTTCAAAATTATATATAAATTTTTTTACAAAGTAATGCAGTCAATGTGACATTCGGAATTACCCTAATTCATCATGCAGTTCTGCCGTAGTAAGTTCCTGGATTAGAAAATGTAAAGAACAAAATTTGGTATACATTGTAACTTTCAGCAGCCCCGTAAACCATGGTTTGTTCATGCTGTGCGCCACCGACGCAATTTAGTAAGTTCCCATCATGTTTATAATACCCCCACTTTCAACCACCCCATCTGCCCCAACAAATACCATATCAACCTCATCCGTACTATACGCCAATGCGGAGTCCATTAGGAGCTTCACAGGATTGAGAAAAAAAAAAATAGGAGCTTCACAGGAACATCAAGCTTGGCCAGCTCATTAGAGAATCGTAAACCTGTTCTGTCCGGTCTTTCCTCTGCATTTTAAAAGCATGACAATTTGTACTTCATGGTAGAAAATCACAGTACCAAGATCGATGTGAGACACCAAGAAACTCTCACGGAACTATTTAATGCAAATTAACATATTCGCAATCTACGGAAGTATTGGAAGTGTAATATGACATAAAGGGTCAAACAACCTATTAACAAGATACCAAAGGGCCAATACTGCTATTAAAAATTGTGCTAAGTTTGATATAATAGCAATAAAGGACACTCCGATGCAAATGCAAGGTGTCCAGAAAACCAAACCTGTGCACAAAACCCAAAAGAGTTTCTTATTCTGAGAAGCTGTCTTCAGCACTTCCAATACATGCAACTCTGGAAAAACAATGCACCAAAATGGTACAACCATCAAAAATAAAATCCTGACTAAGCGTAGCAATTATCCTGCGTGCGTGCAACATGAGACAATTACATGTGCTAATGGGTGCTTAGAATGACGCTATAGTAAAACAATTGCCTCAAATAGTTCAGCTTTTAGTTGCTGCCCATTCTCACCAATTCAGCTTCAAACCTTGTCTAGACTCCCTAATCTAGTGGTAGGCATGATCATTTGGTCTATTTTACCCCTAGCAGAGTGAAACTAACCCTAGAGACAAACTATGGTCAAGGAGTAGTATAAATAGGAGGGTTTGTGGAGAGATTTCTTCACACAACACATCCGGCCATCTTTAGAGATAGGGAGAGTGAGAGGGAGCTGGAGAAAGAAAAAGAAGAAGGAGAAGAGTAGCCGAATTGCCTAGGAGGAAGAAAAAAGAGGAATTTTTGGAATAAAATTGGTAAAGGTTGAGCTTCTCTTGAGCTTTGCTATCCTTGAAGTTATTTTGATGATTTTGATTCTAACAGACAGCTCTATGTAGGTTTTATAATCCATAAAGCTCATCAAGAAACTAAGAAAGTTCGAGAGAGGTAAGGGTAGTTTGTGTGTTAATGACATTGTTGGTATTTTTATGATTTTAGGTTAGCAATGTGATATGTAGTGATCTGGAACCTTTCATTAGGCTATTCATAAGCTAGATAAGAGATTATAATGGTTAGATGTAAGAGGATTTTGAAGAATAGGAAGTATTATTAAGTTTAGGTCATATAGTCCCTTTGATGAATTTGGAGGTGAATTTTGAGTAATTACCTTGCATGGCATGATTTCTGAATGATTAAAAAGTATTAAAAACATATAGGAGAGGTTTCATGCAAACATTTACGTAGAAAAAGAGAGATATGGATAATTAAGTCAAACCTAATCTAGTTTTGCTTAGTTAGTGATAACAGTGCACTTAGTGAATTATCTTATATAGTAAAATACCATGGATTATTCTGAAATTTGACAGGATTATACTAGACACCATCAAGAACCTTCAGTTAAATTTTTGAGTCATTTGGAGTTAGGATGAATAAATTACAAATATTTGAAGTTATTGTCAAAAACTAAATTTTTGCACTAATGGGTCTTTTCTGTAGCTACACGAATTAGATTTGTTTTCTATCACCTGGACTGTTTAAATGGGCTGAAATACTTATGAATTTTGCTAGGTTATGGGCTTTGTAAGTGAAGCCCAATGACAAATCCTTATTGGACCCAAAAAGCCTAGCTTAAGCGGTCATATGTGTTGGGCTTCTTTTTCCTTATTTTGGGCTGACCCAAGTAGCCTTCCATAGCTACTGAACTTGTCAAGAATTGAGCTTGTCAGGAAGCCCAAGTTTAAGTCCTTATTAGACCTGAAATATTGAACTTGGATATTTGGCTTGTGTTTAAATAATGGAAGTTTTTAATCTAAGTCTCTAATTGCTTGTTGATTTGATTAAGGATTTTAGTTTGGCTAAGTATAAGTTTAATAGTATTTATTTATTAAGTTTTCTTGGAAAATCATGGATGTAATAAAAAGCTAAGTCTTTTACATGATTTATTATGAAATTGAAATTATCATGTGAGATTAAGGAAATTCATTGCACATGATTAAAGGTAAGGGCATTTTTTATGAAAAATATGCATCAATGTTATGGTTATAACATTGCATAGCATTTGCATCAATGATGTAAAGAACATGGCATTTGCATGACAATTTCACTAATGGGAAGTTTTTACAGTTTACTGGGTGATTGTATCGATCACTGAAAAGTGTAACCATCACTACCGGGTAGTGGGTGGTCTCGGGGTAGAAGGCAAATGAGTCTTTACCCATTATTCTAGGGCAACGAAATGCCTAAGGCTGTCTTAAAGTGCAGGGAAGATTGGACGCACAACCCTACTTTTGAGGTGAAACAGTGGAAATGAAAGACAAATTATTTTATAGTCGCTTTGCATTTTTACTGACATGAGTATTGCATGCATACTGCATATGATAATTATACTGGTATTATTTTTGAATTATGAACTGTTTATCGAGTATGTAGGTATTATTTATATGTTTGTCATTATATGCTCATATTCCCTCCTTACTGAGTCCTTAATACTCACCCTATTTCATTGTCCACATTTATTTCACTAAGACAGATTATGAAGGTGTTTGACTCCTTCATTATCCACGAGCTTCCTACCCATGTACTAGTCATTCATATTCGTGTATTAGTAATTGACAGCCTAGAAATATTCGTGGACTCTCAGCCCTACTTATCTCGAAAGATCTGCCACCGGAGTTTCCACACGAGAACTGCTTCGTGGGAGTAAACCACACCGGTATATACTGGATAGACCTCATCGTATCATCTGATGAAGACTCTTTTTAAGAATGTTTGTGTTTTATGTTTTCTCTTACTTTGTGTGGCATGTTTGTAATTAAGCTTGAACAACAGGGTTAGAGATCCTAATATAGGCTTATTTATGTTAGCCTAGGTTTTGTAAGGACTTAGAGTCCTCCTCTAATTCCTAACCCCAACGGTTTGGTTGTTTTTCTTTTCCTCTATGTTCCAGGGTACTTTTTTCATACTTATATCACGGCTTTACTTGCTTTTCAGTATATCAATCTATCTTATTTGAATTTGATTTCTATTTTCACTATTTTATCTCTTGAGTTATGTTTACAAGTCTTCTGCTGATTCTCTTTATTACATAGTAATCTTTATACACCTTAAGGAAAATACTACAGTCTTGAGACTCGTAGGATAAAGATGTGTCGTAATCTCGCTTTTTATGTATCTTTGTTATTATAAAGAGAGCTTAGAGACTAATACGAACACAAGAGACGTGATAGTAAAAAAAATATGTTTGGAAAGAAGATTTTTGTGAGTAAAGTTTTTTTGAGTTTTTGTGTTGTTTTTCACATAAATTGAGGCCAATTATTAGATAAATTTTTCTTTGAAGATTGAAATATTTTTTTATGTTTGGATTGAAAATATTTTTTAAATAAAAAAACATTATCCAGACCTGAACCAAATATATCCTTTAATTTTATTTTTTATTTTTTTAGATAAGAGGTAAGTATATTTCTCAAAATCCTATACATAGTTAGGGCTCAGCTTTAATTACAAAAGAGAGCATATAAAAAAGTTAACTTAGTGTAAAGAAAATAATAAGTTAACTGGGCACAAAGATAACGACAACAATGCTAAGATCACAGAAGTGACAAAGAGTCAACTAAAAAAAAAAGAAGGTGCCACTTCCTGACCAAGGTCATATTTGCAGGGCCTGAGAGACCTTCTGGAATAAGCATGCCCTATCCTTGACATTGTACACATATCTCGTTAAACACCTCTACCAATTTACGTTTTCTTCTTTGATACATTCTCTGATTGCACTCCCTCCAAATGCATAGGCGACAAAGCAAGGGTGCTGAGTTTCCCAACTTGACCATTGTCTCTCCAGCTCCTCTGGTCCAGGGGGAAAACCACACTTGTCACGTAAAAGAATCCAAATTCTTCTCGAAAAGGGGCAATCAGCCTTTAAATTTTGTTCTCTTAGCAACTTTGTCTTTTTCTATCCTCTTGGCTCTTTGTGGCGTATCCCAGAAAGCAAAACGCACAGCTATAAATTCCAGCAACATTTTCTCCACGTACATTCCCTTTTATCCGTCAAAAATGCTGTGTCAATTGCCACTGTTCGATCAAATTCCCTCACTCTTTGTTGCTTTCTCTTTAGATCAACGTTAATTTATGCGTTTATAAGTCTAATCTAATAGACAATCGACCAGACCAGACCAAAAAAAAAAAACAAAGATGCTTTGCTTGAGCTTCAAGGGTCGTACGCGGACTATATATCAGTGGATAACGCACGTGCCTGATATTAATATTTTTTATTATACTCGATCAAAACAAAGTTTCACCCTAACTTTATTCTTTTTTGTTTCTTAGCTCACCCTAACTTTATTAAGCTGATGATAATATATACTACAAAATATGCGCGCGCGCGCGTCTATAAGTACCGAAGATATTGTTTAAGATATTTCCCTAGTCGATTGATTATGTTGCCCTCTACCAGAATTAGGGGCTTTTGCAATTTGCACTAGCGAGTTATATATACTGGCAAGCAAAGACCTAATATTCTTGCTGCCCTTATTGGCTGTGATGATTAGGTTCCTCTTTTAAAAAGTAGATCGCTTTTTAATCAAATTTCATAAAATTTAGAATCTTTAATATAGATTCGTATCTAATAACTATTTGTAAAATATCTCCAGCTAGCTCTCACAGAAATTGCATTACTTATTATTATTATTATTATATTCAGACTAACTTGTAGTGTTTTTGAAAATTTATTCATAAAAAAACACAGCAAAACAAGCTGTGTAATAAAGTTGAGTGATTAAAATTTTTAAATAAAATAAAAGGATAAACCACCAACTATTATTTTTAACAGATTGCACTAATCACTAATTATTTATTTTAGAAATTTTACACCCTCAATTAACATTGTCTTCAATTTTGATAAAAATTAATTTTCTTGACATCTAAAATTATGATTATAAAATGGTTATCCTAAACAAAAAAAATTATCATTTTACACGCTAAACATGTTTTTTTCATTTCAATTGACGAATTTTTTTAATTAAGAGTATAAAGTGTTTAAAATTAATAGTTAATAGTTAATTGTGCAACCAGATAAAAATAATAATTAAAGTTGAAAAATGTAGAGTGTATTTATTTCTAAATTTAAAATATTTTGAATAATACAAGTTTTATGGTTTCAAATAATACATCTGCACCTGCTAGGGATTATTTAGTTATAAATTATATTTGATGCGTCATACCTTCTTTAGTAATGAAGGATAGGGCAGCAAAATCCGGATTGTTTACTTTAAAAACAATACCTAAATTTTGAAAACCCTACCATTAAGTTATCTTAAATTTCGATGAATCCTCTACATATTTCATCTTAAAACTTACCACCTTTAGAAGATTTTTAATTTTTGGAAACCCTACCATTAAGTTATCTGAAATTTCGATGAATCCTCTACATATTTCAGCTTAAAATTTACCACCTTTAGAAGATTTTTAATTTTTGGTTTGGTGCAATTATATCTCATTAAGCTATATTCTTCGCCATAAGTTCGCCTTTTTATCTTGCATTTTTGGCATCTTCTAATTATATAATTATATATATATATATATTCAACAAACATGCATAAGCTTGCTGATCTAACGCATGTGATGTAATCCAGTGAATATTAGAAGTGGAATAAAAGGAAAGAGACTTGGTCAACGTGAATCTCCACCCATAGAATAAATCCTTCTAAATTTTTCATTCATTGGGGGAAGAAAAGGATATAAGCAATTAATGCCATGTGGGAGATCTCAAAAAGGTGGGAAATTCCGAAATTCTTATGCTTGGATGGTGCTCATGGGAAATTCCGAAATTCTATTCGAAATTGGGATCCAGCTAACCCGGATTTGGGGTATTTATCCCAGCCCCGTTATCCAATCGTACGATCGACTTTCCCTCTCTCTTCCCGAACAAAAAGACGAAAAATATTATTCAATCCCTTAATAAAAACCCAATTCCACACATGCATATACTATGCTTCTCATCCGGACCTACCATATCACATCAAATGCATTTTGTTCAAACAATGCAGATTGCGTCAAAGGGGCTTCGTCCCGATCGAATTCTTCTGTATGTTTTCATGATTTAATGGAGTCTCATATATATATATATATATATAAAGCCCTAAAGAGAACCTGATTTCTGGTATTTTTGTTTTTACTTTAATTACTGTTTTTCTTATGTACGAGAAAGAAAGAAAACAGCGATCCGAAATAGTGTTCCTTAACTGAGAATAATCGTGTGCTGGACAGAACATTGGACGGTAAGGGGCAGTTCTTCTAGATGAGAATCAGACTGTAAATTGTAAAAGAAAGCCACGTGATTTACTAGCGAGTACGCGCCAGGCGAGGCGGGTTTCCAAGTCGTTATGTAATTCTAATTCAACTCAATTCCTCGCTTTCCTAACTCGCACGTCCGTGAGATTCTCCTACTTTTAATTTACAACCAAGACCCGCTACTCTCTTCGCCTATATAACGCCCTTCTTCCTACCAAACTCTTCACGTAACAAAAACATCGTCTTTTCGATCTATATATTTGAAATCTTTATACCGTACTCTTCTCGATCTCCATCTGCATATATCTTTGCCCTTCAGATCTCATGGCTAAGGTTTTCATTAACACCCTTCTTCATCTGAGGTTTGTGCTGGTTCTCCTCTTATAAATCTTCTTTATGTGGTCCGACTCCTAAGTTGTAGGATTCTTCATTCTTGACATGATAATAATGATATGAAACTTTTTGTGTTTTCTTTTTTATTGTTTTTTGTGGTACAGTCGACGATCATTTTCAGTAGCAGTATTGGAGAATATTAGAAGAGTTCAACCAGTAACGACAGCGACAAGGAAGGCTGCTGAGTCTAGCGGTGCTGAGGCTACAGAGCAGAAAGAAAACTTTTGGATGAAAGATCTAAAGAGCGGCAACTGGATTCCGGAGAGTCACTTTGGTGAGATTGATGTTGTAGACCTGAGGGAAAAGCTTCTTCCCCGACAGAAGAAACTCATGTGAAGTATTTACCCTATCCAAGAAGTGGAAACAATAATCAGACGACTTCACTTGATTGGCAGTATTAAACCCATTATTAGGTTTTCATGTCTAGCTTACCGTGTTTGGGTCTAAATGTGTTCCAAGAACATGTATCAGGTTTTTACTTTGACAGTAATGTATTAAATAACTCAAGCTTAATTTGTAAACTTTGGTATTCTTCAGGTTAATTTGGAATCCAACTTTTTCCTCTTAGAGTTGAAAATTGCCTTCTTCTCGGAAACACCTGTAGTAGTAACATTGGCACGCTTTCTTGAGATGGTCACCCTTAATTCTATAGCCCAAGCTCACCTCTTTTACATTCAAAATTTAGTCCAAAATAGTCCATATTCAAAATTTAGTCCAAACTAGTCTATATACAAGTCTATGAAGAGTCATTCTTATTGTGGAGCAATTATTCTTTATTCATTCTTATCGTGGAGTAGTCATTCTGTCAATTCGTCAATTCGAATGGTCTTATTATCAAAAACTAATTATTAATTGAAAGGATTCTCCGACTACTCAAAGCAATTTGGACTACCTAACTAGTTCTAATAAAAGGTTTTGTTATTGTCAGCACATTAGTAAAATTCATAAATGGCCCTGATTGCATCAAACAATACATTAATGGCTCAATTTTTTTTTCTTTTTTTTTTAACTGCATTATTAATGCATTGATTAATTTCATATGGACCATTGATTAAATTTATTAATATGTTGGCTCATATCCCCTGCCATTCCAGCAACTCCACTAGTGTATGATGCCGTCTATGGAAAGGTTTGCAAAACTGGGGGCTGCTGAGTAGCTTATTCGAGATGTGTTGAACAGTCACCAATTGCTTATTCGCTCGCACCAATTATCCTCATTCCCGACAAAGACTAACACAAACGACCGATCACGACCCTATAGATCTTGCAGGTTCCTATTTCCAAGCTTCCATGCGAGATTCATAGTGCGATGCTGAAAAAGGCCCCACAAGTTAGCGTTTGAATTTACGGATAATTAGGAAAACCACGGATTAGCTTATTCGAGATTTGCAGCACAATCCCCAATAAGGTTTAAGCAGGTAAGAGGACAGGAATAGATCCCAGAGCGGTATGCCCTATCATCACCATAATATGCCCAACACAACAAACAAACTCAAGATCATGGACACCTATAAACCTTGAAGGTTCCAGAACATTATTTTTTAAGACAAAATATTTCACGAATGATATTTGATGAATTCATTACACAAAAAATCAGATTGATATCGCAGAATCAAGAGCACGAGATGACCACAGCACAGTATACAACTGTATTTAACAGCATTTCGACCAAAAAAGTTCACACCAGACGCGGAGGCATGCATGTATGCACATAGGCATGAGCGTCCCTGTGAAAATTTGCACAATGCACCCATGCACGCCTGGCCATTCTGAAGGCAAGAGAAAAATCCTCCAATGACAACAAAAATTAACAAATATGCATTCGGTCCAGAATTCTCCACGCCACATAAAGCATTCTTACACTGATTTAGAAAAAGGCGACTGAAACAAAATTGTATCCATACTTGACTACAAGTATAGCTGGATCAGCTCATCGCTGACCACAGACGGAGTCAGGACACCCAAATCCGTGAAGAGAAGAGTTAGATATTGCGGAGGTGTATAATCCCGGGCAGACGTTTCAACCTCAACCTTGGATGGGATGGATACCCCAAAATCAATGGGGCGTAAAGCAGGTGCCATGTCTTTCTGGTCCAATGGGTAAAGACGGGCAAACTGCAAAGGAACATCTCAAACTATCACGTGTCTAGGGGAAGGAAAACAAGAAAAAATGGTTTAACTCCAGACGACTCTTCAAAATAATATAACATTTTTTTTTTTTACAAAGTAATGCAATCAATGTGACATTCGGAATTACCCTAATTCATCATGCAGTTCTACCATAGTAAGTTCCTGGATTAGAAAATGTAAAGAACAAAATTTGGTATACCTTGTAACTTTCAGCAGCCACGTAAACTGGTTTGTTCATGCTGTGCGCCACCAAAGCAATTTGGTAAGTTCCCATCATGTTTATAATACCCCCACTTTCAACCACCCCATCTGCCCCAACAAATACCATATCAACCTCATCCATACTATATGCCACTGCAGAGTCAATTAGGAGCTTCACAGGAACATCAAGCTTGGCCAGCTCATTAGAGAATCGTAAACCTGTTCTGTCCGGTCTTCCCTCTGCATTTTAAAAGCATGAAAATTTGAACTTCGTGGTAGGAAATCTCAGTACCAAGATGTGAGACACCTGGACACTCTCACGGAACTATTTAATGCAAATTAACATATTCGCAATCTACGGAAGCATTGGAAGTGTAATATGACATAAAAGGGTCAAACAACCGATTACCAAGATGCCAAAGGGCCAATACTACTATTAAAAATTGTCCTAATTTTGATATAATACCACTAAAGGACACTCCGATGCAAATATAAGGTGTCCAGAAAACAAAACCTGTGCACAAAACCCGGAAGAGTTTCTTATTCTGAGCAGCTGTCTTCAGCACTTCCAATACAACTCTGGAAAAACCATGCACCAAAATGGTACAACCATCAAAAATAAAATCCTGACTAAGCATCGCAATTATCCTGCGTGCCTGCAACATGAGACAATTACATGTGCTAATGGTGCTTAGAATGACGCCATAGTAAAACAGTTGCCTCAAAGCATCAGTATTAGCTTAGATACCTTGTAAGATATCTCCCCAAACTTCTCTGCACGTTCAATCAATCGAGACTTGGCTGAATTGAAGTCCTCATATTCTAGAGCTGAAGTTCTAGTCACATAACGCATGAACAGATCACACCCTGCTTTCAAGGAGATGGACGTCGTATCCCATGACTGGAAAGCACTTACGGGGTTAAACATATCCATAGGAAAATGTATGATTGCTAGAACTAAAATTTCATCTGCTGCTTTTAACTTCCTTTCCCACGTGATTATTGTGTGCCAGCTAGTTTCTAGCCCCTTCATGTCATAAAGGAAAATGACAGAATAAATCCAAATAAAAGTGAAAAATGCAGTGGACCACACACATAACACATGATGACAATACTTGTCTCTCCTGCCCTCGTCTTTGTTAAACACACATTGTACAAATCGTCACGTGCGGCCAAGTATTTTTGCATGATCACTTCCGTTGAAAAAAAAAAACACTTGTCCCCAATAACAGCCTCCAACTTTGTTGCAATTTTTCCCCCTCCGCTGAAACTTCTACACTAATCAAATTCTGCCTGTCAGGTGCATGTGCACCAACTTTATCAATTATGTAGGCCTCTATACAATATTACCCGTCCTTGATGTCCATAAATTTATGATATGAAATAGAATTATATCTCACTGAGGCTTGTAGGTTCATTAGTGTATGGATTATATCAAACAAAGTTTCAACTACTCAAACTAAAGAAGAAATCAACACATTCATGATATCTGGAACTTTGCTACAAGAATCCACTCTCCCCAGATCAATGACCGCAATTTCTCGCAGACAAAAAAAACTTTTATATTTAGCCCCACATCTAGGTCTCGTAAGAATGGTTGAGGGCTCCTTTTTCTGGAAGACGTCAACAGCGATCCACTTCTCACTAATCTGGGGAGCTATTGCCATAAGTAACTCCTGAAGAAGATCATAAGCCAGAAACAAAATCACGGCGCCAATTACATGGGCATTTTTCTTTTTCGTTCATTGACAGAAACTTATGGTGCCACTATAGTCTCCCAGACGAGACGACCAAACTATTAGGCACGCGACAAGTCCTAGACTAGTCCCTAGAGACTGAGACATGCAACAATTCACGGTGCTACTGTCTAAATCTTCATACAAATAGCACTTAAAAGACCTAGGATCATGAAAGCTCGATACAACACCCCGTAATGAACGGCATGACGATAATCATTTAGAAACGTACATAATTTTCCATAAATACTAACTGCAAATTTGTAATGAAACTTTCCACCTAAAAGTAGCTCTTGGGCACAGACGTTTCAAGTCAAGGAAAAACTTGCAGAAGAACAAAACTTACTTTGAGAGAATCGGAGGCCTTCTTGAGCTCAATTTCGAGCTCCATCATAGTGGTGGCCTCGCTGGCCCTAATCACGGCAGCCAAGGCCCGAATGGCGGCGACGGCCTCAGCGAGATCGGGCTGCTTCCGCCAGTTGTTGAACTCCTGGGTGACGCTGAAGGGCTTGCCGGAGTCGGATTCCCCAAGGTCAGCCTCCGGAGCTGGAATATCATCAGGGTGACGGCCAACGGCGGCCTGGGCCTGGGCTAGCCAATCGTTGGTGACGACGCCGGTGTGGGCGGCCCTTGTCTGGTAGTAGGCGGAGATGTTAGGGTTGGGGTGAGGGTTTTGGTTGAAGGGGTCCGCGAAAGCCGCCATACACGAGGACTCGGTTTGTGGCGGAGAGAGATAAAGGGTTTCGGGTTTGGGAGACGATGCGGCGTCGTGTTGACACCGTTGGTCGAGAATGAAAGAGGCCGATCTCCTCCACATTAATACGTGTATAAAAAATGCGGGCTTCACTTTCTCGGGAAAACTTTATGGGCCTTAACGATAGAAAGTAACAAAAGAACGAATTTGCCAGGATTGTGTTCGGAAAATCTGCTCGATTTATCAGTTTGGCTCAAGATCGCATTTGAAGGGAGAAATAATGCCTTTGAAATACTATGCATCGCAGACAATAGCAGCCTGCTTGACCATAATCCTCGGAGAAAAGCGAAACGACAACGGATCAGTCAGAGTAATGAATGGGACTGCATTCACATAATTGACAGATACCCACCTAAACTTTTCCACTTCTACGTGTACATTTCCGTAGAAATCTCCATGACATGTAGGTAAGTTGTGTAAATTATGAGAATAAGTTTTTTTTTTTTATAATTTAATATCAAAATTAGATGGTCATAATTTACATTATATGATGTATATAGAGTCACGATATACATTAAAGATGTATTCCTACACATTGTGGTGAGACTTTTTCTAGGTTCATAATTAAGGTTGTAAATTATCGAACAATTCGAACTTGACTTGAGTTCGGTTGGTTTAATAAACAAGTTGGGTTCGAATACCATTTCTAACTCGAATATTAAATGAGCCAAATTCAGTTAAATTGGGTTCAGCTTGATTTAAGCTCGCGAACAAAACTCATATAAAACTCGACTCAACTCATTTAAAAAGTTCGGTACATTTGTATGTATTATAAGTCTCTTATTTATTTGTTGGTTTATATTTAATAGTCACATATTAGTAAAATATGCATTTGATTATATTGATATATGAATGGATGAGTATTATCCATAAGGATTTGTTATGCCCTCTATATATTAAATATATGTTGTAGGTCATTTTTGCCAATTAACATAGGTTATATATGAATCTAAATATTTTCTAAAATAAAGTTCGCACAAATGTCAAGTGTTTATGATATGTCGTGTATAATGTACTATGACACCATATGTCGAGGCTTGATTTGAGTTTTGTTTGTGGTATTTGTGTTTTCTAAGCTCATATTTTCTTGGTTGGGTCGAGTTTGAGCTCGGCTCGAATAAGCTCGAACTCGAATCATGTATATATTTTTAATCAAGTTCAAGCTCGTTCGAACATGAAAAATTTTAAACGAGTTCGAACACCCTTGCAGAAGCTCGATTCAAGCTCGGCTTGAGCTCGAACTCGCATATATGTCTAACGAACCGAGTTTGAACAGCCAATACTCAGCTTGACTCGACTCAAATACAGCCCTATTCATAATATAGCATATGAGGATATCACTTAACTTAAAAGCTAAAACATATATAAGTTCCTACCTAACTATGCTATATTAACCACCCACACTTGTGACTTTTTCTCAGACAATATTTTTACCCTCTTATACATGTATATTCAACAAATAGGGCAAAAGACAAAATGCCCAAAACTTAATCGTTTGGGTTAGCGACAATTTTTAAAATAATATTATATTTTAAATCCAATCGGAGTCAGGTTGGAGATTTATGTGGTGTTTAAGTTCTAACATTTTCACCCTCTAAAATTTTCACCTCAATAAAATAACTTCTCAAAATTCTCTCTCTCTCTATCAAATTATTAGTTTTTCACTCAAAAGAAATATAAAAAATTCATTTAAATCACCTCTCTCTTCATCTTTTTTATCAACTTCAACATCCTAAATTTTTACCACTTCTAACATTTTACAATCAAAGATCACCTTAATCTCCAACTATATCTTTGATCGAGTTAGAACTTAGAAGCCGAGTCCCTCCCTGCACGCCATATGTTTGCCTATTTTTTTTTTGAATTAGACTATTTATTTTGGGTAAGAAATTAGAGATAATGAAAATCCAAAATTAGTCTCATTAGGTCTAAAACAAGACCGAGATTAGCTGCCATCTCTTTAATGTTTTCATACTGAAAAGCGCATATACCCGGACTCCGGAAGGGCCGCGAGCCCACGACTAATCGCTCTCCCAACAAGCTACGACATTATGCTCCCCCACCTGGGATGCTTTTGGTGGGCTCACCTGGAAAGTGGCCGTGGAGGTCACCGACTTGGGCCACATCGGCCTTCTTATCAATCACCCAAATTGATTGGAGTTTTTATTTTATGTACAAAAGAAAAATAAAAATTGATAGGAGTTCACTCAGAGAGGAAAGGTCCAACAACGTGTAGCTATGCGTATTTGGGGACGGCGACGACGTACTGTCAGTCTGTCACATAAGCACCGCTTTTTCTAATTTTGTGAACTCTATTATTGTACTATGCGTCACGTCAACTACAGATAATGATAGAAGAAAAAAATAGTTAATATTCCTACTAAATTAATAATTACCATTCAAATAGTGACACCAATTACAAATTAAATATAATATACAAAGCTATTATCCGTGTAAATTGATAACAACGCTGATATAAGGTATAGTTTTAATGGGAATCGTATTTTGGACCTACTTTCATATTTGACCAAGTAATATTTATCTGATTTGTTTATTTGTTACATAATTTTGAATAGCTATGTTATAAAATCAAAAGAAAAAGAAAAGTCAGTAGAAAATATAAAAATAATAAAAAGAAAAAAAAAAGTCAATAACAGGTAGAATTTTGAAACGGGGATGGAAAATCATAGATGTGTCTGATCTGAAAACTAACACAGATATGTTGCCTCTTAGGATCATTGTCATTGGACCGGATACGCGGCTTTGGTTTAGGGAAGCAATAATTTAAATGCAATAAATAAGCTCATTAAAAAGTGCAATCAAAACTGTAAAGTCAAAGGAAGCCGTGTGCCCGCTAAACCGAAGACCTTTCCAATGTCCCACGCATAAAATAGAATGTCAAATTTACCCGTCTAAAATCTCTGTCCCCAGTTAATTCAGCCATTTTATATTTTTTTTATGGTAGGATATTTTAGGAACTCCGCGTACACTGCAGCTGTGTGCGTGGTAATTGCAGTTGGCCAAACGGTACCGTCCCACTGGTCGGAAGACCAGGAAAACCAAATGTGGAAAAAATAAACAGAAAGTCAGAAAGGCGAAATGGCAAGAAGTTAAATAAAAATAATTTAATAATAAATTTAGTTTTTAAAATTTTTTTTCTTTCTTTTAGCTAATTATTTATTGTTATCATTACATTTGGAGATGTGTCATGCAACCACGTTGGGATAGTCTCCTATATCTGCCACAGGAAATAAACAAAAATAAAAGGAAAAAGACGAAAAATGATTAAAACCCAGACAGAGTACTAAACAAATTCATTCACAAGATGGAAAATACGAAGCTCATTTTCATGGTAAAGGAAAAAGAATCTACATAAACCTTATCTGAAAATTTGTGCCCTTCAATGCATGAACGGAAAAATTGCAGAGGCTCACAGGAGGGAGGTCATTCATTTGCTATACATCCAATTTGTCGTATATAATTTTTGGATTTCTTGTTTTATTTTATTTTATTCCGCGTGAAATATTGAGGGGGGACTCCGTGACTGGTCTGAAAGATCGGAAATTGAAGCAATTTTATTTTGAAGCGGCAGCGGAAATCGCTTTCTCGGCGGTGGCTTTCCCTCAGTTTCTCCACCTACCCTTCTTTCTCTGAGCGCTTTCGGTGTGTCACGGTTTCCTGTACACGTGCGCGAATCTGGGTGGTGCGCTCTTTCGTCTTTGGCTTGGAGACGATCTGATTGCGTAGTTATTTGGTTGGTCTCAGAGGTATAATACTCATTCTGATCAGAATTATAAATCCCTGTCTTAATTCTTGTGTTTTTGGTGGGCGGGTTTGATTAGATTGTGTCACTAGAAGCACACGAATACGATTTGTTTGGATGATCTAGTTTGTTTTGGATAAGGGGCTCGCTTTGGATTTGGGAATCGATGGGTAGCGCGTGGGAGTGATGGAAGACAGTTGGGTTTGAGTTGGTTCACCCAAAGAAGCGTGTTTGAATCTCATTTGCGTAGCGGTTGTGAAGGTTTCGTACGGTATTGGAGCTTTTCGGGTTCCTTTAATGCAGTCTCTGGCTCTTGATGTGCATTTAATTCGATGACCTGGGTTAGTTTTTGTTTTTCAGAGCAAACTGAGCCGGTTTGTCTTTTTGGTCAATGAATATATGTGGAAGCAGTATCAGGATTTAGGAGATTTTTTTACTCTGATCTGAAGCTGGATTTTGTGAGAAGTAGGGTTTCAGGTTTAGGCGATCACAAGGTGGCAGTGGTTAGAAAGAAGGAGGAGGCAGCAATCTCTTTCCTGAATTGTTTTTTGCTGTTCTGACTGCTTTTTGTACTGGGGCAGAGATACTCTAAGTTGGATTTTGTGTTATTCAGTTTTGGTAATTCGGAGGAGTTGGTTGCAGTCAAGGTGGTTTGTGAAGAGTGACAAATGAGCATGTCATAATGAATAAGGCTATAGGATTGTTTGTCGATGGACGCTCCCGACAAGACATTCTCTGAGATAGTTGGCATCGTGAAATCGTGGATCCCTTGGCGATCCGAGCCAGCTAATGTGTCGAAGGATTTTTGGATGCCTGATCATAGTTGTAGGGTATGCTACGAGTGTGATTCTCAGTTCACGATCATTAACCGTAGACACCACTGTCGTCTTTGTGGCCTAGTTTTCTGTGCCAGGTGCACGACGAATTCAGTTCCTGCCTCATCTGGTGATCCAACAATTGCCCAGGAAGAGTGGGAGAAGATTCGGGTATGTAATTATTGTTTCAAGAAATGGGAGAAGGGCATTGCTACTCTTGAGAATGGGGTCCAGGTTTCCAACCTGGATCTTAGTACTTCACCATCATCGGCAAGTTTGGCCAGCACTAAATCTACTGGTACTGCTAACAGTAGTAGCATTACACCTGGCTCAACACCGTACCCAGTTGATCCATATCAGCGAGTTCAACACGGTTCAGGTCACAGCCCGCATCAATCCTCTTTGATGGAAGCAAGTATGGATAGGCAAGGCGAAGTAGTTTCTGTAAGAAACAATGACCTTGTTCCAGATGTTGGGAATCCAAACCAGTATGGATTCTCAGTGAACAGGTTTGAATGTCTCTTCTGTCATTTCTTCGTATTGGATTCACACCAGCACATTTTACACGCATAAAACCTTTTTTAATGCGCTCACTTTAAGGATAGCTTCTTTTTTTTTCTTTTTTTTTTCAATTTTTGCAATTATGAGATGAGATTGGCTCATGGATGTATAGAAATATGCACATAAAATATGTTCAATAACACCACAATTAGTAAATGGCTATTGATGTGTTTTAGATACACTTGTGTATGTTAAGGATGGCAGTATCACTTGGTTATCACTTATAATGCAATCCGCCAAGGCTGATGCTACCATGTCATGATGCCCTAGTGCTATTGCACTTTTAAGTGTATGCGGTAGATGTTGCATGGAAAAAGAAAAGTAGGTTTTTTCTTCCCCATATAATTACCAGTTACACATTGCTGGCTTTTCTTCTGGCATCAGGAGTGATGACGACGACGAGGAGTATGGTGTGTATCGGTCAGATTCTGAAACGAGGCACTTTCCCCAAGTCAATGATTACTATGGTCAAGTTGAATTTTATGAGCTGAGCAATGATGGCTCACATAAATTCCATCCTGATGGAGAAAACAACGATGTAAAAAGTGTAAGCAACTCTCCAATACATCGCAGTTTTGATTCACAGGGTTTGGAAGGAATTCCCCAGCATGGGAAAAAAGATGAACAGGATGTTGGTGATGAGTGTGAAGCGCCTCCCTCTATGTATGTGGCACAGGATGTTGAAACAGAACCTGTGGATTTTGAGAACAATGGACTTCTTTGGCTCCCCCCTGAGCCAGAAGATGAAGAAGATGAAAGGGAAGCAGGTCTTTTTGATGATGATGATGATGATTATGGTGATGCTGCAGGAGAGTGGGGATGCTTACGCCACTCGAGCAGTTTTGGAAGTGGGGAGTCTCGCCATAGGGAGAGGTCCAGTGAGGAGCACAAGAAGGCTATGAAGAATGTGGTTGATGGGCACTTTAGAGCTTTGGTAGCTCAGCTTTTGCAGGTTGAAAACCTTCTCGTTGGTGATGAAGATGAAAAAGAGAATTGGTTAGAGATCATAACATCTCTGTCCTGGGAGGCTGCTACACTTTTAAAACCAGATATGAGCAAAGGTGGAGGGATGGATCCAGGTGGATATGTTAAAGTTAAATGCATAGCTTCTGGGCACCGCTGTGAGAGGTAAAAGATTCAGTAGTTACTAAAACTGTACATTAATCATGCATCCCTTTTCACATTCTTGGACACAAACTCATGAATTTTGATTTCTCATTCTCTAAATCATCATTGACATTGTCTAGTCTCATGATGCTGAACAGTGTTGTATGAATTTGAAATGAATGCGGTGCTCATAGTGTGGTGGCTGGAGACTAAGTTTTTGATCTGATCATAAATGGTGGACTAATAAATGAATTATGAGAGAAGTAATTTTGCGGGTTATGTTTAAAAATAACACCACAAGATATATCTCACAAACCATGGAGGCAAGATAGAAAAGACAAAATCTGGTGCGGCACCTAAACGAAGCAAAGACATATCTTATACTGATGGCACTAAACATGGCTTGGATTGTAATGTCACCAGGTCATATATCTAATAGGTAGACCGTTTGTAGTTTTAGCTTTACTGGTCACCTAAAAACTTTCATATATCGTCATTCCAAGAAGCAGCTTGATTGGTAAGTGGGTATGCTTCCTACCTCAGTGGCTGTGGTTTGAGTTTCCTGATTTACATGGTGGTTGGAGTGTAAGATATCTCGAGTATATAGAGTTTATCTGCATTAGCAAGCCACAACAAATAAGTGGCTGGCTGTGTAGGATAGATACTTCTAGTTAATTAAGAGAAACTTTCATATAACATTCTTTTGCAGTCTCTTATGTTTCTTCTTTCTAATTAAGTTGCTTTTAATCTAGTGTGGTGGTCAAAGGAGTTGTTTGTAAGAAAAATGTGGCTCACCGGCGAATGACTTCAAAAATTGACAAACCTCGCTTGTTGATCCTTGAGGGGGCTCTTGAGTACCAGCGAGTTTCTAACCTCTTGTCAAGTTTTGATACTCTGTTGCAGCAGGTTGTTATTTTTTACCCTTTTCTGTGTTAGTTTGTCACTTACTGGTCTCTAGTGCATAAGAATTCAGTTTCCCTTTTCTTATGTGTTTCATGTCTTTATCTAGGAAATGGACCACCTTAAGATGGCAGTGGCAAAGATAGATGCCCACCACCCTGATATCCTTTTGGTGGAGAAATCAGTTTCTCGACATGCACAGGAGTACCTTCTTGCAAAAGACATATCTCTTGTTCTTAACATAAAGAGGCCACTTTTGGAACGCATTGCCCGTTGCACAGGTGCTCAAATTGTACCTTCAATTGATCACGTTTCATCTCAGAAGTTGGGCTACTGTGACGCATTTCATGTGGAGAGGTTTCTCGAAGATCGCGGTTCTGCTGGACAGAGCGGAAAAAATTTGGTGAAGACGCTGATGTATTTTGAAGGGTGCCCAAAGCCACTGGGTTGTACGGTAAGCCCTTGAACTTAATTTGGACATATAGGTCAATGAGAAATATATATTCATCCAGACAAATGTTGGCCCCAACTCTACACTTTCATGCAAGTTGTGTATGAAGCTGTTGGTGGACAATTATGGGGATCTTGTCTCATACATGCAAAGGTGGAAACCTGCATCAAGGTATTCATTCATGCCTTTCTCTGTTTCAGATTTTACTTAGAGGTGCTAATGGGGATGAATTGAAGAAAGTGAAGCATGTGGTTCAATATGGAGTTTTTGCGGCTTATCACTTGGCTTTGGAGACTTCTTTTCTTGCCGATGAAGGAGCCTCTCTGCCAGAACTCCCCTTGAATTCTCCAATAACAGTTGCTCTTCCAGATAAATCGTCAAGCATTGAGAGATCCATCTCAATGGTACCTGGTTTCAGTGCTTCTGCTGGTGGCAAGTCACAAGGACTGCAACATATTGGTGAACCACAGAGATTTAACAGTATCCCTACTTCAGATCTGGTGTCATCAATTAGCATTCCATGCTCTTCTTTACCTAATGGATCTACTCATCAATCCATTGAATCCACAGCAGATCTGATGAATTCCACAGCATTTTCCTCCTGTGCTCCATCATGGAATGTTTTTCCTGATTCTTACCTTAATGCACTTTCTCCATATCGTAGTTTTGAGGAGAATCAAAAGATTAAAATGGGTTTCAAAGAACCCCCAGTGGTTGAAACTTCTGCAGTCGACAGCAGCCCATTTTTCATGCATAATCATCTGAATATTAATGGCTTTGGGCCTCTAGAGACTGATCGTCATGTGCTCTCTAACAATTTCGCCAATGGTCACACTGAAATGGTCGAAAATCAGCTGGGAAATTCAGAGCTATCATCCCTGCAAGAAGAGAGTAAATACTGTCCGGAGGAGCAAGGACCTTTGAAAGACGATCCTATGCCTATAAAAGAAGAGTTTCCTCCATCACCATCTGATCACCAGAGCATTTTGGTCTCCTTATCATCCCGTTGCATATGGAAGGGGACTGTTTGTGAGAGGTCCCATCTCTTTCGTATCAAATACTATGGCAGCTTTGACAAACCTCTTGGTAGGTTTTTACAGGATCATTTGTTTGATCAGGTGAGTACTCTTTCTGACATTTACATATGCATATACACACACGTGTTGTGGGTGTACTTCCTTGTATAGAACCTTGCAATACATTTTCCAACACTGAGAGGTCCCTTAAATGTTTGTCAGAGTTACCAATGCCGTTCTTGTGGTATGCCATCAGAAGCCCATGTTCACTGCTACACGCACAGACAAGGCACACTCACCATATCTGTAAAGAAGCTACCAGAAATTCTCTTACCAGGTGAAAGGGAAGGTAAGATCTGGATGTGGCACCGATGCCTGCGGTGTCCAAGGACCAATGGGTTTCCTCCAGCAACTCGGCGAGTAGTTATGTCTGATGCTGCCTGGGGTTTATCTTTTGGAAAATTTTTGGAGCTCAGTTTTTCAAACCATGCAGCTGCAAGCAGGGTAGCAAGTTGTGGCCACTCTTTACACAGGGATTGTCTTCGTTTCTACGGGTAAGTTCTTCATATCTCAGTTTCCTGTACATTTACTATTCATAGATTTGGTCGCAATGTGGTGAGTGGTTGTATTCGTTTTGGAAGAGTGCAGTTTACATGGCATTTATGTTGTCTCTTTGAACGATAAAACACACCTCTAGATTGAAGATTCAGTTGGTTAAATCAAAATTGATCCTCTCGGGTATATTTTGAGGGGTTGAATATGGCAGCCACCCTCTTGTATCCCCCCTCTTTCTGGATGGTCATTTGTATTTGTTGAATCTTCAGAAAGTTAAAAGAGTTTAATAGAGTAGTGTGCCCATTCAGTGAGGTAGCCTGCCAACGTAGCTGATAAATGGGTGGAAAGGAAACAAATACAAAATGCACAGTCCTTGTGCACTGTTTAATCTGTCTCCCCCCTAACTTTTTTTACATGTGCAGATTCGGAAAAATGGTTGCTTGCTTTCGATATGCGTCAATTGATGTTCATTCTGTCTACCTTCCACCACCAAAACTGGACTTCAACTATGAAAACCAGGAGTGGATACAAAAAGAAGCAGATGAGGTGCAATGATAATAAGTTTGAATTTTTGAAGGTTACAGTTGAATTATCTAACTGCATTTGCTGATTTAATTCTGTTTCATGATAGGTGGTTGACCAGGCAGAGCTTCTATTTTCTGAAGTACTCAATGCTCTCTGCCAAATAGCCAAGAAAGGATCTGGTACAGGGCCTCTTAATAGTGGCATGAAAACCCCTGAAACAAGGCGCCGAATTGCAGAACTGGAAGGAATGTTACAAAAAGAGAAGGCTGACTTTGAGGTGAGGCCCTTCTTTATTTATTTTAAACTTTCCCACCTTAATTATACAAGTTTCATTTTGTCCAAAGCTGTATGCCAATGCATATACATAGATAGTTTGAATCAATGGAAATATATGCGGAGGGGATAGGATCTCTACAGAAATGGTTAATCATACTATTTTCTCTTGATTGCCAGTACTAGCTTTAGTCATGATGAAGAAAAATCATTGACCTGAGATTTATACCTTTAAAATTGTATAATTATTATCTTCTGGCCTTCTTTATTGAAAGATTCTGAGTTCTCTAATGTCTGTAGCATGAGTGATGCAAACATCCTTTGGTTGAAAAGCTGTTGTTTTTTTCCCCTATCAGTTGGCTCCGTTTTGTTTTCACATCAAGAGATACAGGTCCTGAGGGGAAATTGGATAAAAGTGTACTGGAAATCTATACGATGAAAAATATCAAATCTTGACAATGTCTGTTATTTCAAGCGAAATGTTTGTTTGCTGCATTTTAATATTCTGGAGTCTTTTAACTTTTTTTTATAACGTTGTCTTAGGAATTACTCCAAAAGACTTTGAACAAGGAAGCAAAAATGGGCCAACCTGTTATTGAAATTCTTGAGATCAATCGATTGCGGAGGCAGTTGCTTTTTCAATCTTATATGTGGGACCATTGCCTGATTTATGCAGCCAGTTTAGATCTGAACAGCCTTCAGGATGGGTTGGGCAGCTCATACCTAGAACATTTGGAGAAACCCGTTGTTAATAATGATAAGCTCATAGAAGTCAGTGTTGTCCACAAGCCTGAGAAAGGCTTCCATAGTTGTGACTCTCTTACTTTTGATGCAAAGCTTAACAAAAGCCCTGAGCAGAGAGGAGGAGGATATGGTAGTGATATGAATCAGTCTGATACAGTTCATCAAGAAAAAGACATGGGTCTAGATCAATCCGACCCTGTAAAATCAGAGGTAAATGTTCATAGGGCCCTCTCGGATGGGCAATTCCCTATCATGGCAAATCTGTCAGATACCCTTGATGCTGCATGGACGGGTGAGAATCCTACCGGAGTTGGAATACCTAAGGATAATACCATTATACTTCCTGATATGGCCATTGCAGAAGCTTCAACCACACCTGCAGTGGCAGAGGGATTGGAGTCGGAGAACCAAGCAGAAGAGCAAAATGGCACCAAGGTTGCCCTTGTTCTTTCCCCTTCACTGTCCACTAAGAGCCCTGATAGCCTTGAAGAATCTGTAAGCTTGTCACAAATGCCTTTCTTAAATTTCTACCGGTCTTTCAACAGGAATTTTTTTGCTAGTGCTCAAAAGCTTGATACACTGAGTGAGTATACTCCAGTCTACATTTCATCCCTTCGGCAATTGGAACTCCAAGGGGGGGCTAGGCTGCTTCTTCCTGTGGGTGTTAATGATACTGTCATTCCTGTATACGATGATGAACCAACAAGTATTATATCTTATGCTTTAGTATCACCGGAATATCAAATGCAACTGTCTGATGACTGTGAAAGGCCAAAAGACACTGCTGATTTAGGCACTTCCCTATCCCTTTCTGATTCGGTGAATTCCCAGTCGTTTCATTCTATTGATGACATAGCCTCCGAATACCACAGAAGTCTTGGGTCCTCAGATGATAGTATTTTATCCATGTCTGGATCTCGCAGCTCCCTGGTTCTAGACCCACTCTCATATACAAAAGCATTGCATGCTAGAGTTTCTTTTGGCGATGATAGCCCACTTGGTAAGGTGAAATATTCTGTGACTTGTTACTATGCAAAGCGTTTTGAAACCTTGAGGAAGGTTTGTTGTCCTTCTGAGCTTGATTTCATAAGGTCTCTTAGTCGTTGTAAAAAGTGGGGTGCCAAGGGTGGCAAGAGCAATGTCTTCTTTGCAAAAACCTTGGATGATCGATTTATAATTAAACAAGTCACCAAGACAGAGTTGGAATCATTTATAAAATTTGCTCCTGGATATTTCAAGTACCTATCAGAATCAATTGACTCAGGAAGTCCAACGTGCCTGGCAAAAATTCTGGGGATCTATCAGGTACTTATTTGAGTGCTCTAATCAATGTTCTGTCTAAATCATCTTACTTGTTTATTAACCTAGCAGCTTTCCTTGTCTAGCCATGAATTAAAAAGCTGGTAATCTTAATGCAGATTATTGTGCTATGTGCATTGGCTTTTTCACTACATAGATGCACAACTTTCCTTGATAAGTAAGGGCAATGCCGTGGCAACCCAAACAAAAGAATTTCTTGGGGAGCTGGTTCTTTTGCATAATGCATTATTCATTGTCCTTGACGTGGCTAGCACATGGTTCCCATCATTTATTGATGGAATGGAAGAATCAGTTTAAGAGTTCATGATGCCCTATTATTTGAGATTTGCATTAAATCAATACCATTCCTTATTCACATTCTGTCCCGGACGTGGCTATGAATATTGCACATACCTTTTTTAAATTCTGTCAAAGATCAGACAGGATTTATGAATTTTTAAACTTAATCGCTTTTTCTTTTCTGTACATAAAAGTGTGAAAGAGATTTGCACATATGCATGGTCGGTTGTATATATTGTGGTGACAATTTTGTCTTTGGTAATCAAGCTTATTACAGAAAAGAAATTCTGTAGAAAGGAGGACCTAAATAGGTTGAGGGGTGGCCTAGTTGTTGGGTGTCTGATTCTTCTTTCTTTTAATTTATTTTTTTTCTTTCCAGGACGACTGTTATGATCAGTCTTTATTGGTAAATGTTATAGATCTTTTGTTTTGCTAATCCAGCTATTAGCACTTAAAGAAATAAGTAGCTGATGTTTGGAGCTGCTTTAGAGTGTCCGTTAATTCACTTTTCTGTTTCCTTGTAGTTTAAGTTCCATGATTGCTCCATTTCACTGGCCTGTCATACTTGTTGCTATTGATTGGAGCGAAAATACCTTCATTCCTTCTTCAAAAAGAAAAAAAAAAAAAAAAACTATTCTTTATTGAACTACCCTTAGATACATAAGATTCTGGGTGCTTAATCTTTTGTTTTTATGCTGGAAGGTAACATCCAAGCATCTTAAAGGAGGGAGAGAATCAAAGATGGATGTCCTAGTTATGGAGAACCTTCTGTTTAGAAGGAACTTGACGCGGCTTTATGATCTTAAAGGATCTTCTCGATCGCGGTATAATCCTGATTGTAGTGGGAGCAACAAAGTTCTGCTGGATCAGAACTTGATTGAAGCAATGCCAACTTCTCCTATTTTTGTGGGAAACAAAGCAAAAAGATTGTTGGAACGAGCTGTTTGGAACGATACATCATTTCTTGCAGTAAGTTCCTTAAACTTATGTCTATGAAAAATTTGTGTGTTCTAAGAAATACAGAACGAGTTCTTTAGACTCCATTTATGAGAAAATTTTATTTGCTCTTTGGAAGAAACTATATTTACAATAATTAAGCTGTACGGAGAGAGAGAGATTCTCCCAGCCTTACATTAGACGATGTCCTTCTGGGTTATAATTTGGTATTACACTCTGCTGATGCAGTCAATTGACGTAATGGATTACTCTTTACTGGTTGGGGTGGATGAAGAGAAGCACGAGTTAGTTCTTGGGATCATCGATTTCATGAGGCAGTATACATGGGACAAGCATCTAGAGACATGGGTGAAGGCTTCAGGCATCCTTGGCGGGCCAAAAAACGCATCTCCAACTGTGATTTCCCCCAAGCAATACAAGAAGAGGTTCAGGAAAGCAATGACTACTTATTTTCTCATGGTCCCAGATCAATGGTCTCCTCCGTCTATCCTTCCTAGTAAATCCCAATCTGATTTATGTGAAGAGAACGCACAAGGTGGGACCTCAGTTGAGTGATGCTGCGAGTCTCTGAGCTTGTTCATTTAAACATGAAATTTCGAATTGCTTCTCACACATGGTCTTTTTTCCTGTTGATATATTTTCCCTTTTCACATTTCATTTGTATTTTTTATCAACGAGAAATTCATAATTATTTGTTAGAAGATGCAGAAGAAGGCAGTTGAAGCCGGGGGGGAGATTTCCTGTCAGGGGTATAATATTGGATGACCTCTCCATGAAATCTTTGTACAAAATATTCATGTATTTATTAGCATTACAATGTGTATAAATGTTTCATTCGTAAAAATTTTGATGTTATTTTTAAGATACCTCTCTGGTGTTCTGTTCTGGGCTTTCTTGTTCTCTGTCTCTTCTCTTGTTCTTTTTCTTTTGTGGGTTGGTGAAGGGAGATGGGGCTCATGATTTATGCTGATCACCCTCAGAAGATAACACGTCGTTGAGGATTCCCAAAGGACTATAAATAAGAGGTGCAACGACATATACAGAAGATAATCAAAGTGAAAATCTCTTGGTAAAACAATACTGGATGTGTTTACATGGGGACATCCATTTGGTACGAGGTAGCCCAAACATTCCGGTCTCAAGAGCGATATACATTTCACGTCGTTTATTTTGCACTTCCCGTTCTTGAGTTTTTTTTTTTTTTTTTTCTAAGCAACATGAGAACTATCATGAAGAAGCGACTCTGCTTAAAAGGGCAGTCATTAGCAACTCTGTTCTTGAGATTTCAGACATTAGCCTCGGATACATTTGAAGGTTATTTATCCTGTTGGAGATTTCCACGAATCTATTTGCTAGTACTGAAATGGCTATCTAGCACAAAAAATCTTTGGGCTCATGATTCGTAGAGGCTAGAGCTCTAGTTTTGGTATCCTCTGTTCTGTGCCCTCTGAGAGTTTCAATTTGTCAACAAATTTCATCAAAAAAGGAAGGTGTCTCGAATGTTGGATTTGTGGTAGGTCCGCTATATGAGTGTATATCTTCCAATTACTCATTTAGTATTTTTGGGTATTGGGCATGGTTTTAGGTAGCATTGTGCAGCTGTTAGTTCTGTCAAAGAATGCATTATACCTGAATTTAGTGAAGAAAGAAGAAACCCGAAGGGATCATTCATTTTCTGAGAAAAAGCATGGAAAAAGAATGTGCTTCAAAAATAAAACAAGCGCATTTATGCCTTCTATACACAGTCTATGATTGATCTATATGCTTGCCTTATACATACAAGAGCACGTAGTTGTGAACTGAAGACATCTCGATTAGCAGAATGAGTTGAAGCCATTGCAATTGAAGTCCTTCTGCACAGTTACAGTTTCTTCATCGTGGTTCAATTCACTGCCTTTCACAAGCTGAAACCTACTTTGTTGAAGAAGAAGATCAAAGATCTCGACATCTCTGACCCCCCCGGCAAAATCAAGAATTAGATGGGTTCCAACACGTTGAAATTTGGTATATTATTTTACATATATGTTAGGACTATATCTACCTTGGATGACAAGCTGCTCTTGGAATCTGTTGTTGAAAGCGAGGGCCCTCGTCGTACGCTTCGCAAATTACTTCCCCTTTATCATCCCTATAGCAGATTATTCCATTGGACTGATCCTCAAAAACCTGCAACGAACCATTCCTAGTTTCAGATATCAATAAGCAACGGTAAGCAATCTTTTCTCTTCCTTCTTTTCGGTTTTTTCCCCCAAGGGAATTTGAAAAAGTATTTGCCTGAAATTGATCCAACTTCCTCTTGTTCTGTCGACAAGGTTGTCGATAGATTATTCTCCCAACAACAGGAATCGAAAAAAAAGAAAAGGGGTTGTATTTAGAGGAATAAAAAAAAAAAAAAAAGAGAGTAAAATGATGGGATATTGACCTTGTTTCTGATGGAGCATTTGATCTGGAATCTAGGTGCTTTCCTGACTGGAACTTGATTGCCTCTAAGCAACAGAGATTTGCTGATAGGCTTTATGATTAGACCAGATTTCAGAACCGGGACGTGAGTGGAAGAAGCCCACGATATAGCCATTGATCCTGCGCTACAACAAGCAGGAAGAGGAAGAAGCTGTAGTTTGTTCTTTATGAGGCTGTGCTCTTGGTGGTGAAAGAATAATGGTTGGTCATGTCGTCATGAGTATTGCAACTTTTATACATTTTCTTTCTGGTTGGCATTAAGACCTACAAGCAGGTATATAAAAATCAATTATTGATAGGTTAATGTCTAATCATAGTGCAGCATCATTTGGTTAAATAAATGTATCTGGGGTCCATTTTGCTTATCTTCTACCTGTTGCTGCCGTTGAATCCTGTTGGGGTCTGTACTGCCTTTTCAGCCCAAACAATTGTTAGTGGATCTATTCAGAATTTCACTACCCTTTTTTTACCACGCTTATGTTCTTCCATTGGTACTTCAAACCACATCTAGTTGAAGATGCTTTTTTACAAACCAACATCAACTTGCTGAGATTTGAAACTCAGACTTCCTGCAATTTCCACACCCCCACACTTTTACCCCATAAAGCAAAAACTTCAAGAGGACAAGACCATGTATAGAATATGTCCTTTTGCATTTTTAATGTAGGAAACACATAGTCACCTTCTTCGTTTAGTATGTCCATTGAGCTTAAATTACGATAATCTTAAGGTTTAATAAGAACGGCCTTTCCCTTTCTAGGACAGTTGATAACTTTTTCAATGGCAGCAAGATTTTGCCTATTTTTCAACGTTTATATCAAGCAATCTCAACAACATTTGCCTATTTCTTTCAAGGTCTCTCTCTCTCTCTCTCTCTCTAGACTCTTCCTAATTTTATTGCAAGAGTTCTATAATTGGACTTAGATGAGTTGGCTCTACCTCAGCCTATTCCTTTAGCAGAATTTCTACTCTTCTATATGGGTATGTCACTGCACAATGAACATATATTATGGTAGGGAAGTAATTAATTCATTTATAAAATTGGATGACAGAATGCCCTTGAATTAAAAAGTTTATCCTTCTTTACAAGTAGTATATGAATAGTACTTTACGAATTATGGATAAGCTTTCGACTCGTCTGAGGTCTTTTGTTTTTTGTTTTTCTTCCAAAATATGAACCATTCGCATCGATAATCAAAGATTCCAAATGTTCCTACGAACTTGGTAATCTCTTGCTTAGTGGTAGGCAGATGACCGGGCAGAAAGTTACGTGAAGAGCAATAATTTAGCGGACTAACGTTGCAATCCCCAGGATTTAGACACGCCAATCAGCCTCGCTTCCTTGCGTGCACAAGGCAGCGCTCACATGATTCAAAGCCTTTTTATTACATTTTGAACACATTAAGTGGACAAGTAAGCGGTCCTCTCATTATCAGAAGCAACTCTCTTTCTCTCTCTCTCATTTTTTAGACAAATACACAGGCGTGCACGCTCACAGTTTGATTAGGAGTGAAAGTCCAAGGGAGGGCAGTTTGTTGTAGTTTA
This sequence comes from Morella rubra, assembly GCA_003952965.2. NCBI lineage: Eukaryota > Viridiplantae > Streptophyta > Magnoliopsida > Fagales > Myricaceae > Morella > Morella rubra. Next base: position 5,064,261 of record CM025851.1, on the reverse strand, counting down.
ATATTTATTGCTTGTAAGATGAGGAAGTCAATTGGGAAAGGCAAGGCCATCTAGGTCGGAGGCATGCTTGGCTTAAAGTGGTAATCATCTTCGGGATGGTTCCTATTTTGTGCCACGAGAAAGCTTCCTAACCCCCAATTTTTAGATGGTGCTAATTTTCTCAAATATAGGTACCCATTTCTTTGTTTTGTTTTATTGTAGGCTATATTACTTAGTACGTCCTTGGGGTTTTACCTTTTCTCAGTTTGGTCCTCAGGGTTTAATTTTCTTTAAAAATATCTCTAGGGTGAGGACCTTTACCAAATCGATCCTGTCGTCAACTTATTGGATGGAAATGCACACGTGGCTAACAACTTACACGTGGGAATTGACAGCAAGATTTAAAAAAAAATTTCACCCAATCACAATGTGACACGTGTCAGTAAAATAAATAAATAAATAAATAATCTAAAATTATATTAAAAAAAACATAATTAATTTTTTTTAATGTTAAAAAAAAAGGGACCGGATCGGGGGGCCGGCTAGGGGACCTCCCCCATCCACTGTTGCAGGATGGGGGAGGTCCTCCAGCTGCCCCATCCTCGGGGTGGAGGAGGGATTCCCCCCCCTCCCCCCTCTCCGCTAGCGCCCAGTTCTGGGTGGCCAGACTCCCTCAGCGGCCGGTGGAGACCCCTCCACTGGGAAAAGATCGGGGATTCCCGATCCGGTCCCTTTTTTTTTAACATTAAAAAAAATAATTATGTTTTTTTAATTAATTTTAGATTTATTTTATTTTTTAAAAAAATTATTTTTATTTATTTCATTGACACGTGTCACATATGATTGGGTAGATTTTTTTTTTTTAAATCTAGCAATCAATTCCTATGTGTAAGCCGTTAGCCACGTGTGTATTTTCATCTAATGAGTTCACAGCAGGATCGATTTGGTAATGGGTCCTCACCCCAGGAATATTTTTAGGAAAAATCGAACTCTGAAGACCAAATTGAGAAAAAATCAAACCCCGAGAACGTACGGAATAATTTTACTTGATTTCGATGTGAAGAGTTGAGATCCAACAAAAAATTTCTACAACTCATTTTTTTAAAACCTACATGATCCATACTATACCTTTGCTTCTTGGGCTGTCTCGGCCCCAGATTCCTGGGACCAATAGACCTCCACTCCCTCCCTGGTTGGTATAGACAGATAATCCCACCAGAACATGTATTGTACTTGCAAGTTGCAACCTTGATAGATGTTTATAGTTGAGGCCTAGAGCCCAAGCAAGGAGGGCTCTTCAGCTTTTTGGGCTTTTTAGGTTTTTGGGCTTTCATAAATTTATACATTTGCTTTGGATTGTACATCCAAGCGCAAAGAAAATAAGAACTCTGTATGGGAATAGGCATGGAAGCAAGAAGACAGACAAAAGTCGTGCTTTCCTGGAAGGTAACACAATGATAGCCTGTAAACTGCGTTGCGTACACAACCAAAGCGGGAATCAAAACCAGCAAGAAGGTTCCCAAAAATAAAAGAATATCATTATTGAATGAATCGTTTTATCATATTTGATTTTTCTCAGTCAGGACTCGCGAGTGCTTTTTCCACCTCCCAAAGCCCGCTCTTCTTTTCTTGGAGTACTCTTTCGTCCCCTTCCTCATCGACTTCATCGAGAGTAGGACTATGCAGGACTCTGTCACTGTGGTTTGATTTTGAAGTGAGAGCTGGCTGGCTGGTTCATCGCATGTGAGTCGTTTGGTAATAGTATTCGACCGGGGTTCCAGGTAGTCAATGCTTTTTCCTTGTTCAATACTGTTCAGCTGCCTCCTCGGTTGCTTTTCTCATCACAGCGTTTTATATCAAAATGGTACAGATAAGCAGACCGCTTGCCCAGCATACAAGAGACTTCACATGATATTCCTTAGACCCCTCACATCACTCTCACCTCTGACTTCAAGCCCATGGCCATGAATCTCACAAGCGCCAAATACTTTCAAGCTCAATCTATCTTTGCGTCTAATGGGGTAAAGATCCCACATTTGAGATCTTACTTTTCTTTTCTTTTTTTTGCTCTTGTTCCATGTTGCGATGGATTTCACTAACCGCGTTTTTTTTTATTTTCTATTTGGGTGCATTTGATTCAGGAATCTCCCTTAGAGGACAACGGAAGCTTCTATGGGAAAAACAAAGATAACCCATTTGTAGACAGCTTCCCCGACCCCCTTTGCAAGCTTAATCTCAAAGAGACTTCTGATTTTGTCAAGACATTTCCAATGGCAAATAACATCACGGAAGCTGGAGGGTTTCTTGAGGTGTCAGCTCAGAGGAGGAAAGAGGGAGTGAACTCAGTCACTCAGAGGAGAGTAGAGGCTCCTCCCACTCCTGGTAGACCTGTTTTCAGCTTCAGTGTTGGGAATCCTTCGAGAAAGAACTTTCCTTCAAAGTGGGATGACGCAGAGAAATGGCTGATAAGCAGCTCTTGCCATGACTCTCCAGCTCATACCATAAAGCCATCAGAGTCCTCAAAGATTAATAAACAGTCATATTGCTTTAAGCAACAAGCGGAGGTCTTTGCGGAGAAATCAAGGGTCACAGAGGAAAAGGTCTCAAAAGTAGTTTCAAACTTTCAAGGTTCTGCATCTTTCGACCAGCATTACTCTGTCAGAGCTCCCAATGGGGTCTCAGCCTCAACAGATGTACTTCTAAAAGGTAAGGATCTCCGGTTCAACTTTTCCCTTTTGGCTTTACTTCGCAACTTCTCCTCTTTTGCTCTACTGGTATCATCATAGCGTCCTTTTTCTCTTTTTTCATCTTTTTTTCAAAAGTGGGATAAAGTTCTAAATTTTGCTCTATTTGTTTGATTTTGTTTCTTGTTCGGGTACAATATTCAAATGTGTTCCTACTTCCTAGTTGCACAACGCTGTATCACAATATAGGTGCAAGCTTCAATATAGCATGCATTTGGTTGCCAATGAAACTCGGATTAAGCTGTTGATTCTAGATTATGCGCATATAAATGTGCGTTCAATTTTGCAATGAAGTACCAGCCATTTGAAATTTGTTAATGCAGATAAGTTCACGGACAACACAGAACCCATTTGGCGCAATTCCAGATACAATGAGCCCAGTAGAGAAGGATTCCTATTCAAAAACCCAGCGGATGGAAGCATGAAAGATGCCTGTCCAGACGTGGTTCATGAGGTCCAACACAGAGATATTGGGACGGAGATGACTCCGCTTGGCAGTTCCACGACTTCTAGGTGCCACACGCCCTTCAAGAGCTCATCACCTGCGCGCCATAACACGCCTGCTAGTAGGTCAGGACCATTGGGCTTCGGGAACTCCAGCAGCACCGACAGCATTGACATTGCACAGCTGCAAGAGTGCCATTTAGCTAAGCTACAACTTGGGACGCAATACGATTCAGTCACGTCGAATTGGAGCTCGAGGGCAGAGGAGGAAGAGGAAGTATCAAAGAGCCTGAGACATTTCGAAACAGAACACGGGTGCACGAAACGTGTTTCAGACTCGAGAGCTGCTGCGTGGGAAGAAGAGGAGAAGAACAAGTTCTGCCTCAGGTAATTGGCTTGTAAAGTTCCAACATTTTTTATCTCATGCAAATTGCTGGATACCAATTGTGATTTTCTGTTAAAGGTATCAAAGAGAAGAAGCAAAAATTCAAGCTTGGGTGAACCTCCAAAGTGCAAAAGCAGAAGCTCAATCTAGAAAACTCGAGGTATTTTCTCAAGATTTTCCTGTGATTATTTTTTTCGAATGCTTTTATTTCTGTCCTTTTCTGTTTCCACCTTCGACATGTTTTAGCTTACATTCAGGCAGGGATTGTTGCTTTGATTTTATTCTTAGTGTTGTTTTTTCATAGAAAGTGCAGGTAATCATAAACATGAAACGTAGACTTCAACCTCTATTTTTTTGGGGCGGGGGGATTAAATTTTGGAAAATTTTCTTTACCCTAGTTCCCCATCGTCGTTCCAAAGGGAAAAAATTGGCCTATAATCTATTAAACTATATTGTCCATGTTGTCTGTTATGTGATCTTAGTGACTTAGTTTATCAATTCAAACCGTGCATTTCAGTCAAAGTGGGGCTGTTTATATTAATTGTAGTTGGAAGGCTTTGTCAGGCTTATGGCTTGGCTTTGGTCCTCCTCGAGCCACCCGCAGGTATTGGACTGGACACAGCTTGCTTCTCATTTGACCGAGTCTACATTCTCGTCTGAATTTAGTTATTGGTGGCATCAACATGCTTCTTCCTGATAATTCTTGGGTAACACCAATCTGCATGCTTCACCCTTAAAGAAACAAGAAGAAAGCTGAAAGTCATGATGGACATGTGAAGTTCTAGCATTTAGAAATTCGTGGAGAATTAGAGTATTTATTTGACCGGGGGTCTCTTTCATGCAAGGAGCTTGGTTGGGTTTAGTTGAATACAATATTAATCGATACAATAAAACAGGTGGCAGAATTTGCTGCATTTTACTTTTTGCCTCTTGCACTCTTAGTTGAGAATTACGAAGTACGAATACATGAAATTGCAGATGGCGCGAAAAAGCCTGCTGCTACGTTAACAGATAATCATATGACACTACACATCAAACAGAAAACTTGTGATTAATGTTTGGAGTATAGCGCGTTCATTTTAGAATCCATGTCTTGGAGGGTGTGCTTTTGACTTCACATATGGTGTCAATTGCCTGCTTCTGGATTTGGAATCACTGGAACTTTTTTTTTTGAAAAAAAAATTTGTTCATCTAACTTGGAGCTGAAGTGATTGTTCTTGTTCAGGTGAAAATAGAGAGGATGCGATCAAACTTGGAAGAAAAGTTGATGAAGAGAATGGCAATTGTTCATAGAAAAGCTGAAGAATTGAGAGCAGCAGCCGGGCAGCAACACTCGGAGCAAATACAGAAGGCCAGTGAACAAGCACGGAAGATGATAAACCGGCATAACTCGCATTTGACTGGCCAAAACTCCTGTAGCTGCTTCCCTTGTCATAACTATCATTGAGCATGAAACAAATAGACAAATTTTCAATTGGCACAATGTGCGTTTCGCAGTCTCCTAATAAAGAGAGAGCTTCTAGATGACTAAAACGGATGTCGCCGTTGGTTTTTCTCCTCGATTGTCGTCCCCTTTGCCCTCCTAATGCAATTCTTTCGTCCGAGAAGCTCTGGCTAATCATTTGAAGTTCCAATCAAACAATTCGACTAATATGTCTAGAACCATGTTCTTGATCAATAACTATTAGGCCATATGGGGTAGGGAAAGCCTCCCTTCTTCTGGGAGATGGAAGGAAGTTCGTATCGTTAGTTTCTTCTCCTGCACCCTTGAATCTAATTGGCCCTTTCTCTTTCCGGGCGGGGGACCAGATTTAATGGGTTCTATAATTTTTTTATGGTTTATGAATCCAACCCATAGACGGAAATCACTGTTATCGTCTTGTACGTTAGGACCAAAACTCCCAGAACATGGACATGTGCCTTAACTATTTCGATCTGCTTGGACCAGACCGTGGCGCAGACATTTACATATGGCTCAACAACTTCATCATCTACGCTAGGACACAACCACGTCAAAAGAAAACGAGCACCGTAACTTTTGAAAAAAGAAAGATCTGATGTATCTCAGTAAGGAAGCAGCGTACCCACATGCCGAGTACGCAGGCGAAGCACCCAGAGCTTCGCAAATGATGCAAGGCTTTGGTGGTCCATCGTGTTTGTTTCATCTACTCCGCCCCCTACAGATATATCATTAATTTTGGGGTTTCTTTCTCCTCTCTTTTTCCATAAGGAAACTGACTTGGGAAGTTCTTAAAAGAAGCCACTCTGTCTCCACCACTCCGTCGAGTGCAAGGGCAGCCCCCCACCTGTATCTTGGCTTTTTCGAACAACACATGGGTACCATAACAAAGTAGGAGGGTGCTACCCTCATAGGTATTCAGATTGACTAATAAGAGACCCTATAAAGAGTTTGACTAAAAAAAAAAACTACAGGGTCATATGTTGCATTATTGCCCATTAAGTAATGGGTATGTATGGTCCATGGCAGTAGCTCTTCAATAATTCACCTCTGTTTGTATTTTTCCTTCTCTTTCTTTCATTTACCAGTCCAAGGAGGCGTAGGACAGATAGGGTAGTCGTGGGGCTAGTGCTAACTGCTAATTGGCCACCATGTGCATTGCAAGGTCGATCACATAAAGCAATTACCAATAAAAAAAAAATGACGCAACCCCCAGTAAGCCCATAGGAAAAAGGTGGAAAAACCAAAAAACAGACGAACTGGTAGATGAACAAAAGATGATCCTTCAAATTTGCACACTCAAATATAAATATTTTTTGGTACAACTCGACCGACTAAATGTTTTCCCACATGAGAAAATGTGACTACATGATGCTCTGCGTGAAGGGGAAAAAGGGACGGAAATTGAACCCATATCCTTGAGTTGTCAAAATGGGTACCCCTTATTGTGAACTGTCTAAGAGGTTCTCTTTAGCCGCGAAACTCGTCCATGAATCCTTTATGGAAGTCTGTCAGACGGGAGATGATAGCAGGAATCTTATCCTCCTGAGGAAGTATTGTGCACCTAAAATGCCAGGTGCCAGGTACCTTTGACAAAAGCATCACAATACAAACTACTGTCAGTCCAAAAAAACTCAGGAAGATGACGAAAGCAATACAACGTAGTGATATCATACACGCAGGATTCTAGTTACCCAAACAGAAAATACAAGACTCAACGCAGCTCCAAGCCAATTCCCATCATTAATTAAGCGGGGGAAGAAAATGTCTATTTGAGGTTCTCTGCTTGCAAAAATGTTTCTAAACTTTCAATCGAGTCATCAGCACTTATATACCATAGTAATCCCCAATAATGTCATGATTTGATTTAACTAACCTGTCCGAAGCCAGAACCAGGAACAACAACAATTCCTGTGGCATTGAGGAGGCGGCGACAATAGAATGCATCTGGGGATGTATTTACAGCCTCTGCTGCTTTAATTGCCTTCTGGGATAGGTGAATACGGGGAAAGAGATACATCGCCCCTTCTGCTTTGTTGCATGATACTCCTTCTAGATTGTTAAATGCGTCTTCTAATGCCTGTTTAGTAATAAACAACAGAAGATAAGAAAAAGCACATTTCATCATAGTCTTAGTCAAAATATCTTTTGACACAAAGCATTTCGAAGAAGTCGATATGGAAGTGGACTTTTCAAAAATGAAAAACGTTACCAGGAAATATATCCATTAGGTGATTAGGAATCTAATTCGGCTACAGTCCTAAACCAAGCACGGATTTCCACATGACAATACATCCTACACAAGTTCTGTCTAACTGACCTACCCATGCTGCATTCCTTTAGTTTATGTTCGCTGGTTCATTCCATAGAATTAGTTCAGCTCAGTTAACTAACCTTTGCACGCCTTGCCAGCGAAGATAGAATTCCTTCCTTCTCTGCACAGTACGATTCGTATGATTCGTCACCTACCTGCAGACGTCCATTAAATAGCAAATAAATCAGGAATGAAGTTGACATCCTACTAGAAAATCAAAATTTTCAGCCAGGAGACTTCCAAAGAACTCTTTTCCACTAGCCCATCTGGCCAGTGCCTTATGGCAACGTGTACATCAAAAAAGGGCAAACCATGCCCAGTCCCTTTAAATGGTGTACATGGTTGAAGCAATTCTAGTTCAGAAGGCTTCAGCTATAACAACTGATGACCTGGTCCAGAGCCTGCGGTCTCAAGTTAGAACTATCTGACCTGGTTTGACCAATTCCCAGAAGAACATATTTCATGCTTGCTAAACTTAAGCGTGTCTAATCCTAGACCCCCTAAGCAGAAAGAAAAATTGATGGAGTAAGCAAACATGTAGAATTAGAGAAAACACAAATCCCAAGAGGCAAAAAATAAACCTTGGGTGGGCTCATGACGAGGCTTGCAAGAATTTGACCAGAGATGTTTGAACAAAGATTTACAGATGCCATTTTGTATATTTGTTCCCTTATGTCAGCATGGAACCCCGTGACCTCCATGTAACCTCCTCTTTTTCCACACTCTCCATAATAGCCTGAAAGTAGCAGAGAAACACATGCTTTCATCAAGTATTTGCAAAAGCACTTCTCCCTTATTTTCTGGATCAATCGAATTGGTAAATTGAAGTTACCTTTAGAGACAGACTGAAATGATACTAGGGAGATATCCTGCTCACCATACCCCATAGACCGAGAAACCTTCTTGAACGAGTGGAATGACTTCTCAGGAACATAAATGTTTTCCTGATATACCTGTATAAAGTACAGGGGACATTAGTTGTCGCTTTCACACAGTAAAGCACCTCTAGATTTATTTGGTATGACTCCAAACAGGCAAAGAGAGCCAATGCAGAGCCCATTCTAAACCAAAATAGAACAAATTCGAGTTTAATTGCATCAAAGTACTAAATCTCTAGGTAATAATTGTGTTGCATGATGCACCAGCAACTTAAGTTATTAAGAACGATTAAAACACCTCATCTGCCAGTAGAACGAGACCTTCTTTCTTGCAGAACTCCAGAATGTCCCTCTGGTTCTCCTCGGCAAGAACCTGCAGGCATCACAGCAAAATCCTATTGCTTAATATGGCCAAAAGTAGAAACCTAACTATCCTGGTGTTCTCTCTTCCATGAAATCTCTTACTTCTAAAAACCTACTCACAGCTTACCTGCCCTGTTGGATTTCCTGGATTAATAACAACCAAGGCCCTAACTGTGATGCCCTTGGATTTGGCAGCATCCAATTGCTTCTTAAGCTCAGAAATTTCCAGTCCCCATCCTGTTGCTTCATTGAGATAGTAAGGAACCTGACATAAAAAAGAGTTATACAATTGAAAGAAAAGCTCCAAGAGAATATCTTATCATTCTTTCAAACTCCCAAGTTTCCGCATCAGGATAATTTCAAATCTATGCTACAAGAGGATAGAGGTCATTCACCAAACAGAGCCAGCTAAGTAGTTAGTATTTGAAACCAACTAATCAGCCTGTTTTATCTTGAGCTTCTGAATAAATATCCTTGAAGTTAGAAGCTTACCAGGGTGCCCCCATGCAGAGCAATTGAAGCAGAGTACAAGGGGTATTGAGGAATGGGACAAAAAATTCCATCATTTTCATTTCTTATCAGTAATTGCATCATCATATGGACCTGTTAAGAGAGACAACACATGTTATGATATATCAAATGGTAGTGGAAAATATTGGCATGAAAAAATTATTATGTTGACTGGAAAGTTACCGCTGGGCTTGCACCATCGGTCAAGAAAATATCATTGGAATCGGCAGGAAAACCATCACGAGCTTCAATACCAGCAGCAATTGCATCACGTAATCCCTTGACACCCTGAGGCACAAAGGAACACAATACCAGTCATATGACATCTCAACATGGACCATCAATAAGCATCAGCTGATCCTCTTGAAGTCCTCTGTGGTGGATAGTGTGACAAGTACCTGACTGTGGCTATAAGCACCAGTTGCTCTTCCTGGAATTTGATCCAGAATCTGCCAAGCTCGCTCTACAGCATCTGCACTGCAAGTCAAAAGAAGAACCATACACGGCAAAAACAATTAAAAAAGAACGTCTAGATATCTTCCTAATGAATTTGCTAGGTAATGGTTATAGAACCGCTGATATTACAGAGGCTGCTCCAAAATTCAAAAGGTAATTTAGAGAACCAGGGGAAACATCTCCTCACTCCAGTCAACTCATGCATTGATAAACCATCATGCTTCAAGGAGAAAGAATTATTTCTAAACTGATATGAGTATTGGCTACTCTGCTATGTCTTTTCCTTGAAAAGAAAGGAGAAGGCGCTGTGGGCTCTGAAAACTACTCCAGTAAATTCATGCATTGAAACACCATCATGCTTCTAGGAGTAAGGAATCTTTCATTAACTGATATATGAATTGGCTAGTCTGCTACGCCTTTTTTTTTTTTTTGAGAAAAGGATAAGGAGATGGTTCTGTGTGCTCTGATACATCATATTGGAGTCACATAAAAATAAAGGAGTACTACCAGGGAGTTCCATAGAAGGATTATCCTGACATAGGTCGGCTTTTGGCTTATATCAACTTAAGTTAAATGGAGTCTCTATCAACCACCTTCTGCTTAAAGAATCCAATAAAAAAAAAAAAAAAAACTGTCATAAGCATTGACATCCATAAGATAGGAAAGGTTCCACCACACTGATAAAACCTGTAATAAGAAGGCGCAAAGGCTATCCTAAGCTGCCTTCTCCATTTGCTGTTGACTCACTCAGAGCAGAAATTCATAGGCTAGATACACTAGACAGAAAATAAAAAGGAAACGGTGGTGGTGATAACAAGAATATAGAACCTAGATCCATATAAAGAGATGTACTGCGTACATACTAGGAATAGAATTTTAGGTACCTGAATAGACCCTGCGTTTCGCTTCTGTCCAAAATGCCTGGATGGTCGCACAAAGCAAGAACCTAAAAGGTAACGATTTAGGCATAAATTAAGTATCCACCTAGCTGTATTAGTGCTGGTGCTTTTTAGTGCACAGTTAGAGACAACCAACCTCTCGAAAAAAAGTTATTGGTTGCTGACCAAGAGATTGAGGGTTTCCTATGTTGCAGTAAAGTATCTGTACAGAATGCAACAATGTCAGTACCCCACAGATAAGGATTGCCTGACGAACCAGACATCAACACCTCAAATCCAAAATGGAAATTTATCTGGAAATTTTGGCTAAAGATCGAATCAACAGGGAAGCTTTCAATAATTTTATCGTCTAAAAGAAATCCAAGTATGACACTTTTGAAGGAGGCAAAAACTGTTTCCTTCCCTGTATAGGCCCACAATTGTTTTTTCAGATGTTGTTAGTAATCTTCAAATAACATTCCGAGGTCAGATTAGGATATTGCCTCGTTTCTCAAAGTTCAAGGATAAATTCTGAATGATAAACCTTTTTCCTTCTATTATAGCAACAAGAACTTCATTCATAATTATCGCTGCCTATTGGTAGCCAAAGATAACAACTGCTATTGAAGCATTGAGAGAATCGCTACAGAAAAATAAGCTGAGCAACCCCTTTATATCTAAGGGAAGAAATGTCGGTGCCAAACATGTCGCCAAAAAGAAACATACCTCATCAAAGGAATGAGAGCCTGGTTTATCCTGCAACTCTTCTTGTAACCTCTGTGACAGGAGGACAACGTAAGGAATTATCAGGGGGGGTGAAGAAAAGGAATATAGGAATTACATGACTCACATTTATTAATGGAAAAATATTGATGTAAAGTAATTGCTCTTAAACAAGTAAAAAAGAGAAAGGGACTCTTCTGCAGTAGTTGTAAGCAATATGACTATTGGTATTTTACCTGGGCAAGGGTGACAATCTCACCACGGACAGCATACTCGCATTTAAGAACCTGGAAAAAGATACTCGAGTTTTGAGTAGTCATATCCAGAAGAATACATGTGTTCACAACTAGCACACCCTGAAAAAGAACTCCTCTTTGCGACTCTTTTATGCTTTTCTCCCACTTCTTTCCTTGATCTTTAACATTTAACATTTAACATTTGACAATGATTTATTCTTCCTGGTTTGAATTGTTAAACACTCCTAGTGTGCAAATGATACTTCGTAGAGAATTATCTCGCTAACTACAAATGAAAAAGGGCAAACGAGCTATAGAAACACAGAAGTGGAGGACCTCTTATCCTCCTGTCAATCTATATTTCCTAAACTACGAAATTAAGGAACAATTTTAGAAAGGTCAAAATAGAAAAGTAACTAAGAGAAGGTGCTTTTACATTCAGAGGACTCTTAAATAAGCCCTGCATATCCGCAGCTATAGGATGCAAAGGGGTCCCTGGAGAGGGTCTAAAATTTGTCAAACTGTCATAGTGCTTAAGTTCAATAGAAACGTTGAGACAACTTAAAGAGCCAATCAATTACTCTGGAGACTAAACTCGTACTGGATTAGCGGTTAAAAAACGAAATTCAGCAATATAGCCTCAATAATTTCGCTTATCGATGGATAAATATAGAAAGATGCAAACTATTGTATTGCTCTTTTTCTACTTATTTTTCTCATCTTACAATAGAGAACAAGTCTTACAATGCCATTGGTGCAAAAGAGAATAAACACCCCGGAAGACAAGACAAATAAAGAGAAAGTGATGATTATTTCCCTGGTCAAACAATAGAATTAGCCTTGCTAGGCATTGGTGGAAAATAGAATACCATCACCAAAACAGAAGACCAATAATAAAAAAGAAAACAATGCCCAGATAAACGAACAACACTAAAAACCAAATAAAACGATCAAATAAGCTCCGGAAATAGTAAAGCTTTAACAAACAAATAGACTGATTATCCATTAATCTTAATGTGAAAGAGATCATAGTCACGAATGCTCTGCAAGTTCGGATTTAAGAAATCAAACACAACAAGCTTCCATCAAGGTGATGGTGGAAAGACCAAAAAAGGTCAAACCCAGGAATCAGAAACCTTAACTATCAATAGGCAGAAAGAGAGATCAAACAGTGGATCCAAGTTGTCCCATACATTTCAAGTATATAAAACAATCTGAAAAAAGAGACCTTTGGGTTAACGGTATCGAGGGTGACAGGAGAAGCGGAGGGATTGGATGAAGCCATAGAAGAAGGGAAATCGAGAACAGGAGTAGACGACAGGGAACGGGATTGGGAAGCAGCGAGGGGACGCTGCAGCAACTGTCTCAGATGCTGAAATGAACGTTGGAGGATAAAGTTCCGTCTAGCACTGTCGCTCACGAATTTCCGCATCGTTTTTGTCGCTTTTTATAGGCGCTAGTCGATATGGATGTGATGCACGGGACGCTTCCTGGGCGCGCACCTTGCTTTTTTCTGGAGCGATTCAATTCAAAGACAGGACGTGTGGTGCGAAGACTGACGATTTGGCACTTTCTTTTAGGGCCACCAAACCTGCCTCCTTTGATTTTGTTCGGTTCGTGTAATTGCGCCCAGAGTTTCAGTTTACTTTACTTGCGGCGGGCAACTGCGTTCTTATAGTTCTGTGTGCGCATCCAGCAGTAGCCCCAAGATGCCCTTCCCCTTCTACTTTTACATTAAACAAAAACCACTACTTTTGCATTAATTTACGCCTTTGCACCACTCTGTTCCTCTTCTCTTCTCTTGCGTGTCAAAAGAACGGGTGTTGACTGGCAAGGTTCTTCTTCATTCTATTTTTGCTTTCTTTTTATATGAATATATCTTTTCTGAATATTATTTACTTTCCTCCTTTTATCTATGGTCGCGATAAGATTGTCGGAGGCAAATTCCAGTCAACCCAGGTTACCCTGTTCTTTGCCAATTTTGAAACTGCATCCAATAAACAACCCAGATTTCCTGGTCTTCATATTCATAATCATAGAGTTGGAAACTTTGCGAGGAGTTCCGTGTATAATTGAAAGAATGTTCAAAAGACGTAAACCTAAAAATAAATAAATAATAAAAAAGAAACACACGCGGTGTTCTCACTCTTGTTATCCTGGATTATAAAATCATAAAGAGACATCAAAATTCACATTAGCTTGTGGTAACCAAGAACTGCCGTCTATAAGGGATTCCACGGTGAACTTGCGAGCCTCATCTGCTGTTAGAGTAGGCCTGAAACCAGCCCATTTGACCCTTTGGTCTACAGATGATCCAGGCCCAGTGTTTTGGTACTCGGCATAGAGTATCGTGCTGGGCGGGTCAACGTTACTAACCCATCCAACCCAGCCCAGGGGATTCAAGAACGACCCAATTTCAGACTGCATAATGACCGTGGTCGAGTAGTTTTTCCAAGGCCTACCAAGGTACGTCGGAGCTGTAACATTGTCGAACGGGGATATCGTACACTTTTGGATCGAAATGCCGGTGTTCTGATTGGGGTCACTCTTGCCCTGAGCCGTGATGGTGTTGAATTGGTTGCTTAACGGCTGCCTGGGTTGGATGTTGCAGTTCTGGAAGACCACGGCTGCGTTGCCGAAAATGAAGTCGATGGTGCCAGTGATGTCACAGTCGCGGTAGAACTGACGGTTGGAGTGAGCGTAGAGGGTGTCCTGGAAGGCATCAAATGAGCACCTGTACATGACGGATCGGTCGGAGCCAGACCGGAATGCAACTGCCTGGTGATTTTCAGCGCCTGCAGTGTTGATGAACCCCATGTCCCTTGCAATGAAGCCCTTCCCTGCAACAGCTGCCTCATCACAAAGTTTTTTAGTTAGCTCTCATTTCCTAGCATTGAAAAGTAGTAATAGTACTGTATTCTGATTTCCTTCTTAAGCCCAAAACAGAGAAGGACACAAGCTACCAATATGCCATATGGTTGCCCATTTTCCGTCAAAGATTTGGGCTATACAATCGCGTATTGTTGTTTGCGAATCTTGACAGTCAAGGGACTAATAGTATTCAGAACGATGGCAACAACACAGTGTACAAAATGCAGTCAGCAAATTAAATGCATTGAATCCACTTCAACCAAACCATGCCCCTGCCTGTCCATCTAAAGTGGTTCTTAACGTAGGGATCGGAGCGATGACAGATACTTTAACAGGGCAGATTCAAATCTAACGATCTAATCCAATCTTTCTTTCTCACGGCTTACACTCTTGGGGCCCTTAAGATGGGTGGACATGCATAGCAAGCTGGAAACTTTACGACAGACATATACTTCTAGGGCCCTCAAGATGAGGGCACATGCACAGAAAGTGGGGAATGCGTGTTTTGTTGCGGAACAACAAAGATTTAACCCACAGCCCAAAAAAGATGCTCCCCTACTAACAATAAATTACAAGTTTATTTCCTATGATATATAAGGTAAAATGATTGTTTTTACCACAAAAATTTCTTTTGCAAGTACCTATCTTTATCTGAGGAGGTCTTCTATCCAATGTTTGCTTAGCGAAAACTTTGGAACATTGAAAATTTGGAAAAAAATTCAGCCGGGAAACGTGAAGGAAAAGTCAGCTAATCTGGTTAGGTTGCCATAAGATAGCCGGGAGTAGGAGAGAACCTAGCAGATAATCTTGAGTGTATATAAAGCCAAGCAGAAGTCCATTTCTGATATTTAATGGGCACTTGCAGGCAGGCTAGCATGCATGATCACTTCACTTGTGTAGCAAATGGGCCACATGGAAAGATATATTATTCATTATTATGTGAATTATAAACCAGGCACGTGGTGGGGTATCCGTTATCCACGCAACGCCAACATGCAATCACTTTTATTCTTATTTAAGGCACCTACAGCCACTGTCTTTTTCTTTGTCAAGGGCATCCATAAAAACAGAGGAACAAAAGAGAAAGCGAAGTGGGTATCGAACTTTTGGGTAAGAATGGCAAAATTTGATGATTCACATGGTTTACACAAAAACCATGTGGTTTCCTCGAGTCTGTGGTCGGATTCAGAAGCCTATCCAGCTATTCTCCTGTCTAATTAATGGGAAAGCTTCAAGTGGCATATGGCATGGGTTCTCTCTAGCAGATCAGTCCGGTGGGTTTGAGTAAATACTTAGATGAAAAGGAAAGATATATATATAATAGAATTATAATCTATTTTACTGAATATATTGTATAATATTAATTTAAGTAGTTGAAATTTTATTTCATTTCTTAAACACAGGGATTCAGAGGATCTCATAAGGACAATAAAAGGCCTGAGGTTCTGCTTAATGTTTTGGCAACTAAATATATTTGATAAAAAGAAACAATGAATTAGCTGACAAACTACTTAAGATAAGGCAATTAAGGTAATGGGTGTAAGACATACGTACCGAAGGTTGCGGTGGCGAAAGTGGGAGTTCCGTTCACAAAGTTCAAGCTGCCGGAGACAATGGTCTTAGTCTTGCCATCCCCATATATCATCACATTCCACCTGTTTTTGTCCAATATCACATTCTCATCCTTATACGTTCCTGCCTTTACATATATCACAAATCTTGTTTCGCTCTTCTTCGGCACCGCTGCCACCGCCTCTTTGATCGTCTTATAGTCCCCGCTCCCGTCCTGCGCCACAGTGACATGTGCCGTCACGTTGCTATTCTCGAGTAACCTCCTGTCACTCGGGCTAACCCATCCGGGAAATTCCCCTCTGGACTCGAGCAGCCTCCTCCGATGGATTGGAATATTAAAGTTGGCTAGTGAACCGATAATCTTGGCCACAATGGCCAAACTGTTGCTAGCAAACTCGGTGGAGTTCTGCATGGCGGTCTTCACTCTTCCAACTAGAGTAGAATTGAGTTCTCGAAGAGCATCCAAGCAGGTTTCTTGGTCTGTGATGGTGGCGCTCAGCCACGTCTTCATGTCATTAACGTTGGCTGATGATAAGAGCTGCACGCCCTTACCTACTTCCATGGATGATATCGAGTCATTAAGCCGGTCCACCGCATCGTCAAAAAGGTTCTGGCAGAGGCTTAGAGCCGCTTTGACTGCGGAATCGTTGGTGCTGGCAATGAGCTTGGCGGGTAAGTCGCTTGCGAGATTGGAGAGTTCGTTGACAGCGACCTGTAAAGAGAGCTTGAAGAGGATCTCCGGGTCGGTGGTGTTGGTGGTCTCCAGGGATGAGATGCTGGAGTAGCACGAGTTCGGATACTGAGTGACGCTGCACACAGCTTTGAGGGACGCGGCCGGGGTCAACTCCGTCGCGGGAGCTGAGGGCGATGAACTCTTACGCTTGTGTATCAAGGCTCCGGTGACCGCACCGATGATCAACGTTAACAGGACGATGGAGGAGATGACGACGATGATCAGACGCCTACGTGTCTTTTTCCGGAATGCCTGCTGTTCAAGCTCATCTACCTTGCCATAGCCCTTGAAGGACTTGATCGAATCCATTTCAATGGATTTCCTTTTGTCTGTAGAGACTTTGGGCCTAGTGTTACTTTGTTCTGTGGAAGTGTGCAGTAGACAGAAAAAAGCATAGAGGTTTGGGAGATTTGAGCCGGACGAAATGTCTTTTTATAAAGATAGAATCTCTTTCTTCGATGCTTCTTGAGAATTGTATATCTTCATTAATCAAATCGCCAAGGAAGCATCGTCATGTACTCCAAGCGGCGAAATTAGGATTTTAGGTGCTTGATGGAGTGCTTTGTGAATATAATAATTAAAGGGTCAGCCTGCTTTTAAATTATTATCAATATTATTATTTTTTAAAAAAAAAACTTAAGTCGAAATAGAGTGTATAATGTAATTTTCTTCACAAAAAATATTACATATGGAGTTGAGTTAATTTGTGTTATATTAATCACTTGGTTTCTATATTTCGTGGCTATAATTAAGCATAGCACCTCATATTATTGGTGGCGACAGAAACTAGAAATTAAGGCCGCGGTTTTCTTGGACGTATGATGCATAAGGATCGAGCTGTCTATATAGCTTGGCTTGACATTATTGAAACAGTAGCCATCCACTGCCGCTGTTTCCGGCCGCTAGCAATCCAATGAGGCCAGGTTTTTAGGGAGGAAAGTGGGAAGTGAGTTGCTCGATCGTACGCGGACGACGTCCCAGGAAACAACAGGAACCACACGTCAACTGCCTCGTGCACATACAAAATCGACCATTTTTTTAATGTAAGCTAGTTGTGTCCGAGTCCAACGCTTTGTCGAACCCACCCCCGCCTCTTCCGGAAGAATTAATGTTTTTAATTATTTCAAAACGAGTTGAGAACTTCTTAAGGACGCCGACAATCGTCATCTAAGAGACACAACGGAAGAAATTATAGTGAGGAGGAGAGAGAAATAGTAATAAGAGATAAGAGATTTTAAGTGATTTGGTCTCAAAGATCTACATTTATTGTAAAAGCTCTTTATAACTGTATTTTGTATTATGAGTGCATACAGATTACAATTAAATATCTCTATTTATAGAGACAATACAAAGTAGGAAAATATTCCTATTTTAAATTTGAATCTCTACATTTAAAATTTGAATCTTCATAACAATATCGAATCTTTGATATTGTAGTAACTATAATATCGTATCAAATTTTTAAGATTTGATTATGATATTATCTTTCACATCCTCCCTCAAACACAAGATGGAGAAATCTGAAATCTTGTATTTGAAAAATGAGATTTGAAGGTGATCAGACCTTGAAATCATAGATCCTTGCTCCCTTACTGAACATATCTTTTTTTTTTTTTTTTTGAATTTGATATGACCTTCAAATCATATCATATGCACATGACCTTGAAGAGTGGCTGAAAGTAATTGGACTTTGAAATCATAGACACACAACCCTTGCCAAATATATGTCATGCTCTATCTTTTTTCTCTCTTTCTTTCACTCATCTTTTTTTTTTTTTTTTCTCTCATCGCAAACGGCGATTTGCTGTATGTACAGTGAAGGTGAAAATTCACCAGGGAGATAACTCTTGACTCTCTGCAAGAGCATGAACATTCAAACGAAGAGTGACAAAACTTTTAAGGATGCGGAAGACATGTTTTGTTGCTCTGATACCAAGAAGAAAATGATTATAGTGAAGAGGGGAGAGAAATAGTAACAAGAGACAAGAGATTTTAAGTGGTTCGGTCTCGAAGACCTACATCTACTGTGAAAGCTTTCTATGGCTGTATTTTGTATTATGAGTGCATACAGATTACAATTAAATATCTCTATTTATAGAGAGAATACAAAGTAGGAAAATATTCTTATATTTAAATTTGAATCTCTATATTTGAAATTTGAATCTTCGTAACAATATCAAATCTTTGATATTTTGATAACTATAATATCGTATCAAATCTTTACGATTTGATTAGGATATTATCTTTAACAACAACAAGTTTCTACCGTACTAAGAACATGGGTAATTACATGAATAAAAAAGAAATCCCATTTATAATTAGAAATACCAAAATTTGTAAAGGCCCTTTGCAATATCAGCGCCAATCTAGGGAAGAAATCATGTTCTCTCTCTTTGTTTTTTGAACTTTTGATTTTTTAAAGTGCAGGCAATATGTCGTTTTCCCAAGAATCGAAAGGTTTGAAGATAGATTAGATTTAGATAAGACCTGATCTACGCTTAGACGGATCCATGTGGCAGCCTACCCTGCATATGTGCTAATGTGAAACCTGAATCCGCGTACCGCTAATTACGCCACTTCATCTTCTCAAGATTTCATTCCGCAAGAGTTCTACCTTGTCTGTACTCTGTATGGAAAAACTGGGTCCCAGACGGTGGGGAATTTCGTAGCTGCTACGGCGTCGGTTATCTTTTTATATCTCTAATGAACAAGCAAGTAAGAAACTGATCGCTTAGAAAAAAAAAAGGTAAGAAACTGATCAGTACTTGGTGTCTCGATGTAGTTAGAGAAGACATTACTCTTTTACGAGGTTCGTCATAGTCTCGTCTGGCTACCCATGATTCTAATGTGCGAGACAGCTATAACAGGCTACATAAACCACAAAATGGCCAGACAAGTCTACACCTCCACCAAAAATCAAAATGGCATAGAACTCCATGGGATAGCGATGGCACCGCATTGGTGGCCTCGTAAATATTGAAAGATGTTGACTCGGTTCTTCGTTGGCCAAAAACAGATTGGGAAAAGTCGTGAGGGAGAAAATTCAATACAACAAAATTTGAGAATGTCTTGCATCCACTCGTATTTCCGCTGCAATTCACTTTTCTTTGAAAACTGGCAAACATTTTAGTGAGGAGAATACATGTCGTCCAAACAATCACATCATCCTCTGCATTTTACAATATTAAATCTAATAAAAAGTATTTGCCGCACACTACACGAGGAATCAATGATACATGATCGCATTATTGACACCAGAAAGCACGGGGCTTTACAGACCAAGAGAAAATGGAAAACCAGTGGAACCCAACCAACTGCTGGCAGCAATGAACGTCCCTGGAGTGTAAGCTTGAGCCTCGGTAGCGCTGGTGATCACTTTGAACCCCTTCCATGTCACCCTGCCTGAGGCTTCAGCACCAAGCCCGGTGTTTTGGTACTCCCCATAGAACAATGTGTCAAGCGCAAAAGTCCCACTCCATATGTGCCATCCATCTGGGTGAATCACATCACTTATCGACGATTGCATGATAACGGTCCTAGAATACTCCTTCCACGGTCTACCAAGATATGTCGGGAAGCTGCTCTTAACAGCTAGCAAATCAGAGGTGGCTCCAATCCTGCACTTTTGGATTACAATCCCAGTGTTCTGGTTAGGATCAGTCCGGCCTTGGGCGGTGACCATGTTCTTTTGGCCCGAACCTGGGCGTCGTGCATGGATGTCGCAGTCTTGGAGCACAGCAGCGGCATTGCCAAAGATAAAATCGACCGTGCCTGCTATAAGGCACCCCACGTAAAACTGTCGGTTTGAGTGTACATAAAGAGTATCTTGGTATGCAAGCATATCGCATCGGTAAAATGCTGAGAGGTCAGCCCCTACACGGAGAGCCACAGCTTGGTGCTTCGCGTGACCAGCTGTGTTTTCAAAGGTAATGTCCCGGGCAAGGAATCCTTCACCAACCACGGCTGCAACCACATTGAAAAGTCATACATATAATTCCACCAATTTATTTGGGGGGAAAATCTTATGCCACTTCAGAACACATGTAAATCATATAATTCACTAAAGAGAGAAATGGGTCAACGTTTACGTTTGCTTAATTTCATCTGCATCCTAAATGTTACAAGTGTGCCATCCCCATACTTGACTCTTTCATCCAGGGACGAACTGTAATATAATGATTTTGGGGGGACTTCGCCCACAGCTGTCAGATGATGCTATCAGTCTACTTTATCAACAAATCGTACTATTCGTTTGTCTTTTACTTGGTATAGCCACCGACAGTTTAGTGGCCTCCAGCTTGCCCTTCACCAACATTGTAACTCGACTCCGACACTTAACATGGAAGGAAGTTGGAACACCCCAAGAAAGGAAAAAAAGACACAGAAGTCATGCAGGTAAAGGCCATGATTGCAGGAGATACAAGTCATACAAACGTCGTCGTCTTTGGTCCCATGATTACTGTTTTAAGAGCTTATAATTAACTGCGACAAATTAAGAACATTTTTTTAATACTTCCAATTAAACCTGGACTAAACAATACACACGTCCTAACGAAGTGGAAGAACCGAATGGTCTTCGTCGCAAAAAAGAAGTTGAACTAGCAGTGCTTCTAGGACATTTTACAGCTCCACCAGACGTGCCAAATGGCATCATGGCCTATTCGCACTTGACTTGGGAATAGATCACCGCAGAGTCACTCGTTTCACAGGCCACGATTGAAGGAAGCAGGCAGAAGGATTAATTGTCGTGGCAGGCAAAAACAAGAAATGACTTTGGGGGGATCTACTCCAATTATAAACCCTTTTTTTTTCACTAAGAAGAAAACTGGTCAGATCACAGTCGGACACCTTATTATTAAACCCCTTTTTAATCACTAATCAGTGGCACGCCTAATTTGACGTACGGAATCGTCAACAGTCCAATTCCTGGTCCGGACACATGAAAACAGGCCGGCGCGGGGCTTGGGATAAAGCTTAAACAATTTAGCCGGACGCCTGGACCTCACGGCAGAAGTTAAAAGGGTAAGAGATTTTCTACACCAAACATCTTTCAAAAAGGTTATACGAATTCAAACTTCCAAATGGTATCGAAAAGGCAACCCGACCAACATATACGTTATTTAAATAACGTTGGTGTTCTACTAAGAAAAAAAATAATAAAAAATAACGTTGGTGTTCTACCTTCTAGAATATAGAAATGTTTTTTAATATTGCGGATTATTCTCTCTACCATGACTGATAGTGACGCCATTTCCCTGGCATTAAATTGCACCAGTCACATGCACCTAAATGTACGTGTTCTGATCCGACTTACTCTACCATATTAGGGGCCCACAACATGTGCAATCACCTAGTACATACCCAACCTCATCAATGGAGCCCATCACGTACCGCGTATTTCCTTACCAAGCTATAATAGATATTGACGATTTATTAATGCTAATTAGTGGAGACAAAAACTAAAAAGTGGCATACGTACCTACTGTGGCAGAGTTGAATGTGGTGCTCCCATCGACAACGTTCCGATTTCCTGTGATGATGGTGGTGCGCCTGTCGTCACCCAAAAACATGATGTTCTTCTTCTTCTTCGTCACCTCCACATTTTCGCTGTATTTACCGGCTTTGATGCTAATTATGTACCTCGTCTTACTATTATCTGGAGCAGCCGCCACTGCCGCCGATACAGTCTTGTAGTCGCCACTGCCATCTGCGGCCACCACCACGTTCGGTGTCACGGAAGACGACTGCAAAAGCCTCCTATCTGCAGCTGACAACCATTCCGGCCACTTGGTTTCATCGACGTCCTCCATGAGCTTCCGATTCACCATCTTATTTTCATTCGCAATGTCAGTATCCGTCATATTCTTGATCATGGCCAATGCGTTGCTGCACATCCGTTCCACATGCACCTGACCGTCTAGCAAAGCCTCCCGCACGTGCTTATCGGCGTCGTCGTGCGAGAACCCGTCTAGACAAGTCTCTTGGTTGGTTATTGCAGCGCTGATTAGCGTTTTGAGGTCATCGGCATGTAGGGAAAGTGACTTCTTGTTGGGGTACTCATGTAGATCTTCCACGGCCTTGTGGAGCTCATCAAGGGTTTCGTCGATGGTCTCCAGACAATCATGGAGAGCGACCTTTTCGCGCTTGGTAAGGTTCTTTCTTTTTGTTAGCTTCTCTACAGCGCGGAAGTTGTGCTCCACGGCTTTGGTTGTGAGGTTCAAGGACGCTTCTATGACGTCCTTTTGGCTGGACAATTTGGAGACGGCTCCGGGGACGGTGGCAAGAGAAGCGTAGCATAAATCAGGGTACAACGTACTACTACATGAGCTTTTGAGTATGACATGGGAAGCAGAGAGTACTTCATTGTCGCCGGATTTCTTGCGGGAATTAACTCCGGCAACAAGGCCAACAATAGCAGCAACAAGCAACAAAGTTGCGAAAAGAGCCAAGAAGATCTTCTTTCTCTTGGAGATGGAAATATGTGTGCCGGATTCCAATTTCCCCGACAAGAGCTCCTCGGCTCGGACCATTTTTTTTTTGGTCGGTGAAGAGAGTTAAAAATGTGTTGAGTAGAGCAGTGAGCAACTGGGGGGCAGGGGACTGATATATAAAGAAAGAGTCCATTTGTGAGGTTGTTGTCGGACAGCTATTGAATCCTCTCTCTCTTTTTCTCTTTACTCTTTTTACAGTTTTCTTTTGGCTTTTATTATATTATTGCTTTTTTAGTATTTATTAAATAAATAGAAACGCCTTTAATTCCCAAATTGTCTTTTAATCAAATATATCTTCGAATTATTTTGTCCACATCCCCTTCGGAAAGTTGCAATATATTATCCGCAAGTGGAGTGGATTTTTTCACCGTCGTTTGTCTCATCCTGTTACATCACATTGAACTGGTTAGGGTTCTCTGTATTTTCCGACGTCCTCGTGGCCCAGTTGCAAACTTTTTCGATACCCACAACAGGCCTGTTGTTTTCCTATCGGTAACTACAATTAACGTTTGCTAATTATTACATCGTAGTAAAATAATTTATAAATTTTTTTTTTTCTTTTTTATTAAATCATCATTTTTTATTATAAAAAAATTTAGTTAATATTTTTTTTCTTTAAATTTTTTTACTAAATCCAACCCTCTAAAATTTTAAGCATATCAATCAGCCTCGAACATGCTTATCAATCAGCCTCGAACATGTTTATCAATATTTTGATTTTCCAGATTGTCGCTTAAATTTCACGAAAGCTTCTCATCACGGTCAAAGACGGCAACGTTGAATTGCCAATGCCAGATAATAGATAAGTTCTACACGCCTTCCACGTCGCTGATGCCACGTCAAAAGGAGTTAGTAAATTGGAGTGTCAGTTGCGTTTTTGGGAAGGAGACATATAGAACGACAATCCAATCGGTGAATTATCCTCCAGTGCAGAATAATTAACAGAGGGAAAATGGAAAAAAAAAAAATCTAAGAAATTAGACTATATTTAATTCTCAAAAAAAATTTAAAATTTTTGACAATCAATTTAATATCTTTTTTAAAATTTAATAATTTTTTTTAAATTCTAATAATTTTAACAAATTTTTTATTAATTTGAAAAAAATATAAATTACTTTTAAAAAAATAAACACAAAAAATATTTTCAAAAAAAACGAAAGATAGCCTATAAGACTTTTGAGCTTTGTGACTGTGAGAGCTGAAGCGTCAACGGGCATGTTCATTTTGAAAAAATTTTAAGAATTCTAAGATTAGTATGAATATTTAGGTGATGTTTGAGTTTTATTGATATGTGTGTAAAAATTATTTTGGGGGTGTTTGTTTGCCAAAATTTTGAAGAATATTCTCAAAATTTTGGAAATCTTTACTTTATTGAGATTTATTGGAGTTTGTAAAAAGTGAAGTATGTATGTGTAAAAGTTAAAAATTTTAGAGTGTATTTGTTTTGTTGAAATTTTCATGTCCTAAAATATTGGGAAAACAAACAGTACCAAAAGTTATTAAAATTATATTGATATGTGTAAAAAAGATAATAATGAGTTGTATTGATATACGTATAGGAGTAATAAATTTAAGGGAAAATACACTTTTCACCCACAAACTACCGGAGTAGTGACACATTGCACCCCAAACTACCATCTTTAAGACATTGCACCCTCAAACTACCAATGTTATACATTTTGCACCCTAAACTACCCACTTTGACACATTACACCCTCCAACTACTAATATTAAATACTTTGCACCCTCCATTTGACAATAATACCCTTGAGAAATTAATGAATTGACAACAATATCTAAGGCATTATCGTCATTTTAGTTTGAAAATTTGATAAAGGGTGCAAAGTGTTAAAATTGGTAGTTAGAGGGTGCAATGTGTCAAAATTGGTAGTTTAGGGTGCAAAGTGTAAAATATATGGTAGTTCATGGGTGAAAAGTGTATTTTCCCCAAAATTTAAATTCTTAAATTTTTAAGGCAAATAAACATGCCCAAATATCTCCGAATATTCGGTCTGTCTCTATACTTTGTCCCTGTCTGATTTACTTTTTCAAAAGTTGAAATTCTGAAATAGTTTGGCGCTCTATCCACCGTTAGATGCGTATATACTCGCGATAGAGTGGGGCCGGCGAGTACAAAAATCAAAAGGCCGAGAATTGCAACCCCACATTGTCGTGAGATCTATAACGCCACCCACGTGAAAGCATTCAAATGTGATGGGCCAAACTCGAGCCAGACTGCCAAACTCGTCCTTCAATCTTTTTGTGAAAGCATTCAAATGTGATGGGAGCCAGACTGCCAAACTCGCCCTTCATTCTTTATGAGCCGATGGCAACTGGCAACTGGCAACCGTTGCAAGCAACCCCACATAGTCACTGTCGGAGGGTTACGGCCATCCTATCCATTCTTTTTTATTTTCTACGCAAAAAAAAAATTGGAGGGACGACAGAACGTCGGGATTTAGTAAAAAATTATAATTAAATATACTTTACTCTTTTTATTTTGAGAATATTTATATATTACATATTGATGTATTATTTTTAAGACATTAAATTCATAAAATTTTATATTTTTTTATTTGGACCCTATACTGCAATTGAGCATTAATTTAAATGAATTTTGTTAAAAATTTTATTGGTTCTTTTATCTTTTAAGTATTTACACATTACACTTTATCTTTGAGGATATTTATACATTGCATCCTGATGATAGTCACGTAAAAGACACATTTTTACGAAATCCGTCTAAATTGACGCCCAATTATCTTATAAGGTTTAAATCGAAAAAATATAAAACTTTATGAGTTCAATATTTTAAAAATAATACATAGAATATAATATGTAAATATCCCGAAGAAAAAATATATTTAACCCAAAAAAGTATTATCTAAAAATACAGACAGTCTCCACGACGAAAAGATGACCCCACAGTATTTACAATGTTTGAATTCACTAACAGAGTTAATTCTGGAGAGTTATAAATAATTCAAATATTCGAGGTTTAATACTGGACAGAACAATAATCGATCCTACAAATAGCTCGTGTGAAATACGTATCCATTGAAGAAAGCAAAGAAAAGGAACTTCCCCACCTCATCACTTTTTCCATTGATTTGTATTTGGGAAATTGATATTTTAGTCCCTAAGTTTTGGGTGCTTTTAATTTAGTTCTTCACTTTCAATTTTCAAAAATTTAGTCCTTGAGTATTCCTTTTTTTACAAAAACACCATTCCGTCACTCCTCCGTTCAAATAATTAACGGTGCTCTCTGTCACATCATCTTCTTAACACGTCAGCAGCCATGTCATTCGAAATAATCAAAACTCACCGTTTCACTAATCTAGTATGGTCTATTGGTCTACTGGTCGGGTATGCTGGTCTGCTTGTATGGTCTGCTAGTCGGTTATATGGTCTGCTGGTGCTGGTCTGCTGGTGTATGCTGGTCTGCTATATGGTCTGGTCTGCTGTCGCTGATCTAGCGCTAAAGTGATGCCACATGTTATCGTTGCTGACGTGACAGAGAACACCGTTAATTAGTTGGACGGAAGAGTGACGGAAAGATGTTTTTGTAAAAAAAGGAATACTCAAGGATTAAATTTTTAAAAATTAAAAGTGAAGGACTAAATTGTAAAAGCACCAAAAACTTAGGGACTAAAATGTTAATTTCCCTTTGTATTTATTAAAAAAACTTCCGAGCAACTTTTTTTTTTTTTTTTTTTTTTTGTCAAATGATTTCTCTCCGCTTTAAACTAGAGTAAAGCAGAAAACAATAAATGAAGTTTCTTTTTTCAGCTGACATGTTTGCTGATCATTTGCTGCTTTGCAAGCTCTTCTGACTTCTGACTTCTGACTTCTGACTTCTGACTTCTCTGAATGATGGTACATGGTAGTATCAGTTAGGGCCCTGGTTGGGCCGTAGGAGGATCTAATATTGGGTCTGGTCCTTGCGATTTTCATTGAGCTGGTATTAACGTGGTCCTGAACACATTCCATGGATCGGTAATTGGGCCCCGAACCTCATAAAGGGCCTATAGATATTGTCTGAATGTTGGGCTTGGCCTAGTATAGATGGAGGTGGTCGTTCGATGGTCATTTTACGCTCGACCCAAAATTAGGGCCGGTGATAGTTCGGACTGTGCCGTCTTCTCTGGTATCTGAAATACGCGAAGTTATGAGGAGCTCTGTCTCTCTTCCTACGTGCTGCTACTTTTTAGGTTTCTGAGCTGAAAAGAAGCAGAGCACAAAGTAAGCTTGCTTCTTGGTTGTTATTGTCTATTATACTGTGACCTCCTTTGGTTCGGTTTCGATTTTATTTGCTATTTTATTTGTAGTGTTTGCCCATTGGGAAGGCCAAAACGTATACAGTGATTTTGTATTACTCTTAACCAAGCAAGTCCCGTACTTTTATTGTATTGCTGATGTCTTTCGTTTATGGAAGGGAGTTCGAATTTTATGTATAACACAGTCGAATCGGCGGCTTTGCGGTTTTTTCTTTTTAAATTCTGTGGCCCTGCCTGTCGCTAATTTTATTAATACTCCAGCTGAATGTATTTTAGCTATTGATAAGTGGTTTTTAGGGCTTCTTTATCCTGATTTATTTGGTTACTGTTAATCCCAGCTTAAAGCATCACAATTATGCTTGTGTTTTGGGTGCAAAATTGATTCTGGAGCTTGTGTCTTATTTCGTTTCTGTTTCAATTGAGTGAGGTCCTTCTCTTTGGCCAACTTGTTTAGTTTGGAAGCCCGTAATAAGTTCAAACAATTAGATGAAACTGGATAGCATTATACCCACGATCAGATGAAAGAAGTTGATATTTTATTGATTTCAATTTTCGTCTTTATACTAGCAAAGTTATGTGGTTCGGAGGTTCAATCAACTTTTTCCATTGTCCAGACCCAGAAAACCAAAGAATTGCTTGCTTAAGGAGCAAGTCTTAGTGCCATTCTTATTCATGGTCTCATAAAAATCTGTTTCCAACAAGATGCTTGACTTACGTTAGCTCATTAATGTGACTTTTTTTTCATTCGGAGCTCATATACTTGGCTTTTCCAAATGTGTTAGCTGCTAATTGGTTGAAAAGCATTGCCATTGCGGACACAGAGGACTTGTGGCTTGGCTGAGGACAGTTTAATGGGTGACGAGGATGTGTTGTATAAGCAGAGCAAAAGGAAGAGGGGCATGAACAGAAAGGATAGCAGAGAAGGACCTGGATTTGATAGGGAAATGTCCAGCAAAAATGGATCTGGATGGATGAGTAATGAAGCCATGACAACCAGAAAATCCTCAAAACATAAAAATAGCCCCTCATTACAAACTACACTTGTCAGGTATTATGACTTTATACTCATGCTTGTTTTGTCTCTCTATTTTTAGCAATTGTTTGCTATAATATTGTATGTGCCCTGCTTGAGTCTTCAGAGTGGTGGCAGAGATGAGGAACATCTGAACCGAATAATTTTGTAGGAAACAGGTTGACCCAGAAACAGCAAAGTACTTCTCGGAAGTTGACAATCTGTTACAAAGTGATGCGGTGGACCTCGAGGAACGAGCAGTTATCTGTGGTAATGCTCTCGAAGAAACTAGGGGAAAAGAATTGGAACTTGCAACAGATTATATCATAAGCCACATTTTGCAGACCCTTCTTGAGGGCTGTGATGTGGACCACCTTTGTGGTTTCCTTCGCAGCTGTGCAAAGGACTTCCCTTGTATTGCAGTGGATAGATCTGGTTCTCATGTAGCCGAGACAGCTATCAAGTCTTTAGCTAAGCATCTACAGTACAATGACGTCTACTCAGTTGTTGAAGAGACTTTAACTATTTTATGCAAGGTATCTATTGGTTTGTGGCTTGCTTTTGGCTGTGATGATTGTTTGAAGATGCCCTTAGTGGCAATTATTGTAATGGGCACTTTTGTCATTGGTTTCTCTTTAAGCATTTTGCCGCATGGATTGTCATTTGTTAAATTATAATTACATTAGAACATGAATGCTATTCCGCCATCAAATGTAAAAGAGAAAGAAATTGCTATTTGCTTTTCTTGCTTTTGTAAACTAGTAGTCGGCTGTAGTTTATACAGAAAGGACAACTAGTTTAAAAATAAATTTAAAAATCTCATATAGGCTTATGATATAGATAATCTTGATCTGGAATAGAAGATTGATGTTCCCTTTATTTAATTATTTATTTATTCTTTCAGGTCGTCGTAGCCAGTCCTGTTGTTTTGATGTGTAGCTGCCATGGATCTCATGTGCTTCGAAGTCTTCTTTGTCTTTGTAAAGGAGAAACGATAAATTCTTCTGAGTTTCATGTCACAAAGTCATCGAAAGTTCTAGCTGAGAGATTGAATTTGAAAGCATCTCAAATTGACAGAGATAATTCACCAAATGATCAGCAGGGTTTTCCAGATTTGCTAAAATTCCTTGTTTCAGGAATGATTAATTGTAGCAGGAAAGACATTAAGATCCTGCAGATTGATCAGTCCAGCAGTTTGGTTTTGCAGGCATGTTTCCCATTTATTGTTATTGAAGTTTCGTTCTGCTTGATACATTAACATTTTGTTATTAAAAGCAATAATGTTTTGTGATATCTTAATAAATCAAAGTTTTTTCCTCTTCTTTCTTTTGGACTTCATTGATGCTATGACCTTTTAGAATTTCTGTGTAACTTCTTTGTTCCTGGGGGGCGATTTTTTTGTTCTTCAAGGTCATGCTGAAATGTAATGGATTTATATTCTTTTCTCCTTGGCAGACAGCCCTGAAGTTATTGGTGGGACACAATGAAGAGTTGTTGCTGGCAATACCTATCCTTCTTGGCTGCAACAAGGAAGGTAGGGTGGAAGGAAATTTCATAGAAATGGCTGTAGTTCGAGGCGTTGTGAATTTGATGAAAGAAACTGCTTTTAGCCGTTTGATGGAGGTAAGTGACCCATTAACAGTTAAGGGTGGAGCATATGTGCGTCTAATATATTACTTGCTTGTGTTTGCATGGTTTACCTTGCGGTTGCATGCATCAGTTGTTCTTTTGAAATCAAATCAACTTTCTATAACACCATAAGTTTATCCATTTGACTTTTATGGGTAGATAGGCAAATGCTATCCAGTTATTCAGCACTACATGGTGTGTCTCGAAAATTTGATCATGTTTCCTATTATTAGTAACTCCCCTTCGCAATTCACAGGTGCAGTCAATGCACTTCTGCTGTTTTTCATGCTAATTGTTTCTGGTACTAGCTTTCTGTTAAGTTTTTTTTTTTTTGGTTGAATCATATGTAACAATTGCAGGTCATTCTGGAAGTTTCTCCTAAAATCTTGTATGATGAGATGTTCACAAAAGTTTTCAAGAATTCGTTGTTCGAACTTTCGGCTGATCATTGTGGGAACTTTGTCATTCAAGCATTGATTTCTCATGCGAGAGATCAAGACCAAGTATGTGTTGTGGCTTTTGTTGTTGATGTCTACTCTTATGCTTTATCTGATTTGCAAGTCAGACTTACTATTTGTGGGTAGATGATTAAAGAAAATGTGAAAATACTGGTCTTCAGAGTATATATGCGTTTGTTTACATTGCAACAATCACTTTCAATTTTTGGTGTTATTTTTTCTGTGCTTTCTTCTTTGGTTTTTTTTTTTTTTTAATCAGTTCTCATTTTTCCACTAGATGGGGTTGATCTGGGAGGAACTTGGTCCAAAGTTTAAGGATCTTCTTGAAATGGGAAGATCAGGAGTTATTGCTTCACTCATTGCAGCAAGTCAAAGGCTTCATTCGCATGAATATAAGGTTTATTCTCTTTTCTTTCTTGTTTTCAACTTTGTTCTCTTTCCTTTTCTTCCACCTTCACACTCAATATTTTGGTTTATCATTCCAAAATTAATGTATATGTAAAGGAACTTACAAGTTTTCGTTCCATTCATTTATATGGATATGATCGCTAATTATGAATGAGATTAGTGGAAGGTGAATCTCAAGGCAAATGTTTTGCTTTCCATGATTATGGGTTCATTGTTAAGCCCTCTTTCTGATCATGGTTATTCCTCGTTATTCATTTTACAGTGTTGTCAGGCTCTCACTGCTGCAGTATGTTCAGCTGATGAGTCTCACAAATCCATTGTTCCGAGGATATTGTTCCTTGATAACTACGTCTACTGTGAAGATAAATCCAATTGGAACTGGCCTAGTGGCGTCAAAATGCATGTCATGGGTTCTCTGATTCTGCAGGCAGTATTCCGATATCAAAATGTATGCAACTTTTCTTTGCACTTATTTTGATCACCACCTGTTTTCTATATTTATGTAGCTTAATATTATTCCAACATAACTGTTCAAGTCAACTCAACTAACAAAGCCTGAAACCCTTCTTCTTGAAAATGGGTATTTCCATATTGTAGTTAGAAGCTTTGAAGTCAGCTATGCAACATCCCATAAATTTTGCTCTTGCTTTTGTTCATTGGGTTCATATAATGCTTTTTCTTTTGTTGCAAATAGTTCACTGCTGTAGTGACCAGTGCTCATTTTGCACGACCTTTTGCTGTCTTAGAAAAATTATCTTCCTCATTTGTGTGTGTTTTACCTCATAAATTGTTGTTCCTTTTGATGAGAAGAGATTAGATTTGTATGTGGTGCTTTCTGTTGGCATAAAGGGTTGAATGCATATTGAGCTACTCTCTAGTGTGACCTAACCACAAAAAAAGAGCTGCTCTCTAATCTTTGCACAATATATCCTGCGTTCATTTCATAGGAATATATACAGCCTTATAGCATGAGTATTGCATCCATGGATGCTGAGCATGTACTTGAAGTAGCGAAAGACAGAGGGGGAGCACGTGTTATTGAAGCTTTTCTAAGTTCAGATGCTTCTGGAAAGCTGAAACGCAGATTAGTTATGAAGTATGTATGGAAACTGCACTCGAAGCTTGCTTTAGATTACGATGTTCTTAATTATCTTTTTCTAATTTATTATTGTGGGGAATTGGTTGGGAAGAACAACAACAAATGGGCTTTATTATAGTGGCCTTTGTATATCACTGTGTCAATCTCTGCACGGGTCAGTTTCAGGATTTGACCATTGTTAACGTACACATAGAGTCAGAAGCAGTGATAACATCAAAGTTCCACAATGAGTGAAAAGTATTTGTTGCTCAAATCCATGGATTTAACCGTCCAGAATGTGCTATCGAAATGTTGTTAGAAGGATGATTCTTATCCCTCTATCTGTAGAGATTAAACGTCAGAATGAAATAGGTAATGACGGTATGTAGAAAGAGTTATAGACTTGGGTTGTAAGTAATAAGCATTGACAAGGCTGAAATATTTCTTTTGAATACTCAAATGCTTCGGTCTTTTTATCTTTTAGTTGATGACATATTACCCCTTTGAGCCATGTCTATTATTAGCTCTGATGTTAAGATCAAGGTTAGACTGACAACAACGAGACTAGCTTCATGCCTCTCTTAACAGCTGATATATCATTGGAAACATCATGTTTTTTTCAATTACTGATCTTCAATTGAGCTTTTGTGTTCGTAGTGTTGTGAAAACATTATCTTAACAGTATTTTATCAAGATTTCAGTGATGTTAGTAGATGGTATTCCCATTGAGTCTCTTGTTAGCTCTTTTTCTGGAGTTCAGATTGAAGATCTGTGAAACAATTTTGAATTCTTTCTAGTATTTCCAATTTGTTGCTGTATTTGTTATTATCCTTCTTTTTTATTGAACTTTTTTTTTGCTTGCTCATTGTGGAGGCTTCGGGGATATTTTGGAGAGCTCTCAATGCACTCATCAGGTTCATTTACAGTTGAGAAGTGCTTCACTGCTGGTAACATGTCACTAAAAGAGGCCATAGTATCCGAGTTGGCAAATGTGGAGGGTGAACTTTCGAAGACAAAGCAAGGCCCTTATCTCTTAAGAAAACTAGATGTTGACTGGTAAGCTGTTGGATATATTCTTGTTCAGGATTAGGAATGCAAGAGTGATCGTAGAAAACATGATGGCAGAATTGCATTGGTTTGGGCTAGCATCTCTATTAGTTTGCATGGGCAATGTATGTTAGAAGGGAGGACAGGCTCTCATTTTTAATACATACTCTGGCAACGTTTTTTTTTTTCCCTACAAGTTGTTTTAGGCAGTGTATTGTTTCTTCTTGACCTTTGTGTGTTGATGCTTTTGGCTTATTACAACAGCTTTGCTGCTCGACCTGATCAGTGGAGGTCAAAACAAGCATCAAAACAATCAGCTTACAAAGAGTTTTTTGCCGCTTTTGGCTCCAGTGAAACTAAGTCATCCAGGAATGATGATTTCCTTGCTGATACCTCCAAGCACTCGTCACACCCAAAAGACTTGAAGGAAATGAGGAAAGAGATTGACCATCGTCTTTCTTCTGACGTACCATTTCTGAGCATGTCAGGCTTTAAGAGCAAGCCCAAAAAAGCAGATCAGCACAGCGGGAAGTACACAAAAGTTTTACAGGATGATGAGATCACTAAGGCGAAGACTAAGGTGAACAAGAAGAAAAGTCATGGTGGATTTAAGGATGCTGCAGCAGTGGTTAAAATGACAGAAAACACAGACTCAAATAAAAAACTCCAATCTGTCGAGAAGAAACGGCAAAGGGAGGATGCCCTGTTGAACACTTCGAAAAAGAAGGTGAAAACATGAAGACGTGGATATTCTATTGCTTGGTTCTACAATTGGAGATTTTGACCTAGGCTGCCTAGTGTATTCTTTTGAGTGGAGAAGCAGCTTGAAAGGATAGTCAGGCAAAGGCATTCGCAATGGAAGTTAAAAGGAATGGAAGTGTGGTTTTGCTAACTCTGCGGTCTTGATTTTGTGGAATCAGCGGCCGAGTGTGATAACTGATAAGTGAATGAGAAAGTTGATACACTAAGAGAGGAAGTTACTGTCGTTGTCTAGTTTTATTTCATAGGCTAGTTGTTTTGTTATATAGTTGTCATATACTTAGAATTGAAAGCAGCTTTTGTTGAGCTTTTTCGGTTTTAGACTGGAAGTTATGTGCCTTTGCAACCAGAGTCCAAAATTATTGGAACTTTTTACATCCAGAAATTTTCAGTTGACAGCATTACTCCTCAGCATATGTCGGCAGAAATTGAATTCATTACAGAGTACAATACAAATAAACCTTTCTTGGATTCTAAAGTAAAAGACTGCTACTCTACCTCTAACAAATATTGTAATAAAAAAGGAAAAGAAAAACTTGATATTGTTGAGATTCTAGTGATTGTCCTGGCTCTGTACTGTATCAACTGGCGGATGGAGGATTGGATTGGACCTCTGCCATCGGAGGAAAGACTTGAAGCCGTTGGTGGTGGGAATTACTTGTTCTGTATGGGATTGGAAGTGGATGGAGGTATCCTTCGAAAGGATGAATCCACCTGCTTATAAGGATTCTTCTCGTCCGAATGCAAATCTCTGACAGCTTGGGAAGATGATGCTGAAAGGGAAGGTGCTTGAGTCAGTAGGCGGGCGTCTGCTTGGGCTCCTTTAGGCCAGAGCACTGATATCAGAGAAAGTGCAACAGTGAGAGCAGCCAGCGCTCTAGACCAGACCTTCATGATTTTATGGTGATATCTTGCCTCCTCTGACTCTCGAGTGTTTATGTCTCTGTTGAGTGAAGACGATGGTTTTCAAACTGTGATTAAGATACCATGGGACTCTTTGATTTATAGCAGTAAAATCTAGTCTTGTAGCAGGGCATCTGATGTCAGTGGGATCATGTGCTCAAAGTTTGACTGTTACATGTTGCAGCTCTGACCACCAGATTTGGTGAAAACAGTGATAATGTGTGTCTTTCAGAGGGGTCATGTGATGAGGGCACGTGATATAAATATTAAAAACTGGTTCTTTCTTGGGGGAGCTAAAAGTTGATATTATAACGTGATTAGCGAGTGGCAGGAAGACATCGTTGGATCCATAGGTTAAAATAACACGTCGATAACAGCTGTTGCCTGTCCTGGAACTAAACAGAGAGATTGGTTCAGAAGAAAGTAAAAGTTGGAACTGTTTCTACTCTGGACTGGGTTGCTCCCCTCTCTGTGGCGTGCGTGATAAATTTGCCTTTATCAATAAGGCAAGCTCGCAATGGGTGATCTGTATTCTTCTCTCAGTAATAGACTTCCTTAAATTCTTCCTAGCCTTAGATGTCCTAATAGATTCTCGAACCTCTTTGCCTCATCTGCAATAAGGACTTGTTGGAGAAAGTGTTCTTGATTGCTCTACCAATGTTCAAGGAGTCCCCTTCGACAATCAAGTTTGCATTCTGCTGGGCGAGAGCAACATGACATGCCAGCACTGCGGCCTTCCTTTTTGCTCTGTGGATTAGAGCTTTGGGCAGGCCACAGAGATTGACTCCGAAGTACTTCTAACAGCTTAAGAGATGCCAACAACATGACATCTATTTCTTGGTTAGCAATCTAATCTGTACCACCTATGCATGTAGGAACTTGTAGTCATACCCTTCCTAAAGGAAAAGGAGGTGCCACTGAGTACTGATTCTTCAGCACTAAAAAACTAGACAAAAAAAAAAAGCTGTTGTATATACTTTGAATTTTTTTTTTGTTGTTTTATTTTTACTGGCGAGGGGAAAGAAAATGCCGATGCTTCTATAAAGAGCTTAAAGTGCCATGAAAACATAAGCAAAGAAATCAAAGGTAGCCCTGAAGTGTTGGTCTAGGTGGTTAAGATAGTTGTGTTCTCTTTTCGTATTCTTTCAAGTGAAAATAATTCTTTAGGGCCTCGCTCACAATAAAGTTGGACTTATTTGGCTTGGGGGCTACACGGCCAAAGATTTACTGCGGCGTTGAACACAACTCATGCGGATGTTAGACCAAGTCTGTCTGAGCTCGGTACACGTGAATGGTTGCTTCTATTTCCTTTGAAAAAAGTAAAATTTTATGAGAATAAATAAAAATTAAAGAGAGAAATGATTTGAGTAAATTTTTTATAGTTAGTATAATGAAGAAATGATTTGATGGGTAGAAAAAAAAATATTTTAAAATATTTTTTTATTATTTTTTTGAAATTTCAGAATTAAAATAAAAAGAAAAATAATATTATTGTGGATAATATTATTGTGGATTCTATAATGGATATGAAAATTTAGAAAATCAAAAAATTTTATTTCATATTTGCATTTAAAAATTATAAATTTTGACAGCTTTGCAAACGTGAAAAAGAAACCATCGGCATATTTGTCACTTATCTAGAAGCTCCTCCTCAGCTAAGCCAACAACAAAAAATATCGCAATATGGAAACTAAATATAAGTCATATGGACAGAACTGCCCTTGTTCTGTAACGCACGAGTAACCGAAGGGCGAAGAGGAAAACGTAGAGGGGCAATAATGTCTGTGGGAGAGTAAAGGCAGCCCCCGCGCTTTGAACGAAGACTCTCTTCCATCTCCCTACCTTGTAGCCCCGGACCCCGATCTCAGCTTTTGTGGTAACTGTACAGACATCGTTAACCCTCTAATACTTAAGCATTGATTGTATGAAACCTAAACCTCACCCATAACGGCCCTTCCTCATTTTCTCTTATTCGGGTTGAAAAGAGAAGAAATCCAGCAAAGTCCGGAATTTTGAAGCCCCAGCAGCCCGATCTCTGCCAGGTTTCATCATTTCCGTTTGATTTCTTCGATTATTTGTATGCTTCAATTTTTCTCCTGGAATTATTTGTTCAGTTAATAACTTTGCTTAGCATCTTTGTTGGATCCATGTTTTGGCTCTTTGATTCGATTCGATTTATTTCCTTTTGTTGGGGAACGAACTAACTATTCTGATGAACTAGCAACGGAAGGAGATATTGTAAATATGAAGTAATAGATAAAGAATTGAATTGTGGAGTTTTTCCGTGATTGAACAATTCTATCCTCGAAATAATTGGATTGCTGGGTCTGGGTATACCGGTATATTAGGATATTGGAGAAATTGAGTGTTTTAAAAGGGGAAATGAGTTGCTCTTGCATTTTATTTAGTATCCCATGGAAGTCCGTCCCTGAGAAGCATTAAAAAGTACAATTGAAGGGTTGAATCTGGATCCTGCAGATCCCCGCCGTCGTTCAGAGGCTCTCTGGCTCCTCCTGACAGGTGCCTCAGTCGGTAGGATGTCAAGGCATGACTGCAACCGCTTGTCGCCCTTTCTACCTTTTCCTTCCATAAAAATAGACACAAGAACGATCAACTCCAAGCAATTGTTGTTTTCATTAAAATCTACAACCTTAAACATGTTAACTAGGACATTATGAAGGGAGCACATTGGTAAGTACTTTTTCATATCCTGAATTATATACGTTGCCAAGTCTGGTGATTGTCTCTATGGTCAATTCTGAATGTCTGGGGAGGAGATTTCAGCTATGGTGCCAAGTCTGGTGACTGTCTCCATTTGGGAAGGTTACCTATTAACTTCTTTATGCTAATACTCCATTTGGTACAATGGGGGATTAGTCAAATGTAAAAGTAAGGAGGGATGGAGCATTTGAGGGAGAAGAAGGATAGTTGTTTTCATCCTTGTCTTTGGCGATGAAAATGAACTTTGATGCGAGGTTTAAGTTTCGACAGGGGTAAATCTGGAAAATCTCAAAACCACTCCTGCGAAACGGATACTAAGGAACTTCCTCGATGGTTGTTGGGGTGTGAATGAGCTACTATTTGGGCTGAACGGAATTTATTTTCACCATTTGTTAGGCATTATGAGTTTAAACGATTCTTAGAAATACCGATAAGCAGTATAGTTTTACAGAGTAGTGCAGACATACATTTGTTTATCCTGTGAATAACATATTTACAACGATTTTCATTTGTGCTGTAAAGGCTTAAAGCTGTAGATCTTCCATAATATTTTCAGTTTTCACTTGGAGGGATTTCTTTGTTTTATGTTGACCACAGGGATATGTGACCAAAACATCTACATAAGATTGACTGGCCTCTATGCCATATCAGAACTTCCAACAATCATGATTTCTGAAATTACTTTCACTCGAAAAACACCTCTATTATCATCTATAGTTGATATATCACTTACTTGTACCCATGAGGAGAAGTTTTTGTGATACTGTTTTAGCTATTTCCATTAATATGCTGTTGCCTTAATTGCTTTCCTTCTTTCTGCCTCAGGTTAGAGTATTTAAACTTCTACAGTGGTTATTTGTTCTACTTATAAAAAAAAAAAAACAGTGGTTATTTGTTCTATTTACTGTTATCTGCAAGTTCTGTTTCCCAGATTAGAATTTGCCATCTCTTAGACCTTTTATATTTCTTTCTTTCTCTATGTTTCTAGCATGGAGATATTTTAGAAAATAAATTTTATTTTGTAAATATCTAATTGTCTTCATCTTCTTCAATATTTATCAGGCAATAAACTACAATTTTTGTATAGAAAGAAACGATCGGCTAGGGCTTCATATACTATTTTTGGAATTTGTGAGATGGCAGAGAAGTCATGTATCAAGCGCCTTCAGAAGGAATTTAGAGCACTTTGTAAAGTATGTATCTCGTTCTGTATTGAACTTTAATTTTCATAGCTTCATACTATGGCAATCCTGTATAGGGGCCCTCTAATATGTAATTTCAGCTCAAGTCTTGAATACAGTTGAATCATCCATGTCAGAAACGTGTTTTGGTCTGGTTGTGACTTGTGATCCACTCCACCATGGAGTAGATGCCATATGTTCAAATTCTAGTTTCTGACCTAAAACTTGGAAATAAAAACAGAAAAATAGATGTTTCAAGATTATCTGCCAGACTTTTATTTACAAAGCGAAGGTTTCATTTCTTTTGGTTTTCTTATTGAACTGGATTTGCTTGGATGATATATGCCCACTGACAAAGGCAAAAAAAGGGAATGATCCTTTTTGTTGCTTTGCTGGAATAAAAGTTGCTTTAGCTGCAACTTTAATCCACATCTCTTTTGCTTGTGCTGATTGTGTTTTCTATGATCTCATAGGAACCAGTTTCGCATGTGGTGGCTCGTCCTTCCTCAAACGACATTCTTGAGTGGCGTAAGTTTATTCCAAATTAGATCATGGTCTGCATAACAGTTTTAGGCCTGTGAAGTTATAAATTGGGAATTTTATTGGTAATGATTAGTTAATACTACTTCCATCTTTGTTTATTTCTTTTTTTATACAAGATAAGATTTTGGTCAGGCTGTTGGCTAATGTTTTAGTAGGCAAAGGGGAATGAACTGTTAGAATTTTTGTCATATATTTTGTTATACTATTTATCAATTTCTATACCTCTTTGCTGCCACTTTATTATTGTACTCTTTCTTCTTTCTTAGCCAATGTCACATTCATGTCATGCAAGGATGAAGTAGGTAGTCCTGTTTGTATGGTGAATATCTAGTACAACTGGTTGGTCTAACTTCCCTCAGATCCCATGCACTGTGATCTTCCTTCTTTGGTATATAAGATGGGGTTGGCACACCATTTGCGAGGACATTTGTTTATGTGATTTGCTTATGTTTCGAACATACCTTTTTCACTAAAGTACTTTAAGATTTATCATTTTGGTTGGGCATTCTTACCTTATTTTTATTCTCTGTATCTCATATTCTAGATTACGTGTTAGAGGGAAGTGAAGGAACACCTTTCGCAGGTTTGTCAAGTTTTTCATTGCTGTGTGATTATCCTGTCCTTGTTTGCAATGCTGATCATATGGCATTCTGAGATGCTTTCTAATATACTGCTGGAAATTTTCTCTGCTCATTATGATTAGGTGGATACTACTACGGAAAGATCAAGTTTCCTCCGGACTATCCCTATAAACCACCTGGAATTACGTAATCTTTTTCGTTGATGCTTGCTTTGACCTAGAAATATGTTGCTTGCAGCAGCAGCACTCTGATTTTTTCAGTGAACAGATCTTAGTTGCTTCTAACTTTTGGTTATATTTTTTTTCTGCCTTGTAGCATGACAACTCCTAATGGACGGTTTATGACACAAAAGAAGATCTGCTTATCAATGAGCGATTGTAAGTTATGCGGGGTATTTGTAGAGGAAAATATTATGTATCTTTGATAACTGATCTATGTCTGCCTTGACTTTTTTATTTTGCAGTTCATCCTGAAAGTTGGAATCCAATGTGGTCTGTGTCAAGGTGGGTGGATCCTGCCTCTGAAGTACTCTTTTTGTGTATGCGTATCCAAATTACTTTGTAACGCTGTTTTGTTTGTTGACAAGATTTTATTGTTAAAGGGTTTACTTGCTGTAGAATATATTCCTTTTTCAGTCCTAGACTAATATTTTCCTTCCTCACCAACGCAGCATACTTACAGGACTTCTTTCGTTCATGGTGAGTATTGTGGATCTTTCATATTGTGGTTACATATATTTTGTATCTCTCCTGCATGGTTGGGATTTCTATTGCCATCTTAAATTATATGCTCTTCATGAACTTGTAGCTTAAGGAGAGTCAGATGTTGTTAGAAACTTGTCTAGTTGATGAGGATCCAGAGAGGACTCCAATATGAGTAAGATTAAGCTCTGTAAAGCTGAATCGAGCTAAACACTAGTTGTCTGACAGATTCAATATTTTTTTAATGGACCTAAAGATAAGATGGTTAGATATCAACAGTGACTCCTTGTAGTGACATATGCTTGAAGACTATCTTAAGTTTTCGTTGCTTCCTTACAATTTGTTTAATTTGAGGATGTATTTTCCTTGTGCAGATGGACAACAGTCCTACCACTGGCAGTGTGAACACTACTGTTCCTGAGAAGCAACGTCTAGCAAAGGCTTCCCTTGCTTTCAATTGTAAGAAGTAAGTATATTGCACCATCCACAGAGAACTTTCATATTATTTACTGTTTTTAAGCTATACCTGGAAATAGGTACTTTACCTCCACTTTTATGCATATACTGTAGTGGATAGAAGCCCATGGCTTTTGAGTGAATGGCTAATTAGTTACACCTGAATGAGCGTGCGTGAATGGGTCATTCCCTGATGTCTAGATACATTTCTTTGATCTCTTTCAAAGAGCTCCCTGAATACTATGCAATTTTAGATATATCCATGATCAAATTGGTTTGCTTGGACTTAAGTTTGTTTTCTCAAAACTAAGAGAAAATCCATCCCCTGCCACATTCTTCTAAAATTTTAATCTCGAATTCCTTTACCTCTAGCCTGCTTTCAGATCCCATTCCCTCTTGTCAATGGTAGGATTGGCTGTAGCAATTGTGGCAAGTTGCGTCAGTTTCATATTCTTCTAACTATTTTCAGTTTTTCTTTTGGAAGTTCAAATCTTAACACTCACCAGCTCTTCCTTTCTTCATAAAAACAGCCCAACATTCAGGAAATTGTTTCCAGAGTATGTGGAGAAGTACAACCAGCAGCAGCTATCTGAAAAGCTTGTTGCAGAGCAGATGTCACTAGAACCGTCTCAAGAAGAAAATTCCACACCCACGGTGGAAAGAGTTGTGAACTCTGTGGAAGGAGATGCGAAAAGAGTAGATACCGGGAGGGATAGAAGAATAAACGGGAAGCATTCATTCCCAACTTGGATGATGTTCTTGCTGTTTTCCATCTTCGGCGTTGTAATGGCACTGCCTTTGCTTCAACTGTGATATCTAGGTGACGAGTGTGATATTTGTCGGGATGAAGGCACATACAGTCTTTTATGAGTCAAGAGACTCATTATAAAGGCTTCTTAAGTTTGTCCAGTGTCTAACGGAATTTTGTATAGGAGTTTGTGGGAAGGAGATTCTGATCACTCTTGTTGACGTTAACAGGTTGTCAGTTGATGTCCAAACATTACATGGATGTTAACTAAACTCAATTTAGTTAAGACTTTTGTGCTTGGTACTCTCAGTCATTCTTCTTCTCTCAACATTCTTTTTGTGGAACTCCCTATATTCCATTCTGGCAGGCAGTAGACAAAGTTCAGGATGGAAACTGCAGAAGATCTGAAGGCCACAGTGAGGTTTGTCCATAAATGAAATGGGTGTTCCTTCAACGCTTGTTTTGATCACCTACTTTAATGTATATAAGAGAGTCAACGCTTAGCTCAAGAAGGCCCCACTTGGTGAATGTCTCCCCCCCTCTGCTGGCTCTCTTGACTATATCTGAAGTCAAAAGCGCCGGTTCCAAAGACAACCATTTACAG
The DNA here is from genome assembly GCA_003952965.2 of Morella rubra. Lineage (NCBI taxonomy): Eukaryota > Viridiplantae > Streptophyta > Magnoliopsida > Fagales > Myricaceae > Morella > Morella rubra. The sequence continues at coordinate 5,022,119 of CM025851.1, read as the reverse complement.
GCGGACATGCTTGAGAAATCTCTTGACCTTAGATGGCCGGGGATGCCCCGTCCCCCACTTTATCAAGTGCTGCATTTGTTTCTGGCCTAGTTCATGTCTATACTCTAAATCGTGGAGCATTAGTTAGTGCTTTTACCGTTATTCTACTCATTCCCACGGGCATTTTGCGGCGTAGGCAACGGGTCGAAGAATTTTGATTTATTTAGTCGGAAAATTTCATGGTTTTGTTGACTCTCTAGCATTGTCTGGAAAACATTGTGATTAGCAACCATGTTGCGGTGTCTCATCTGGGGAAATCATGAGAGAGTCTTGTGGGGGATGAATCATTAGTTTCTCTTTGAGTCAATTGTAGGTTCACACACACGTGGTGGGGTCGAACTTTGGTCTAATTTCATTTGATGGTTGGTTCCGGTGGAGTATCGAGGCTCCTAACTGGCATATCAAAGTGTAGTTTTATGGAAAGGCCTCTAAAGTGGGCGTCGGGCGAGACCTAAAAGTGGGTTCGGTTAAACCACCAGCCTGAAAGCCCCTCATAACACGCCTTAAACAAAGGGTACAGCGACCCCAACTGTTCCCTCCAAAACATCAAAACAATCAGAAAGAATTCAATAAGACTCGGACCCCCCCCGAAACTTGCGCCGCATTTGTCGGAACCATGCAGCACCCGATCCTACGAGGAAAGATGAAGCATCCCCTCGGATTTCGTTTACGCCCTTTATAATAAGTCTCCCTTTTTGTCATTTACCGTTAAAAATGACTCACTTTAAAATTAATGTTTTGAAAAACACGAACCTGGCCTCTAATGTAAGTTTTCAAGTCCAAAGAAAAATCCACATCTTATTGAATAGATTATCTACCATTTTCTAATCGTTTTGCAGTTTTCGAGACCTATTTTTTTCAGAAAATATTTAAAATTTGGTGAGTATATTTTTACCTAATGGTTAGTCCTCTCTCTGGTCTGTATCTTTTCTAAATCTCGTATCGAAGTAGACTGTAGACACACATAATCCAAAGCTGGGTTCGGTGTGCTATGAGGTTTTCAATGCGAGCAGATGTTAGTCCTTTTCTCGTACCTTTGCTCAGCTGTTATTTAAAAACCGACTCTCTCATATCTTTCCTTCTTTCGTTGGCTTTTACCTTAAATTTCTGGTCTTTTTGGGGTGTCACTTTTGGTATGTGTTGTTACTGGACAGAGATGGCGATAATGTGATGTTTTAACTCACCGCTGTCCTTTCTTTCTGAAGCAAACGTGAGTAGAATATAACAATGCCACTCCAACTACCACAAGAGGTTTTTTGATCTCTTCTAGCCCAGTCGGATTGGATACCGGTAGGAATATTTGGGTCTTGTCTTCTTTTTTATGCTTGACGTGGTTATTACACCTTGTTTTCGATTTGGAGCTCTTTGAAGAAAGGAGACCATTGAAGGTAGAGTACAGAGGACACTACGTACTACTCAGCCATCATCTTTCATCGTAAACTTCTTGTTGCTTCCGGCTACTACTTTTCTCAAGCCCTCCTGACTTGTACAGCTGAATGTTCCTTGTGGATACGATCTTAACGCTTTGTTCTCCGTTGCAGTTTCTGATCCATGAAGAAATCCCCAGTAAACCCGAAATATGCTACAAGTGCTTACGGGGCCGATGGATTTGATCCTTATGTGGACTACACGCAGGTGATTGTTTACAACTTTTTCTCCGGTTAATTTCTAATGTTGGAGAAGAAGTTAAGTTTGTTGAATCTTGGTCAATGGATGACATGTATATATGGTCGAGTTTTTTTCCCCAGAGTTTCTTTTTTTTTTTGTTTCTAAAGCTCTCGAGTCTTCCGTTAAGTCGCTACAATTGTTACAACATTTAATTCACTCTCAGAAAACTGAGATTGTTCCTGTAAACTGATCTGAATACAGAATTGCAATGTTGATATTGATAGTCCGCAGAAAACCTTTTTGTTGAAATCATTCTCTTAACAATGAGATTTCGGTTTTGAGTTAGTTCTTGGAAGAAGCAAGGCAATATGCGAAACTAGGAGATTCGAAGAGCTCGTCAGTACTGCATCCAGAAGAAAATGGAAAGAAAAAATTGCTCGAAGAGAGAAAGGGCACGAAATCGTGGAAAAAATCTATCTTTTCGTGGTGGAAAACTGACAAGATCAAGAGCAAGCCACAAGAGGAACCGGCAAGAAGTCCTTCCAATTCTATTCCAAGACGGCGTCTTGTTTCTGGTCCAATACATGGCAGTGGCAAGACCATTGATGGCAGGCACCGACGTCTAGCATCAGGGCCTCTCACCGGTCTTTTCAACCCCACAAAGAGAGTGGAGACTTACGTCTGTCTCGACCAACTTGACAGACCTCAAGACGTTAAGACCTATGGGCCTCTTTACCTGGTAACATGATATAAGAAGAAGTCGTTGACTCAAGCCATTCTCTCCACATTGAAGTGTTCATTGATCTGTTGGCAGCCATGATAGGGCGCGGAACTGGATCAATTTTGTTCAAAAGCAAGGAACTGGGAGCAATATTTTGTTCGAGTCATCCAAGTAACAAGAGAACTTGAGAGAGTGGTCGCTCGTAATTCCCTTTTAGCATTTATAGCCTGTTTCCTTGGCACCTCATGCGTTCTCATGAAAGTTTATGTTAACGTTGGCAGAAAACAAAATTTATATTAATCCTTCAAAAGCAAAAGCCAATCCATCATGACCTGCCAAATCTCATCAAAGGAAGCACCAGTTCATTACTTGTGGTCTGAAAGACCCCGCAGGTTCTTAATTCTGCCCTCTTGAGAACTAACTTCGCATCTTGTGATCCATTCAATCAAGAAACGTTGGGACGTAGAAACAAACTCTACTTTCCTCTTAACATGCTTAAATTCAATGGAAATCAGAATTTCAATTGTCCCTGATTACCAAACAGAACCAAAGGCCATGGTCTTCAATTGCCCTCAAACAAAGTTTATGAGACTTCAAGGTCTAGCTACTTATAATCGGTAATTGGGATCATGTTACTTTTTTTTTTTAATATTCACGTGAAAATATATCAAATTCAGCTGAGCGAAGAATTGAGGCAGGGGTGCTGATGCAATTATTGAAGATGAAAACAAGCATGCAACATAATTGCATCTTGTTCTCCGCGCTCTTCATTGACAGGGTGAATGATATCACTTCCGTACAATATTAACATTTGAAGAAAATGTTCAATTTCGGTTTCAAGAACAGATTTACGTGCTTGTATAACAAAAGAGTCGGGCTGTTGAGATCTCAACCTCGAGCTCTTGACTATCTATATCGGGCTCAAGAATAAAAGAACAAATAGACAGAAATAACACGGAATTTCTTCCCATGGGAAGAAGTAGCAATCTTAAAGATGGTAGAGCCGGACATGAACGTCAAGCCCTTCCAAAAAAAACAAGAAATCATTACCCGAGTAACTTCTTCTGTAATCTTGAACTGAGTTCTCTTCTAGATTCTCTACTGGCAAATATGTTCAACTTAATTAAGAAGGACTTGCTTTTTAACTCTGTCCTCTCCCCGCTTGCTCAACATCAACAGAACCGGGACTACGAGGACTTGGCCGTCTCTCCCTGCTCAAAAGCCTCCTCAACGACCTCAGCCTCGTAGTCACGGGAGACTTTGATTCCTCCTCTGCAAACCTGCTCGCTGAAGAGGGTAATGGTGACAAGTTCTCGATCATATGCCTTGGTATATCAATCACCAACATCCCATCTGGTGGCCTACTACTACTACTCGCTGGTGACGAGGAAGACGACGGACAAGGAGGGCATTGAGAATAATGACCTTCTTCCGGACAAGCTGCCCGAGCACTTACCTGAGTCTCGTTTCCCCAAAACAAAACGTTTGTGGGGAAATTTGGAGATTCTGTAGAAAACCCAGCATCCAAATTCTCTCCTAATGACTCAAAATCCTCTGCTTCCTCAGCACTACTGTTTGTGTTGGAATTGGAGATTTCGGGAGCAACTGGGTCTCGGCAAAGCGGGCAAGTGGAGTGAGACTGGAACCACATGTCAATGCAATCAACATGGAACCCATGATTGCATTTGGGGAGCATCCTTGCTTTCTCTCCTTGCTCAAGCTCAGAGAGGCAAACTGCGCATTCCAACCCATCTTTGAAGTCAGTTGGATTGAAAATCAGTACGGGAAGCGAGCGGAGGACGGAAGGTTCGAGCCCTTTTCGCAGGGTGGTGGCGATTGCCGGGTCTTGGCCGGGGGCGAAGACGAAGCGGCGGCGCCGGCGGCGTGTTCCAACAGGTGTAGGAGTGTCGGATTCTTCAATGCGCCACCAGAACCATTTGGCGTAGAGATGGAGACAGAGGACGAATACCACCACCACGAAGAGCACCATTATGGCTACCACCATTATTTTCCCGGTCAGTTCCACAGCCGGTGAGTCGTCCAATGTCGATCGATTCGACCCAGATGAGTCACTCATGTTTGTTTATCAAAGCTTCTTCCCTTTTGTCTCTTTTTTCGTTTTTCGGAAACCCAATGAATGTATCAGCTAGAATTCGGTTCAGATTCCCGCAGCTCAAAAAATTGGACCAAAACCCAAATGTGGCCTCACTTAGAATTGTCGAAATCCCGTGCTCAAAAGACTAGTCAGGCAGGCCTCAGGGGTGACGAACGAATGAGCGTTATATAGATAGCAGCAGGAGAAAGAGAAATTGGATAGGGAATGAGAACGAGGAAGTTGGACTCGTTCCTTGGGTTGAGGAATGAGTTGGGCAAAGACGTGAGATTTTTCAAAGAAGTAAACCGAAGGCGGAAGGAATCCTCCACTACGGACTCGAAGACTTGGACTTTTTAGTTTTTTTCGGAGGAGGAAGCTGAGGGAGAAGGAAAGCACGGGACGGCAGTATTTGGGTCGAAGCGTGACAGTGGAACAAGGTCCCTTTCAATTCCTCTGTTGCGTGGCTTCTCGGTGCTTTCCCTTTTGACCGGTGCTACGGACCATAACACCACTGGATTCTCTTTCCTACCCTCCTCCTTGAACTTCAACCCACTTCTTTTGGATTTTGAAGTGGAATTTGTTATCCAGCCAGTTATTTTCTCAACTTTTTGAGATCATTTTAAATTTTAAAATTTAAATTTATTATTATTATTATTATTATTATTATTATTATTATTATTATTATCAATACCCAGAAAAATTTGTTTTAATGAGGTGGTTCGATTGATCACAACAGCATGCAACTTATTTTTAGATACGTAGATTTTATTATATATTTGCGTTTCCTCCTATTCAATGTATCTAAATAAATATTATATTGCTATAGCAACCTTTTTTTTATATCCTCAATATTACGGCTTATATAGGATGATGTGCAATATTCCTTCTCATTGAAAGTCACTTTCCAGGTAAAAAAAAAACAAATTCTTTAGATTTTGATAGCTTGACAACCCTATAGTGGTCCTTATATGCAGCTAAAAACTTGATTTATTTTGTTTTAGGTTTATAATACGACATTATGTCCTTATACTCTAGTGTAATGTACATGGAACCCCTGCTGAACTTGACTAGAGCGCACGCAAAAGCTAGAAGAGCTTCATATTTAAAGAACCCCTCAACCAATCAAAAAGGAACGAGTCATCTGAATCCCAATTAAAGAAGGGCTTACTTCTATACATACTGATCGACCCTTTTTCTCTCTAGCGAAATAGCTATGCTGTGACTTAGACAAAAAAAAAATAGCTATGCTATGTTGGCGTGCAGCTTCAACAATGTATAAACGAGCGAGTAGTAACCTCATGTAATAGCTATGCATTTTACTATGCAATAAACAAAACCTCATAATCTAGACTAAGGGGACATAATATATATATATATACACATATACATAATAAGCTTGAAAGCGAATTTTTTCAACTCCAATTCACGCCTTAATCCAAAAGCTTATGTTAAGATGCTCAATGAGTCGTAAGCTCGTGCATCAAACATTACACGTCTATTAAAAAAATTAGAAAACACACGAGGTGTCAAAGTCAAAATTTTGCTAGAAAAACAAAGTTTATTCAAACCCAACACGATCTGGTTTTTGTGCAAAATCAAATGGTATTTAGAAGGGTTATGCAAAGCATAGGGTCATATAATCAGCATAAACACTTGGCCTTGTTTGGAAAGTGGACTGAGATTGAGATTGAGATTGAGTTTGAGTTTGAGATCGAGCGTGAATCTCCTAGAGTTTGTTTTAGGTTTGTAATTTATGAGAATTTTAAAAGTTCAATCATTACTTTCTTGTTCATCCCAGCTTCCCGCCAATTGCGTTTTCCACAATCAATCTAACGAATGCAACTTTTCATGCTAAACCTTGAGTCTCCTGCGGTAACTCTTCCAGTGTAATCAAATGGAGATCCGTATATTTAACTAAGTGGGTTGAAGACCTTCAACCCCCTCCCCCTCCCCCTCCCACTTTGCAAAATTAAACTTGTGCTTGACAACAGATTTAATTTTCTGTATGCCATGAATGCTTGGGCTTTGCATGTTGTGTATAACGGGTTATTTACAAGATGTAGACTTTTTCTGGTTGATATTTACAAAATCGCATCGAAAGTAACCACTCATATTAAAGTTATGAATTTGAGACTTAATTTTACATTCTATCTCATTTTAATCGACCTAACTTTAAATCATATTTTATTTTAATTAAATATTACACGTGGATTAGACTCACGATGTTTAGTTATCAAATAAAGCTAGGCGATCTCAACCCCGAACAACCTAATAAAATCATGCTTTCCAAACGCAAAGCCCAAAGGAGACGAGTTCTTGGATTCTCAAGTGAAAGAACATCGAGGGCTTAGGCAAGAACGGCGGCCGAGTGCATAATTTCGTGACAGCAAAGTCTCCGGCGTGGGATCAGGCTCAGCATCGTCACGTGCTTTTGTGATACTATACTATTTAACACAAATCTCGATATCAGTAACACAATAATATAACCGATTATTCGGCCGCCGAACTCGCTAATTACCTCCCGCTTCCGACTTTGATGTAAAAGGACAAAATCACCGCTTCTGCCATTTTCAAAAAGATACTTTTCGGCCGAAAAGTAGGGGGGAAAAAAAAAGAAACCCCTCCAAACAAAAAACCTCCATCTAATCCTATGAATTCTTTCATCATTACAACTCTCGGTAGCCCGAATCTTTAACATTCGAAATCTACAGTGGCCTTTCCTTTATAATTATCTCTCTCTTTTGTGCCCCCAAATAATAATAAGAGAGAAGGAAAAAGTGCAGATTCATGGGTCTCGGAGACTGCAAAGAAGATTTGCGTACAGTCTTCCATATCTCTCCCTCCCCATTCTTCAAGTTGGTAAATGCGTTAGATGGGGTGGGATTTCGATGACTTGTTCCGCCATGGGAAAGCAATGGAATCGCGTAAAGTTCCGAGCGAATCCAGCGTCAGGGACAAGTTCATTGACTTAAAATGACATTTTTTTTTTCCTAAAATTTGGGCTTTAAATCAAATACGGGGGAATGACAGGGTCAGAGACATATGTAAAAAGACAGAATGATTAATTTGGAATGATTTTCTTTTTTCTATTTGGGTCTAGTCATTATGGCCATCGATGTCAGTTAGTGGTAAAAGCAGAGACACAAACGTGTACGGGTGGCAACAACCATTTTAAACCTTTTTGTCTGGCTTTTAAGAAAAGTACCGAAAGAAACAAGAGAGTTGAAGAGTGCTGCAATGCACCGGAGACGGTCTCATCTAAGACACCGCATCGTCTTTTTTCTTTTTCTTTTTTTTCTACGTGGAAATAAGCTTGGGGATCTTTGTTTTATAAAAACTTATAAGATTTTTAGAATTTTTGATAATTTTGTGAATATTTATGTAAATAAAAATTTTATAAATTGTAGAAAGATTGTTAAAAAGTTTTAAAAAATATTTAATTTTTATTAAAGTTTAGAAAAAATATAGATATATATAATTTGATGTAATTATTTAATAAAAAATTATTGAAGTTAGGTAAAAAAATATAAAAATAGAATAGTTGTCATAATTTTTTTAAAAATTATATTGAAATTTGTGTAAAAAAATTTTAAAGTTTGTGTATAATTTTTTAAAATTTTATATATTCATTCTACAAATTTCGTTGAATATATTATATTTTGTAATTTTTTCGCAAACGAACGTGTCTTTACTTAACATATAAGTAGACTTATTCGTCCACACTACTGCTACTCTTTACTTAAGCCTAATAGATAATTGAACTTGTAACTTATGCATCTACTTATACAACTACAAATTCGCCCTTATCACGAAAACATGTCCCTGATAGATCTTTTTTTGTTTTTTCTAAGTTGGCCGTGATAGATCACCGTGTTGGGGTCCACACCCATAAGATAGACTTGGAATAGAAGTAGACTTTGAGTAGAAGTCTACTTGGTCTCCACTTCAAGTTTATCTAGGTTTCTCTTAGGGTTTCTCTTTGTATCTTTTCTTATAAATAGTGGCTTATGTTATAGGAGAAGGTGTGCGTGAGAGTGCGTGAGCATTGGGCAGAGAGAGAGAGGAAGAGAAGGAGGGTGGTGTGACCATTGTATTGGGCGGGGAGAGTGATTTTCTTAAACGTTCTTAATAAAATTGCTCTGGGGTGGACGTAGGCCGGATTGGGGCCGAACCACGTAAATTCTTGGTGTCCCTTACTTTAATTTTCGTGCCGCTTTTCCCAACAAGTGGTATCAGAGCCTGGTTCGAGAGGCCGGAGTGGTTTTTCGGGAGGAAAGCAGAGAAGGTCCGAATATTAAAAGTGGTCCAATCAGAGATTGGAGGGCACCAGACTGTAGAGGAGGCCGAGACGAAGCCAGAGGTCGAAACCTCGTCGCCGGAGGATCCGGGACGCGCCGTCACGCGTCGATAGAACTTGGATCCCGCCGTCCACGCGTCACACGCGCCCCCACGCGCCGAAGAGAGGTAGGGCGCGTGGTCCTCACTCGCCCCACGCACCGCACGCTCCAGCGCACAGTGTCCTGCCACGTGTCCTGCCACGTCATCATCCACGTCAGCAGTGGGTCCTATCTGTGCCACGTCAGCATTGCCATGTCATCCGCCACGTCAGCATTGCCACGTCAGCAGAAAGTCCCAGTCAGCGCCACGTCAGCGGAGAATATTCCAGAGAATCGGAATATTCCGGTTTTGTTCCAGGGTGGTTTTTCAGCCGGTTCAGGGGCTTTTAGGCCGGTTTTCGAGCAGGTCAGACCGGTTCCTAAGGTTTTGGGCCATTCCGGATCCACTGGTGCAGTCAGAATTTCGAAATTCGGTCTCTATCAGTGGTAATTGAGATGGCATGGGTGATAAGGTTGTCTGCTACGAGGATGGGATATAGAACGAGGTTGCAAGAAATTTGGATGGAGGATTGACGAGGCAAAAGTGGAAGAAGATCAACGAAAAGTTATAGGGTTGCAAAGTCAGTGGACCGGGGCCAGGTTGATTCGTCACGTGGATTGAGGCCGAGTCCATCACGTAGCCAAAGAGACGAGTGCTTTCTAAAGAATTGAGGAATAAATCAGTCAAAGACTTCGAGATAAATACTAATGGAAGGCTCGTGAATGAAGCTGCGAAATGAAATCAGTGCGGAACATACCAATGAGTTCCAAATACCAATCAGTTGAACAGCGTCGAAATGACTTTCGACAATGAGGTTCAAGCTTTACTGCTTCTGAGTTCCTTACCGGATAGTTGGGAGACTTGTTGTTTCTCTTGGAAACTCAGCACCGAATGGGAAATTGACCATGGAGTTGGTCAAGGATCTCTGTTCAGTGAAGAGGCACGAAGGAAGGAGGAGACTTATGACCACAGTGATCACGAGCTCTCATCACAGAAAGAGGCAGAGGAAGCAAGGAATACAGGAAGAGGATAAATCCAGAGGAGAGGGTCGCAAAATTATCTGCTTTTATTGTGACCAAGTAGGACATAGAATTGAATTGTATCAAAACAAATCAGAAGAAAGGTGAATGATCACTAGCCAAGTGTGTGGTCACGCAAGGGGAGACATGTGTACCAAGGGGATGGGAGGCAGGAGATGCAAAAGTGGGTCGGGAGACAAGGGGATGCCGGTGGCGCAGGGGTGCGGGATAAGGGGAGGGCAGACACTCAGATTGGAGTGTCTGGTGAAAGGACAAGGTTGGAGTGAGTAGAAAAGGATGCAAGGGGTGGTGAGCATTCTTTCCTTATGGGTATGGAGGGGGAGATTTGTTGGGGTCCACACCCATAAGATAGACTTGGAATAGAAGTAGACTTTGAGTAGAAGTCTACTTGGTCTCCACTTCAAGTTTATCTAGGTTTCTCTTTGTATCTTTTCCTATAAATAGTGGCTTATGTTATAGGAGAAGGTGTGCGTGAGAGTGCGTGAGAGTGCGTGAGCATTGGGCAGAGAGAGAGAGGAAGAGAAGGAGGGTGGTGTGACCATTGTATTGGGCGGGGAGAGTGATTTTCTTAAACGTTCTTAATAAAATTGCTCTGGGGTGGACGTAGGCCGGATTGGGGCCGAACCACGTAAATTCTTGGTGTCCCTTACTTTAATTTTCGTGCCGCTTTTCCCAACACACCGGGCATGACTTTTGCATATAATGCATCAAGACCCAAGTCCCTATACCAGGCTTGACCCACCCACCCATGGCAGATTGTCATTGGGTAGTTTTTTTGTAACAAAAGAGATCCGTTGCACCTGATTTTTGTATACCAAATTTAGATATAGACTTGGTCTAGTTGAAAAATGCAGTTATTGAGTTAAGAGCACAAATACAAACCACTTATACTTAAACCGGATCATGTTTCGTTGAATTTAATTTGCTTCGAGTGTAGTAAAATAAATCCCAAGACCCAAAACACTTGAGCTACTACGTAAGTAAAAGAGATTCTTCGAATGTCCGTCGATAATATATTAATATGGAAATTCTACATACTTATAGGTGGAGGTGATATGAAGAAAGGTCGTTCAATTTATTAAATAAGAAAAAAAAAACCCGAAAGAGCTTTTGTTTTAAAATGGGCTGGCTCAGCTGGACCCATTAGAAAATAGTATCGTCGTTGGTTCTGATTGGGTCAATTATGCTGTCCAAATCAGTCTTACAAATTGGGCCTGTCTATTGCTTTGGATTAGTCGGAGTGCGGTGGAGGTAGATCCAGATTTAATTCCCGCCGAACTGATCAACAGGGTTTCAACTTTCATAATGTAGGTGTGCAAGTGGAATTTACAGATCATGATCATTGATTATTGATCGTCTTTATGTATGAAGCGAACTTCATTGCACAGAAGGGATCGATAATGACGGAAATCAGTTTACTATCCATGAGAAAAAATACATCCGAAATTCAGGAAAGATGACCGATATTCACACCGGTGGCCAACGAAAGCTCCGAGTGGAGAGGAATTTCTATCCATGTGCAGAAAGTCTCGAAGAGGGAAAGGAAAAAGGAAGGGAGCCAATCATCATGCTGTTTTTCAGGTGGAAGGAGAGGGCTGACAGGCTCGGTACTCTTCCGGCAGAGAGGGCACGTAGGATGATATTCCAGCCAGGCATCGATGCAATGGAGATGGAAACCGTGGTTGCACGCAGGAAGCACCCGGAACTTATCTCCCGGGGAGATCCGGCTCAGACACACCGCACAGTCGGCGTGGAGGTGGTCACCATGTTCTTCAACCTTGGCAGCAGCACGACGGGTAAGAAACGAATTCCGGAACCATTTGGTGTGTGCCCAAAGCGAACGTACAAACAGAGAGGTGATCAAGAGGCAGAGCACGAAGTAAAGCATCTTGCATCTGCCAACTTCTGCAGCTGATTCACTCGAATCTGTTGCTCCCGAGACTATTTCAGGTCAGCCTTCCAGCGTCAACATCTGTTTTTCGTGCTTCCTTCTCTTGATTTCTGTCTTCTAGTTTAGCCAACTTGAAGTTGACTTCTAAGCCACCAATTCACCAAACCTACATTTTAGGGATATAGCTCTTCCTTTTTGAGTCCTTTCGTTCAACGAAGGAAAATGCCTTAAAGTTGGAGTTAGGTAAGAAATGCTCAAATATCCCAAGTTAGGAAGAAAGATCAGATCAAATATTTATTTTTTATTTTTTCTAATCGATCAGATCAAATAGTTAAAACCAGAACTAACTACCCTAAAGATTATCTGACGTCTACTTGACATGTGGTCAAAACTCGCATACAGAACCCTCCGCGGTCCAATTATTTTTAGTTGGGCTAATGGGAGGCTTTACAGAGATCTTTTGAGCCAGCCCTTTTTGACTTTATTGGAATGGGATCCTGTGGATGGTAGATTTGACCGGAAGGACAGTCTAATCAGTTGGAATCTAAGAGCTAGTGAATATCCAATGGGATCAACTGAACTACAGTTGTGTTCGTTATTTACTTTCACATTTGACAACGTTGTCTTCGAGTTCTTATATAAACTGATCCTAAGCCTGTAGAAGAACAATTGATACATTCAAATTATTCAAACTCATTCTAACCAGACTTATCTTTTAAGTTATGGTCAAGTGTTTGAAAGAAGATTGGCTAGCTAGAATTGACTTTTGCTAAGTGCTTTGTCAAAGGGACTCGCGATGGCCAACCGTGCCATTCAAACTTGTGACTATTTTGCTCGCTGGCGCAGCCTCTACCACTATTCCGTATACCTGACATTCCCAAAATCTTACATGTTTTCAATTTTCATTTAAGTCTTTGCATTGAAAAGTGGAATGCCAACTCTCAAAATACGACACTTCTCTTGGAGCTTCTTAAAGATCCTAATCGTACATGATGTCTAGATAACAATTTTTTCCCCACCTTTCCTTTAAGGCAACGTGTTGTTTGGGCATTCTATAAAACAATTTGTTTTTCTCTAGTCAATTATGTCCGACTTTTAATTGTAGCGGAAAACTCATCGCATCTCTATCTCTATCTCTAAAGTAAACTAAACATTGATATTTCTTATATTTAATTCAGTTGTTTCATTCTCTTACGCATAATTAAAATGAAAAAAAAAAAGTGGGAAGCCTTGGGCAGCGGTCGTTGTGCTAGTTTCTCTAGAATTTTCTTCAATTGGTTCAAGTGTGTTCGAGCCTAGTGATTCCCTTAAAAATTGAAATCACTAGCATTATTAAATTAGACCATGTCTACATTATCTGAATACATCAAGTGATGGCAACTGCATGATTTGTTTTGTTTAATCATTGCGTTTTTAGCTTCTTAAAATACTTTTTATCTATGTATTGTACTTATTTCAGCCCAAATTTCTACTTCTACTTTTTCTTTTTCTTTTGGATTTTTACGGGTATATTTTACTGATGTAAAAACCAAATTAAAAGGATTATTCCATCATGTATAACTTGTCCTCCAATCTACTAAGGCCTTTTTTTATTTTGGAAAGGATAAAAACGTAAAAACGCACCACTAATGAACCTTTGGAAGGGCCTGCAGCTCATAGGCATGATACAGAGACAGCCCAAAACACGCACGGGCCGGCCCACCACTAAAAATATCACAGGTTTCTTCTCTCCAGTTAATTCGTGTTTTGTATTCGAGTCTTGACCCGGAGTAGCATTGTTTCTTCGTTATCCTGCGCCTGCTCACTCTGTGTGGCTCTCGCGGTGTTTCTTCCGTGGAGACTCGGATTGTGTGTCTTCCATTCCAGAACCATTAACCATCCTCTTAGCAAGGAAAGAAAGAAGGGATAATCGTTCCTTGTACCCAAATGCTGTCCTAACAAATGCTACGCAGTCACTATGTTTCACTGAGCTGTTGGCATTGGATTTGGATGAATGAGCTCCCATGCCTTTACTGGGTACACTCGTCTCTATATTTTTCTTTTTCTGGTTGGCTCTTCCATCTTCTATTTACTCTTTCTTCTTTCTTGAATACGTGAAATCCATTTTCACTGATTGAAGCTGAAAACGCAATTAAATATCTTGGTCGCTTTTGTCGTATCACTGGGGTTTGCCCAGGAGGCCAGGCGCTCAACTTTGTTTCGAGAATTTCATCTCCTGAGGTGTTTTCTATGTGATTAAAAAAATTAGAAGCCTTACTTGGAAGTGTATGATGGTGCCACATGCTCCTCTTAATTTAATACCCTCCCAAAAAAAAAAAAAAAAAACTTAGTTGAGTGTTCCTGGTGACGGAATTCGCAAAATGCAGATTTCTTGCACAGTTGCGCTAATTTTGCCTCTTGGTGATAATTACTGAGACTATAATGTTGGTATCTGGTAGCAGAGATCGGTGCTGCGCAGCCTGCCTTACAAAGTCATTTGCGTGCAGTCAGGGTTCAAACCTTTGTTCATGGTGAACTTTCATCAATTCCGTTTACCTTTGCGAACGAAAAAAGACTGTCCAGTGCGTGGAAACCCTTGTGCCTACCTAAAGAACTAAACTCTAATGTGAGACATCTCGAGTTGAGAAAGGGACGACTCTTGATCAAGGCAGTTGCTACTCTTGAACGCAGGGGTTTCGTTCAGGATAGAAATGGACAGAAGGTTTGCGATGTTTCACAAGTTGGTGTCCATTCAGGTCTCCCAAAAATTGAGCTGGAGTGTTCAAGTGAAGACTCGAAGGAATTGGGTGAGAGAGAGAGGTTGAGAAGATTGAAAATATCGAAAGCAAACAAGGGTAACACTCCATGGAACAAAGGCAGGAAGCACAGTGCTGGTAAAAATATATCCATAGATCCTGACTTCTAGATTTATCAGCTGTTTTCCATTATGTGTTGTATCTTTAGCTCAAATCTACATTTTTCTTAGGGTAAGTCTCAAATCTACATCTTATGTTGCAGAAACCCTTCAACGGATCAGAGAGAGAACAAAGCTCGCAATGCAGGATCCCAAGGTGATGTCATGTAAGAATAATTTTACATGTTCTTATGAAATGACCCAAGTATGTTTAGAAGGACGATGACTATATAAGTAGATCATTTTCTCAAGTTACGAGTCTTGCTGTTTTTAATGCACCTGTTTCATCATTTAAATGCATAACTGGACCATATGCTCATCTCATGGCTCACATGAAGGGTGGATGGTGATTGATTGGAAATTGATCTACTTAAAACTCAACCATTTGTTGGTATTCGAACTTGGATGAAAAAATGTTTTGTGATCCTGTTGGTGTCTTCGAAAACATGTTTACCCCTCTCTTTGCCACTGGTGTTAGACATTAGTGATTCATGGCATGTTTATTGGCGTGAAATTCTTTTCCATTTACTGCTGGTCTAAAGAATCCATTATGATATAACATGCTGGTGTCAAAACCTTGCTTATGTCTAACAATGTGTGCTTGAATAAATTTAACTCTTCTTGCTTTACTGCAATGAGATTGTCAGGTCAGTTAGAGAGCTCTCTGATGTATAAAACTAATTCTTTGAGTTGATTGATGGAGTCAGTTACAGTTCAATATGTAATGCTAGACTTACCTAGTCAGTGTACACTGTGTGAGAGAATTATTGTTTGAACCTTTTTTTGAGGTTGGGTTTTGTCTTCACGGGACAAGCCACTTTGAGGTTTATCCAACTGGAAGTTTCTCATTTGTAGTTCCCATGCAATTTGTATAACCTTCTTTTCAGTCTATAGTTCCCTTGAGCCCTCTTTTAGACAATATTTTTTTTATGTTCAATCCAAAGAGTAGGATATTATCAGTGGCATGATCTAGATTACGAGGTGACAAACATATTGCGTATTTCATGAGTTCGTCATGAATACAGTTCATTTGGATAAACTTGGAATTGCTCATTCTGTCAACAAAATTTGGTTGCGCAGGTAAGAATGAAGTTAAGCAACCTGGGACATGCTCAGAGGTAGGTCTTACGCCATCCTGTTTAGTAAAGCTTTAGTTCACCATGAAAATTTCTTCTAATCTGAGCAGAGTCCCACTCATATAAATGTACATTGATCCAAGTCCTTATTGAGCTTGTATTAGGTCTAATAATTTGTTAGAAATTGTATACCCGTGGTATTCCCCTCAATTTCAGTTGAGAAAGTTTTCCTCCTTTCTATTTATTTTCATTGATTGTACAGCACACAGACAAGGATGAAAATTGCAGTTGGAGTAAGAATGGGATGGCAAAGGCGACGTGAGAAGCTGACGGTGCAGGAAGGTTGCTGCTTTGAGTGGCAGAACCTAATTGCAGAAGCAGCTAAACGAGGCATTTTTGGTGAGACAGAGCTGCAGTGGGATTCCTACAAGATCCTGGATGAACAGCTCAAAGAGGAGTGGTTAGAGAGTGTTGAACAAAGGAAGAGGATGCAAAGGCCAAAAGGTAGCAAGAGAGCACCCAAGTCCCTTGAACAAAGAAGGAAGATCTCAGAAGCAATCTCTGCAAAATGGGCTGATCCTGTAAGTAGATAAAAGGGTATCTAGAAGAAGTTGCATCCCTGTTAGATTGTAGGTTATTTCTCGAGGGTCATGACTGTTCTATCTTAGAACCTTTTATTAAGGAATCAATGCTCAACTCTGCACCCGTGCACTGGAGGGGAATGTAGGAAGAGAGTAATGGGCTTATCCATCACAAGTAGGTTCCAAGCTCCGGATAGCCCTGCCCTAGCACCTCTATTTCATTAAGACTCCTCAAGACAGTGTGTTTTGTAATTGCCAATCAACCAATGAGACTTGGTGCATAACATAACACCTCCATAAGCTTGAGGACTCCATGCGCATTATTCATTGCTCCTCACTAGGCCTATTGAATTCTAGTGTGAAGGCTGACTTTCATAACAATTGTCCACATATTCAAGTGAACAAGTAAGATGGCCTATATGACAATAGCGCTGAATATTTGTTTTCTGTTCTCTAACTTGCACCTGAAATAGTACCATTTGCTTGTCCAACATTCTCAATCTGCATAAAATTAAAACAGATATTCCCTATCCAACATCGTTACTTGAGAATTTGTGTCTGCTAGAACATCAGTCTTGTGTTCTCCCAATGCCTATCATCTACAGTTAACTGATTAGTTGTGACCCAAAATGATGGACTATTCAGGCTGAATCTTTTAGTCCTTCACAGAAGCCAAGTCTCAGTTGTGGTTCAAGCTAGTCTCTGTAGTTATTTCTTGTATTATTAGCTGTGAATCTGATCTATTTATTCTCAAAACTAGGACTACCGTAATCGAGTCTGCTCTGGTTTGGCTAAATATCATGGGATACCACCTGGTGCTGAAAGAAAGCCAAGGAGAAGGCCAAGTAGTGGTACCCATACGCATAGAAGGAGCCCTGCAAAGAGAAAAGCTGATGATCCAAACATTTCTTCTACCAGTGAGACTAAAATTCAAAGTCAGCAATTACGTGTTAGGAAGAGAAGTGCACCCTTGTACAAAGATCCCCTGGCAAGTTGTAAGCTAGAGATGATAAAAAACATTAGAGCAGAGAGAACAGTTGCAGAAACAAAGAAAATCGAAGCCATTGAACGAGCAAGGTAAGTACACATCTCTCTTCTCACACCTAATTTGGTTAACTTAGAACTACTCAATGGAGAATAGGAGACATTTGGCCAGCACAAATAAGTCATAGAGGAGAAATTGTCAACTAAACTTATCACTAAAATCAATGTAATATTCTGCGTACTGATGAAATTGCTTGCCTGATCAAAGTTAAGTCATTGTTGCTCTACTTTTAACTTGTTGGGGAAAAAATATTGTTAGTCTGTACCCTGTACAAACCTGTCTTCATTTGAAGGCTACGATTTCTCATTCTTTTGATTGCCGTTGGATTAGCTACTCTAGAATTCATGAAAAGTTTATCCCTAATTTATGCGACAATCTACAGGCTATTGATTATGGAAGCTGAAAAGGCTGCCAAAGCTCTTGAGGTTGCTGCAACAAAGAGCCCTATTGCTCGAGCTTCCCTGATGGAAACCAGAAAGCTTATAGCTGAAGCAATCCAATCGATGGAATCCATAGAGACTAGTCAGGCCACGCCCCACAGAAATGACGGTTGCCCTTCTGTTGCCTCAAACGAACAAATTAACCAGGTTGAGAAGGATACAAGTGCAGAAATTAAAGGTTCTAACCAAGCAGAGCTTGGAGAAGTAAATGGGACCCTAGTCGTGCCAACGAAGGATAAGGACTTCAACTTCAGCAACTACGGCTTGCATGATTTTCTGAATAATGAGGACCAACTTCTCCCGACAAGCTTCCGGGACCTTGGTTTGTCGCCATTTAGTTTTGAGAGTTTAATGAAGCAATCTGATTCAAGAAATCACCATGAGCTACCGGAGCAAGATCAGAATAGCGACTATGAAGACGAGGCTGGGTTCCTGAAAGAGGAAACACCACCTGAATCAGTTACTCTAACCAAAAAATGGGTTCGTGGAAGGCTCATTGAAGTGGCTGAAGGAGCCTAGTGTTAGACAGAGAAACATTCTAATACGACTTTTGTTTCAGTTTGTGGAATACATGAATGTATAATGCAAGTCTTTGATCACTGCTGTTTCAACCCAAAAGGCAAAAGGCCTTGCTATCTTACGTATGAAGTTAGCCACAGCAACCAGCATGTGCAGCTGCCAGCGGTGGTTAATACTATACTGTTAGAACAGGTATTACTGCCAACAGTAACGTGGATTAGTTACAGCAAATGTTAACGTAGAGAACTGGGAAATGATGTTGCCCATAATAGCCTCCCTTGGAGTTGGATCTAGACGAGCTATGTTACTGACCAAAATTTTTTTTCTCAAATTTTATCATCATTACAAAAAAAATTCTCTACTTCCTCACCACTTTTTTATTAACTCATAAATTTTTTCATTACTTACTATAAATCTTTTTTACCGACTCTCGTGCTCAAAATTTTAATCACTTTAAAATTTTATTACTCAAATACAATAATAGTTTGGGAAAAGTCGCTTTTCACTCTTAAATTATCAAAATAATTTTATATAGGAGTTTTGACTAGCACTTTTTTGACACGTTGAGTATTTTCAAAATTAATTAATTTGCACGTCTCCGAGGGTTACCAACCCGCTATGGGCTATAGTATAGTTGCATGAGAGAATAGTCGGGCCGGGCAAACAACCACTGGTTGCGGTTGGAGCGTCGTCCTTAATGGGCTGGTAGGGTGGTCCTGCTAGGCAACAGGTGGGCCGGTGAGGGGTCATTTTCATCCACCGACACAAAGCTTACAATCTTTTTTCTTTTCTTTTTTTGAATTTTTCTAATCCACAAAACTTCCAATCATTTAAAATATTATATCCTTCTTTCCTTTCCAAATTTCTAATCAGTCCTAAGCTAATCAAACAGTTTCCTGTTGATCATATCAATGGCCTTTCGCAAATTCCCCTCGTAAATTGCGTTCGTCGTCAGTCCGTCAGTGACTTCTGTGGGGGGAAACGAAGGCAAAGGCAAAATGGAAAGGGATTCATCGTCGGACGAAGAGGACGACCGCCAGAACCTGATCCCGCAGAACGACGAAGTCAAGCACCTGCCCTCCCCCACCCGCTCGGCCTTCCAGATTGACGATTTCCACTCCTCGATACGCCGCCGTTTCCACTCTCACTTCAACAAGAGGTACCTCCTCGCCATTATCCTTCCTCTCCTCATCCTCATCCTCTATTTCTCCACCGACATCCGAAAGCTCTTCCCCTCCAACCTCAAATTCGATAGAATGCGCGAATCCGAATTGCGCGCGCTCTATTTGTTAAGACAACAGCAATTAGGGCTTTTAAGCTTATGGAATAACTCCCAATTGGGAACCGAGAACCGTTCGTTCGTCCCGTCGACAGCATTGGTCGACGATCTTAAATCCGCCGTGCTCAGGCAGATTTCCTTGAATAAAGAGATTCAGCAGGTTCTCTTGTCCTCCCATCGGTACGGGAATTTGTCCGAGTTCCAATCTGATTTTCGGGATCCTAGTTTCGGTGGCAGTTATGGTTTCGATAGGTGTAGAAAGGTGGACCAGAAGATGAATGAGCGAAGAACCATTGAGTGGAAACCAAAATCGAATAAGTACTTGTTCGCAATTTGCCTTTCTGGGCAGATGTCCAACCATTTAATTTGCTTGGAGAAGCACATGTTCTTTGCAGCTCTTCTTAACCGAGTTTTGGTTGTTCCGAGCTCCAAAGTGGATTACCAGTACAGTAGGGTGTTGGATATTGATCATATCAATAACTGCCTGGGAAGAAAGGTGGTTGTTTCGTTTGAGGAGTTTTCTGAGGCTAAGAAGAATCACATGCACGTAGATAGGACCATTTGTTATTTTTCGCTGCCTCAGCCTTGTTATTTGGATGAGGAGCATATTAAGAAGCTGAAATCGTTGGGAATTTCGATGAGGAAGCCTGAGCCTGTCTGGGTGGAGGATATTAGAAAACCGAACAAGAGGACTGCTCAAGACGTTCAGTCCAAGTTCGCTTCAGATGACGATGTCATTGCAATTGGAGACGTTTTCTACGCGGATGTGGAGCAATATTGGGTGATGCAGCCAGGTGGGCCGCTTGCTCATAAATGTAAGACACTCATCGAACCAAGTCGTCTTATCATGCTTACAGCCCAACGTTTTATTCAGACATTCTTGGGAAAGAACTTCATAGCGCTTCACTTCCGGAGACACGGCTTCTTGAAGTTCTGGTATGTTCTTATATTTTCTTCCCCTATTTGCTGTCCAAATGGAGATATGCTTCTGCCACATTATGCTTCACATCATGGGTAGTACGCAACTTTCATATAGCCGTGAAGATGTTGCAATATCAGAAAAAGATTCCATTCCCAAGGTTATTTTTCGCATGCAGTGTGTGCCAAGAGATCCTAGGTGATGAGAGGTTGGGAGGAAAGGCAGCCGAGCACTCTGGAAACATTTGCTACTATTTTGCATAGGGTGTTGTGTGCGTATCGTTGTATATTGCCATCACCTCCTCGGGCTAGATATACCTTGCTTGAGAAAAATGGAATATTTCTTCCCTTCATAGAGTCTATTTGGCCTTCCATTATATCTAGACGTGTTAAGTCTATAATATTTGCGTTTTAATGGTTGAATAGTGGGGCTTGTAGGTTTTGAGTGAATGCAACGTTTATTTATGTATGCCTGTTTCTGGTTATACTCCCTGTGAAATATTTTAGCATCTAAGTGCCTCTGCTAATGTTTGTTTAATTCTCCAGCAATGCCAAAAAACCAAGTTGCTTTTACCCCATTCCTCAGGCTGCGGACTGCATCACTCAAGTTGTTGAAAAAGCTAATGCCCCAGTCATATATCTGTCGACTGATGCAGCAGAAAGTGAAACTAGTTTGCTGCAGTCGCTAATTGTGCTGAATGGGAAGGCTATACCACTTGTTAAAAGGCCACCTCGTGAATCAGCCGAAAAATGGGATGCTTTGTTATATAGACATGGCCTCGAGGGTGACTCTCAGGTGAATTGTGCTTCCTCTCTTCTCCTTTCCATATATTTCTTTAGCTAGGATGTTACCGATTGCTGACTTGGTAGGAGGAATCCAAAGAATTGACCCGTCCTTCGAACACAGTAGGGGATAGGCATTTCGTTATCCACAAATCCGGTCAATGAAGGCATGATAAGATCCGAGTCTTCTGGCCCAACCACTTTCGAGCCTTTGATAGGCGCTACTGGGCATCCTCTGATTTATTCTAATTCACTCCAGGATGTTTATTCTGCACGCAGGGGTCAAGTATGTGAACTATGTCGTGCAAGTTTGTGTATCTTGCAAGTAGGAGTGGTTCTTTGACTTCCAAGGAAACTTAATTAAGTCCTTAAATGTTCAATATACCTCGGTGGTCTGGACAATGCGAAGTTGTTGTCCGAATCAGATTATATTTAGGAGACTTATGATGGGTGCACGACAAACAGTTTTTGGGACCTTAGTACTCATGGCACTACGGTCACTATTTTTTCCCCCTTTGTAAACATATCATTACTGTCACGTAAATCACTGTATTTACATGTGTTGTGTGGATTTTGCTTCTTTGAAGGTGGAAGCTATGCTGGATAAGACTATCTGTGCCATGTCTAGTGTGTTTATAGGAGCCCCTGGATCTACTTTCACAGAGGACATCTTGCGACTGCGGAAGGACTGGGTGTCAGCATCGATCTGTGATGAATACCTCTGCCAAGGCGAGGAGCCAAACTTCATAGCAGATAACGAATGAGAGAAGCTACAGAAATTGAGTGATATTTGCGACTTAATAGGCCATTTCTGTATGCACCTCTGTCCGATTGTTGATTTAGCCTGAAATTTGTTCATTTGTATTGTCGTGTATGATAATAGCATTTTTGTTCTAGTCCATGATTTAACCTCGGCTGAGTATGATTTGTGCGTCGGGGTTGACTCTTCCCTCTGTACCTACCACATGTCAAACAGAGATCAATCTTTGGGGGTTTGATCTTCTTTGCTGTAAGTAAGAGTTTGCTAGATTTTTTTTGTTTTTTTTTCTCTTCTGTCTTTTTCATGGTCAAAGATCGCTGTAGAGGGAAACAAAGTTGTACAAGAAATCATGCTGGGGGTAGGAAACGCGGTCTTCATTCATCAGCATATTAAGCTAAAAGACCCGCTGACTGTGGTGGCCTAGCCGGAGCTAAAACTCAGAAAAGTGTTTCAGTTGCGGACGAAATGGGAAAATTCAGAAAATTCACGAAATTTTAGTTGTTCTCAACCTCAAATAATTAAAAATCATGCATGTAGCCTTCTGAAATGGACCGCTCCGTAGGCTCTAATTATCCACACAGGAATCTGATCAAAAGCAGTCCGCCCCCAATTGGGCCTCGATGGAAAACACTAGTGAGTCGACTTTACGTCATTGGGATATGGTTCGGCCTCCTGTGGCCCTCTGGTAAACTTCCGTTTGGTTGAGGAAGCAATAAGTAGCCTCCCACGTGGACCTGACTCACAGTCCACACGACATCTCGTTCTGGTAAACGGTAATTGGACCACGACTTTCTCCACCGGTGTTTCACTCTCACCAAACGTGGGTGTCTAGCTTTGAGGAGCCCGCCGCTTTATCTTTTAACCTCTGTCCTCTTTGGTTTCCCTCCTCTTGCCTGCATGCTGCAACGCTCGTCTGAAACTAAATTCTCTTGGCTTCGTCTTCAATTGCCACAGCCTTCGTTGGTTGCAACTTGACTTTGGAATATGCAGATCTTCGGATTTGATTATTTTCCTCTTGGTTTATGTAATTTTAAGTAATTCTTAAAATATTGCACGGCCTAGAGTAAGGTTTAAGAAGAGTAGGGGGGAAATCGAGGAAAATAAAAGAAAACAAGAAAAGAAGGCTGTGGGAGGAAAGTATGAGGGCGAGACTGGTAGTGTTCCCTGTACGAGGGAGGAACTGGTGCTTTAGCAGATCCATTGATCATTCAGTTGATTCTTCTTTGGGCTCGGCCTCTTCCCAAACACCTTCCACATTGAAAGAGCTGTGGCGGAATATCTCCTCCGGTCCCAAGCCCTTGAGCGCCAATGCCGAACTCCTCGTCGATTTCGTCGCTCTCAAGGTCCACCCCTTCCAATTCACTTCCCGGCTTCCATCTTCATATTTGTTTATCATTGTTTAAATAGTGTTAGTAATGCGAAATGCTGAATTTTACTTTTTGCTGCATTTTACTAAAGATGAATAGAGCTTGGATTGGTCTGGAGAAGGCGCCTCAGGGAAGTCTCAAGAACAGGATTCATGGGTGAGAGCTTCTTTCCTGCTCTTCGTTGGGCGAAATTTTTATTTTTCTCTACGCACTGTTTTTTGCCATATGGTTTAGGTTGGGACTACGGCTTTTGGCACGGGTAAAGCCCTCCGAGATATTCTTCCAGTCTATATCAAAGGAGGTTACGAATGTTGAAGTTACCTACCCATCAAGGTTTGATCTAATTTTTTCCTCTTTTTTTTTTTTTTTGGCGACTTGACCTTTACCTCTTTGTTTCAAGAAAAGCTTCTCACTTAAATCATCTTCTCCCACTGTTTTAGACGGTCTAGGGAATTCTTCAGATGCTCGCTAGAGTATACCTAATCTACCAGTCATTTGCATTGGTTGCTTTATCGAAAGAAACAGAAAAAGGGAAAACGGAAAAAGAAAACTCACTTTACCATATGTTTTTTGTCCATGTTTTCGATTCGTCTACATTTTACTACTGGCTGTCATCTATTTCGAAGCAAAGGTGGAAAAGCAGCATATATTGTTACCTGTTTTGTTTTGTTTCTCTTTTTCTTTAGCGAAGCATCTCCATAGGTATCTTCTTGCGGTTATTGAAACATTCCTTGGCATTTAGGGGAATCCAATTCTTTCCATTTTTTAGATTTTAGTTTCTTTTCATTCCAGTCCTTCACATCTCTCAATAGGTTGGTCATTTTCTTATCCCGAACAAGCATTCAATGTGGTCTTTGGAGAAAATTACTTGGTGATTTCTAGATTGGATGGGTGCACCAGTTGCATACGTTGAAGTAATGGGATTCTAACCTGCTGTATTATCAGCAGTAATCACTTTGCACTTACAGTTTTTTCTTGATTCAATTCCTTGTTCTAATATTCTCTCTTGAGAGGGATGTAACTTGAAGAAAGTATATGGGTCCACTGCACCATGTTTGCTCCTTTTGTATGGGTTCTTCATTTTGTAATTGTGCCTCTTTGACAATTTCTTCATTCCTGTAGTTTAAATGCACGACTTGTGCGTCGAAGACTACGCCATATCGCCATGAGGTACTTCCTTATCCTTTCTTTTGTCTTCTGTATCTGATAAGTCAGAAGTTAAAAGTTATTCCGATCTTTGTGTCACCACTAGCTTTTTTACCAGCAGATACTCTTCCACCTGGGTGAATTACTCAGCCCTAACCATCTCTGATTCTAGAAAATCTGACTATGTAGCAGGGCTGACCTTGGCTGTTCTTAATATGTAGAAATTAAGACTAATAGGCTCTAATGAAACCTTTCTCCCCTCCCTCTCCCCTCCCCAGTTACAGTGTTTAGGGTTGGCCAACAATGGTTAAATTGCTGCGAAAGATAGGCAATAAGAAAATTATGGTGGCAGGAGAAAGTCCGAGATGATGTGTCAAAGCATAAAAAACTAGGTGCTTTCAATCAACACACAGGTGCTTTTTCAACCTCGTTATATATGAAAAATCATCTTGTAGAGCAATGAAGTGGAAATGAGTAGAAAAACCCAAAGAGTGCACATAACACCCTTAAAACATAGTTTGAGGCGTTATTTTCTCGATTCATCTGTGATTTATAGAGTACTGGCCTTTATGTTCGAGGGCATACAAAATAGAAGAAAAACAAGGAGGCTGCCGAGCTTTATCCACTGCAAATGACATTAAGATTCATGGGAAGCTTCTTTGATAATAACCCTCAGAGCTAACAAAAGCCACATTGATGTTTTGATGCACTTATATATAGTGCTAATAAGTCTGTTAAAGCTTAGACATTGGAGGGAATTGATTTACATTATTTTGGCTTTCTACCAGACGAGAACATTGATATGAGGTGCTATCTGCAGGGGAACTATCATTCACAAGAAGTATTTCTACAGTTCAGTTTCATTGCTTCCTTTGACAACTGTGTTTGCTGTACGTATGCGCTTGCATTGAAACATCAACTCTACTTGTGATTTGATTCTCAAGTTTTACACTCAAATTCATTAGCATATGGCAATATGCGTTTTATTTTGTCACATGCATCATCCACATTCTCACGTGTTCTATTTCTTATCCTGTTATAGGTTTTACCATTGCCTAACATTCCATTCTTTTGGATTCTGTTCCGTACTTTTTCTCACTGGCGAGCTCTCCAGGTGTGCATTTGTTGCTTGTTTGTTGCCACTTCCAACCTCATTTTATTATAGGATATTCAGATAACAAACTAAAGATAAGTTGTGTTGTGCCTTCAGATGGTGACTTCCTGTTTCTATGATGTGTCATGCCCCTAGTGTTTTCTTTTTTCTGTAGGGTGGTGTCAGCATTTTTGGTCCTGCTAGTGTTTTTATGTATGAAGCTGTATTATTCTCATTTCGTGTCTTTTGTTTGTTAATTATGAGGTTCTAGGGAAGTGAGAAGCTCCTTCAGCTTGTCTCAGATAGCTCTCCGACTATGAAGTCCACTTCAGGGAGTCGGAATGAGACCAAGCCTGATGACCCTAAGCATGGAATCCACAATTCACTTTGGGTAAGTTAATGCATGCCTTTCTGATACAACGAAGATAACAAGGTTGTTAAAGTTGTACTTCATCATTGCTTGATTGAGCCTCCATTCACCCCTCCCCCCTCAACAAAAAAAAAAAACAAAAAAACGAAAAAAAAAACCACCCCAACTGCAACCCTCCCAGAAGGTTATGGTAGTATTTACTTTGAAATTACCTTGTAGTTTTGAGCCTACGGGAGAATAACTAGTTTGGTTAATTGATAGTTCAAACTATCAAAAAACGCTATGCAGAGCTATATTCTATTCAACTTAATTTCCTTCTCATATGAGCTTTGCTTGGTTTAACCAGAGGGTTGAAACATAGATATTGATTAGGATCTATGAGGAAGTAGTGCATTTGGTACTTCATAGGTTATCAACATACTTAATATTCATTCTGCTATGAACAGTTTTTGCGCACTTCCCTTCTTTTGTTGGTCAAATGTGTGAAAGTAACTAGTTGGTGCTTGTGTTAGAGAGACATTTGTCAAATATCGTTCTCCTCCTCTCGACCTTTGGTTTCCCCAGCACTTATGGTGGCGAGTCTTTAGCATCAGTTACTTCCACTTCTCTCTTTGTATAGATCATTGTTTTGTTGTTTGACCATGGAAATGCAAAGTTTTCTATTGGTTTCTCTATCTTGCATTAGATCTGAAACTCTATTTGACTCTAGTTGGGTTAAACCTTAAAAAACTGATTATGTCCATCTCTTTATAGTTATCATTAAGTTAACCAAACCAAACAGGCCCTTGATATGCTAGCTATGGAAGCTGATTACTTTCATTGGTTTGGTTTTCTTGGATATGGCAATTCTGCTTCGACAACTTTAGTAATTCGACCTGTTGATATCACTGTAGACCTTCAATAAGGCTGCATGTGGTAAACTTATTTTTTCTATCCTTCTTTGTAATGAAGGTTTTGCAGCCATCAAAGGAACTCGAGGAACTTCTTCATCGTGGAAACGAGCAGGACGGTCTCAGTACGGCTGCCATTTCAGATATCTGCAAGGTCTTTGATTTGAAGACAAACGATGTTCAAAAATACAGGAATTCAATGTAGCTAGTTAACTTTGTTCTATCTTTTGCCATCTGGAGTGTATCATTTGCAGAGGAAATTTAGTAGCAAGGAAATATCGTTCAGTAATCTCTTTGCCGTTTTAAAGTCTTTGTTGTGGAATAACCGTGCAATGTATTGTAACCATGAACAACTCAGAAATTTTGAATATAGAAGGAACATGTGATCCAAGCATTCAAGGTACCCCAGGCTTTGTATTTGGCGAAGTGAAGGATTTGCAAGATGGGGGGGAGATCATGTCTGTATTTGGCGAAATGAATGTGATTAAGGATTATTTATATTGTGTAATTAAGGTTCAACAAATTAGGGCATTTTTGTAAGCAAGAAATTTCTCAATTCTATTCTTAAACAAAGGTGAGGGCATGGGACTAGGGCTGTGCAGATTTTGACCGAACCGAATCGTCGACCCGGGTCCGACCCATCTCGACCTGACCAGGTCGGATCCAGTCGGACACGGATTCAGATAACATATGAAAATAAATCATGTATTCGGGTCGGATTCAGATATCCAGTATGATATCCGAAATTAACCGACCCGACCTGATTTTCGTATTAAAACAAAATGCTCCGTTTTCATTTATCTTAACCCCCCTCCCTCATTCGTGATTTCAGAATCCCCCCCCCCCCCCCATTTACTGATCCAGTGATCCCCCCTCTCCCCCTTTGAAATTTTGAGAAACCCTAACCCTAATCTTCTCTCTACCTCCTTCAGCTATCGCCGCCAATCTCCTTGCCGCCTACCTTCGTCAACTATTGCCTCCTCTCCTCCTTCCTCAAACATCAACGCTTTTTGTTAAGCCTCACAGTCACGGCCCTCATCGACGCTCATTCTCTATTGCCGCCTACCTCCGTCCTCCATCGACTATCGCCGCCACCGTCTCCTCGCCTCCTCCCTTCTCAACAAACTTTTGTCATTGTATGATCGAGCTGAGTTTTTTTGCAAACTTTTGATTTCCTCAAATATGCTGGTTGTGTCTGTGTAAAAGCTCAAGGAAAGAGCAAGCATTAGGGGCAGACATGGAGGTTAGAGGGGGTAGCGTAGAGGCCGCAAGGGCTGTGAATTTTTTTACACCCAAATCTGAATCAGATCCGGTATCCGATCCGAATCCGATTTAACCGACTAGACCGAATATTATGCATTTCGGATTGGATTCGGATATCAAATCCAGTATCCAAAAATTTTCGAATTCGGATTCGGATAGGTCCTTTCCGAATCCGAAATTTTCGGTGCACAACCCTACATGGGACTCGTACAACGGGGCAGAGAGCAACCTCCGTCTCCATTTCCCCTGCCCTCCCTTATATATATATATATATATATATATATATATATTAGATTTATATTTATTTATTTCATTTTTGCACATTAATCGTAGACTTCTTACTTTAATATTAATTATAATTATAAATCTGTGCTATTATAAAAATCTGAAAATTCTATCTTATCCATAGTACTTATCTGCTTTAAAAAAAGTGTAAGCCACAAGGAAGCTATCTTATTAGTTTAAACTAATCTAAAAACTGATTCTACAATCTTGTGCGCGATAAGTCTTAAGAATTTATTCTATTGGCTTAAACTTATTTGCAAGCTAAGGTATAGAACTGGTTCCACGCGATAAATCTTAGACTTTTTTAATTCCTACATGACTCGAAGTAATTACCCGCTGTTACATGCACAAAAACTAATAAAAACACTAAAAAGACCCGAATTACTTGCCCACTTTTATATGCTCACAAAAACTAATAAAAACACTAAAAAGACCGAGCCCAAACACTTATTTTGGGTAAGGCCGAGCCCAAAAACTCAAAACGAATACGCAATTGATAAAATGTGAAAAGACTTTAAACAGCCCGTGGCCTCCGTCTCTGAGTAGGCGTAGAGCAAATATAAAACTACTATACGAATCGTTTTTGAGGTCTACCTTCGCTCTTCTTCACTCGCAAGAAAGCACAAACAGGAAGAACAGAGAGAGAGAGAGCATCGGAAGATACAGATGGCGCCTGACCCTGAAGAAGAAGTGAAAGACGAGAAGAATCCACGTCCACTCGACGAGGATGATATCGCTCTCCTTAAAACTTACGTATGTCTTCTCATTTTTCTTCCTGGAACCCTAAGTTCTCTTTTTCTCCATTCCTTTAGCTCAGCACCATTGGCTCCTTGATTTTTGTATGTGAATTATTATGGATCTCGGTTTCATTTTCGCTGTAGGTCTCCTTAGTTTTGTCGCAGCTGAATCCGGCTGTTTTTAATTTTTCCTCCTTTTTTTTTTCGACATATTATTTACAATACTCCTAATTTCAAATGCTTTGAGATAATTCTTAGCGACTTTATCCTCGATTTTGGTCACGTTAGGTTGAAAATGTAAATCGAAAAGCTTTCTTCGCTGCTTCTATTGTTGTTTGGTCCTGAACCAAAAATGAAGGAGAAGTGGAAAAATGTATGAAAGAAGTTTTACGGCACTTATATTTTTTATTGTTATTGAACAAAATAACCTAAAATTAGACTAGGCTTTCTGGTTCATGCTGAAGATTGGGTTTGCTTAGTGTTCTTTGTCTTTCTGGTTGCCTTGGTATGCGAGTTATAGATTTGAATACATGGTTTCTCAGCATAATAACTGTTATTTTGGGGGAATCTTGCTAACAAAGAAGTGTTAACCTCACTGACGAGGATTGCTTCCTCTCTCTCTGGGGTTTACCTTGTCTTAAGCGCAAGTATCATGTATTTGGTTGTAATAAAGGTACTGTAATTCGGTTGGGTAGTGATGGGATTGAGTTGTGGCATTGAATATCACCCTGGCTGGTTAAGTGCAATCTTACACGAGGATAATAGGTTACAACTCATTACTCCAAAAAATCATAATATTTTGGACCAAAAAGAAAAAGATTAAACCTTGCCTTGGGAGCAAATCATCTTCACTTTTGTTCACTATTGACTCTGTTCAGGGTTTCATTTCTTCGCTTTCATGCTAAATATATGTAGACCTCTGTTTTGTTATTATGGGTTCACTGTTTTGATTGCCCTCAGTGGGAGCCCCCACATTTTCTCCTATTATCGGTTTTGGTCCCTCGCTGTTCTCTGTCTTATACTCATCTTTTAGATGTTGAGTTTTTAACAACCTTAATGCTTTGTGCAGGGTTTGGGTCCCTATTCTACAAGTATCAAGAAAGTAGAGAAAGAAATTAAGGAAATGGCTAAGAAGGTCAATGATTTGTGCGGTATGCTTCGCTTTCTCCTGTTTATGTAACTGACCTATAAAGCCTATGGACGAAATATCACAAAAGACGCTATAATTTGATAACAGTCTTTATATGGGAAAGGGGTAGTTTGATAATCCAGCTATGTTGTTTCGTTCTCTGCATGTCTTCTTCAATACACTACCTATATTTGATCTTCTCAAAATTACCTGATGATTCTTAGTGTCAACATACTTGGTTGCTGAGTTTGTGATGTTGGTTTATAATTCTCTGGTAACATTCGACTCTTGTTGGTTATAATAATGTATTACTGCTGCTTTCTTTGATATGGTGTTTGTGTTAAAGCTTGATCTGTGTTTGTGCTCTTTGTTTTCTCCTTCCCTATGTTGCCTTTACTGCATGGGCGGACTGCCGTAAAATATCTCAATACTCAAAAATCATCAAATTGATATGCACTATTCTGTAGGTATTAAGGAGTCTGACACTGGCTTAGCTGCACCAAGCCAGTGGGATCTAGTATCTGATAAGCAAATGATGCAGGAAGAGCAGCCTCTGCAGGTATGTATTTTTCTTGATGTTGTGCTTAGCAACAAAGTTTTGGATTTTTTCGTCTGAGAAGCATTAACTGGTTTGTCAACCAGGTGGCAAGATGCACAAAGATCATCAATCCGAACACTGAAGATGCTAAGTACGTCATAAACGTTAAGCAAATTGCAAAGGTACTCTTCTATTTTTAATGCTTCCTTTATTCTGTATCGTACGTTGTCAACCTTTTTCCATCTAAAATGTGAAACTTTCCTTCACCACCTGAAAAGGTAATGCCATCATCTTCAAGTTCTTTCCTTCTATGCTCATAAGTTGATATCTTTTCTGAGCAAACTTACCCAGAAATTGTATCACCACCATCTGTTTTTGTGTTGGTGAGATATTAATAATTGAAATATTATCTTGTTTAGGACTTCCAAGATCAATCAATTGATGTTTTTTGATACCTGGCATTTCTGAAATTGCTGTGTCTTAGGTTTTATTCCATGCAAACATGCTAGAACACATTTTAATATGGATTATTGGTTTAAATTTTACCTTGGCTGCTTTCTCAACTGCAGTTTGTTGTTGGGCTGGGTGACAAAGTTTCCCCAACTGACATCGAAGAGGGCATGCGTGTGGGGTAGGTTTTCTTATTTGTTAACTTCACCTATGATCCTTAATTATTCTGCATGCTTAATACTCTCTTATGAGAATATCCCCTTTTTGTCTATTGTCCATTCTCTCAACCTAAATATCATGGGGTTTGTTGCCAAGGGGAGGGCTTTCTTCCTGATACTTGTTGGTTTATATTTGTAACAGTGTAGGAACATGAATATCATTTTAAGATAGATATGTTCGGTGCGATCTTTCCTAATGGTTTGCTTGTTCATATTTCTATCTTCTTCTGTACATCCTTTATGAACTGTGTTTGCGGAAGCAAGAGTATTAAGAAACAGAACTTATTTTCCTTTTGAACAAGAAATACAATCTTGGTCTTCTCGTGGGATTAATCTTCAGTCCCTCATTGCAGGGTTGATCGCAATAAATATCAGATCCAGATTCCCTTGCCTCCAAAAATTGATCCGAGTGTGACTATGATGACAGTGGAGGAAAAGCCCGATGTGACATATAATGATGTTGGTGGGTGCAAGGAGCAGATTGAAAAGATGCGGGAAGTGCGTATAGATTTTTCCCTTCTCAACATGTTATATGTTGTTGTGGTGTTTTTCTTTCTTTCATGGATAACATCGATATTTGTTATGTGCTAAATTAGTGATTTTCTGAATTCAGGTATTGAAACTAGATTAGTTAGCATGTTTGCATTACTGATATAGATTGCTTTCTTAGGTTGTTGAGCTGCCCATGCTTCATCCGGAGAAATTTGTGAAGCTTGGAATTGATCCTCCCAAGGGTGTCCTCTGCTATGGTCCTCCAGGAACGGGCAAAACACTTTTAGCTAGAGCAGTGGCTAATAGAACTGATGCTTGCTTCATTCGTGTTATTGGTAGTGAGCTAGTTCAGAAATACGTTGGTGAGGGAGCTAGGATGGTTCGAGAACTATTCCAGGTTATGACAGTGGATGCTCAGTAGATCAGAATTTATCTCTGTTACTTATATTAGATCATTTATCGACTTGGCATCTGATGGGTACTGCTTTCTGCTGCAGATGGCACGCTCCAAAAAGGCTTGTATTGTATTTTTTGATGAAGTTGATGCCATAGGAGGTGCACGTTTTGATGATGGTGTTGGTGGAGATAATGAGGTTCAGCGTACGATGCTTGAAATTGTTAATCAGCTTGATGGATTTGACGCTCGTGGAAACATCAAAGTTCTCATGGCTACAAATAGGTTGGTTGACATAGCATTTGGCAAGTCAAAATTTTATTACAATTTTACTTTTATCAAACATGCTTCAAAATTTTACTTTTTACTTTTATCACTCATTCACCAATTCCAATACCACCTCTTTTTTAACACCAACACAATTTTAATAAAATTTTGATAAAATTTTAAAAACAAACGCAATGTAAGTTTCCTTCCTATCATGACTCTTCTTTTTTTCTGCGCGATGTTGTTTTCACTTCTTTAAGTGGTTATCTGTATAGATTTATTCTCAATCTTCTATCGACAGGCTTGCTTATGGTTTGGATGTGGTTTATCCCTTTGTTTCAGGCCTGATACTCTAGATCCAGCACTTCTACGCCCGGGACGGTTAGATCGTAAGGTTGAGTTTGGCCTTCCTGATATGGAGAGTAGGACACAAATATTTAAGATCCATACACGAACGATGAATTGTGAAAGAGATATCCGATTTGAACTTTTGGCTCGACTTTGCCCAAATTCCACTGGTACGAATTTCTTCTCGATGGTTAACGTATGATGTCAGCGATACCCTATGCTCTTCATTGTGATGGATTGGTATTGCAAAAGTAAAATCTGATTTGATGGGATCTCTTCAATATGCTTGTCCATCTGTTGTTCCGCTTGCTTCATCTTATAAGGTTCCTTGTCATATGTCTCTGCTGTAACCTGGGTTATGCTCGACATTAGTATTCTTACATGAGTTTCTCTCTCAGGAGCCGATATCAGAAGTGTGTGCACAGAAGCTGGAATGTATGCCATCCGAGCACGAAGGAAAACTGTTACGGAGAAAGACTTCCTTGATGCTGTGAACAAAGTCATCAAGGGATACCAGAAGTTCAGTGCAACGCCCAAGTACATGGTCTACAACTGAGCCAGCCGTTCTGTTTCTTTCTGCAGAAAAAACCTTGAAAGCAGTTTCCCACTTTTTGAACTGGGGATAATTTGAATCACCTGGTCATTTGGGTTGTTTTGTCAATTTCATATTAAAAATTGAGCTTGCATCTCGTTGGATTTATGTAGTTGATCAATTGCCCCCATAATTTGTGTCTACTTATAGACCACTTGTACTTCTGTGGGTATTTCCTGGTCAAAGTTGTGAAAGTGCTTAAAGCTAAATTTTATAATTTTGTGCCGTGAATGGTTGTACTCGGAATCCCGAAACTGCTATTTCCTGACTTTGCTTGATTTTGGGGTGTGGGCCTGCATCAGTATATAAGACATCAGGTCGGTCACCATATACGTGGCATGTGAAAAATTAGGGTAAAGGAGATAAATATTTGATTCCTGGGGAATTTGATTTAGTCCTAGACAATTCAAAGGGTCACATGAAGAGATGGCTGAGTCCTTTTAACTGCAATTTTGGTCGCCAAGAGTGACATTCCACCGAAATTCATGATGCCTGAATTTATTCTCCAGTCCTCTACTTTTGACGCCCGAATGTGCTTTGGCTTATCAAGTTTTGATCCCGAGTCATTTGACGTCAAATATGGCAGCCAATTCAACAGTTCAATCGTTGCACGAGAAATGGATTTAAGGTGGTCGACTCGTTTTGAGTTGATCACTTCGCCACTACACTCCAGGATCTGACCACAACGTGATTCTGTCGCGGACATTGCAAGTCACTAGCAACGCGGTCATACGCATCAACAGTTAGTAGAGCTCAACCGTGGGTTGAACTGCTGAGTCCTACGCGTGGACTTGGCTCTGCTAGTGGTGTCCTTTAATCTGGTTTGGCTTCGGAATCTTATTACACATCCCATAGTAGAAGAAAGGTACCGTTCAGATGGTATTGTGATCCCAAGCACTTTGGAAATGTCGTGTGTAATGTACAACACCTGTCCTCACAAGCAGCTTCACCGAATTGTAGTGTACTTGTTCACTCGAGAGACTTCAAAAGAATTTAAGGTCTTTTCCATTTGCACAAGTAGCATAGAGAGAGTTTCAGGATAATGCTCAAAACGGGGAAATATGAACAAACATACGGCACAAGATTCTAATTCTGGCATCAAATGGTACAGCAGCCAAAACAACTCCCAAGTATAAGCTCCATACATAGAGTAAAAGGAAAAAAAAGAAAAAGAAATACGGGGAAAACCAGGTAATTTGGCTTTTCTGGTATGTTTTATCAAACAAGAATCTTGTGGCATTGGAGGCATGGATTCACTCATTCGGGTTTAGGTCATCAGCTCTTTGGGGTGCTCCTTGATCAGCTCCAATAGTTCTCTTACTCATGTTGGTTCGTTGCACTAGCCGCACCAGCAATTGAACCACTTCTGACATTGGCGGTCGGAACTCAGGCTCCGGCTGCCACATAGAAAGGGAATTGAGAATTAAAATTTTATCAGTACAACTTGTTTAATATCATTTACTTTTTCCCGCCATACAACATGGTAAATACACAACCCCGCAGAAATGCAGGGAAAGTAAGCACAGTTTGGTGTTATTCCTGCTTCTGAGCAGTGCACTCTGTATTTTAACTTGTGCATTACCTGGACACAAAGAGCAATGCAATCAGCAAACCGGGAGAGTGATTTAACAGGGTAGAGCCCTTGAAGGGTTGGATCAACCATTTTCTCAAGAGCATCAATATCATGGAGCTGAGGCGTTGCCCACCGAACCAAGGATTGCTCAGATCTTGGCCTCATGCTATGAAAAAGTGTACAGACAAAAGTAAGAAAGACTGCAAATAAAACATATTTGTCTATTACCTTGAGAAACAAGCAGTATCATACTAATCAGATGATTTCATTATGGGCATATCAACGCTTTACCTATCGAATGGTTTACGCCCACTAATAAGCTCCAACATTACCACTCCAAAACTATAGACATCACTCTTAAGAGTATTTTGACCAGACATAGCGACCTCAGGTGCACTGTATCCAGATCCTGCATTCTGGTTCAATGCCTGCACATTTGAAACAAAAGACATTTATTTTAGCAGGTGGCCACACAATCAACTGTAAAGTGAGACATTCAAAGTCCATAGATGTGCAAGGCGTGCATAAATGCAGCAGCAAAGACTATTTTCTTTCTGCTACAAATTACTATAATCTCTGCCATTCTGCATAAAAAAAGAATGACGTAGGATTTGAACCACACTTTAAAAGGTTCCTAACTAATCATCATAGGCACTTGTATTATGAAGTCTCTTGCAGTGGATACAAACGGAAAGACCAAGAGCTGGTAAGCTTTAAACCATCGCAAAGTCCGCTACTACCACACAGAAGTCATTCCTGCCAGATATTATGCATCCAGAATTAACTCTCGAGTTTAGTAGTATGTCATCACCAAGAGAAATTTCATTCAGTTGGACTACATAGGATCTAGCTAACAATCGAGTGTGACAAAATACCGAACCAAATGTAGCAGGCTATATAGCATGCCCCATCTAGACTTCAAAAATCAGGTATGCTAGGAAAAGTTGATGATGAGAACTTCTGATAGAGTTGTCTAATGCTACTGGGGCATGAAAATTTTCAATTACAAGTTTTGTAAACTCAAAATGACTCAATATTTACCAGATCTGCATTTGGGACAAGGCTTGCCAGCCCACAGTCTGACAGGTGAGGATTGAGTTCTGCATCCAGTAATATGTTGGCTGACTTGATATTTTTGTGAACTACTGATGGAGAGCAAACTTCATGAAGGTACCTGAACAGTTCATTCATGAGTATCAGGCAACCCAATGTCAAACTGTCACAGAAAAGTAAGTAAAACGCTCTGCAAAAATCTTGGTAGCCCTAGTTTCTCTTTACAGTATGGCATAGTCGAACAAGTTGAACCTCACATAGTGTAGTTTCTGGATTCCATAGCAGATTTTAACATATAGATATATATAGAATTTGCCAATTTACATTCTTCTCAAATCTTAAATACAGAAGAAACTGGATAAGCCAGTTCCCACAAAGTGGTATCTGACAAAGAAGCTATATAATATAGATCCAACACTCCATCCAAATGGCACACAAATATCAGTCCCCAGTCAAGTGCCCAAGAGTTGTTAGCATTGATGAACTTAGAGAAATATGCTTTCTCAGAGAACCATGAACCCCGTAAGCACCATCTTGGGAGGGGAGGCATAATAAATAGACAACAATATCTGCGCCAATTTTTCTACTGCGAAGAGTTATAAACACACAAGGAAACTTGATAAAAAGGGAGATTTGGATTTTTTGTATATGTCGATTGTGGTTGAGGCACTACTAGTCACACCCAACAGATAATTACCCATATTTTTTCCTCTTCCATCTAAGATAGGGCTATTCCTTTCTCATGCTTTACTTCAATTCACTCAAAAGATGATGAGGTAGGCCTTAAGTTCTCAATGTTATTGACAATGGAGCAGGAAAAAGGAAGAAGATAGAGACAGAAAGAAAGAAAATACAGGGACAAGGAAAGGGGGGAGGGGAGGAGCATATGATAGTAAGATTGAGGATCAACAAAATGATGTCGATCTTTTTTTTTTTTTTTTTTTCTGTGTATCTAGTCATAATAAGAAGACAGCATAATGGAAATCACAAATTTTTTTGGCCCATTTATCCCCTATTAACTTACTCCAATGCACGTGCAGTTCCCAAAGCAATCTTAACACGGGTGTTCCATGTCAATGGTTTGTTGTAATCATCAGAAAGATGCAGGAAGTCATGCAGTGAGCCATTTTTGTGGAACTCATAAACTAGCAGATGCTGCCCGTGCTCCGAACAATAACCAACAAGTTCTGTGACATTTTGATGATGCAACTGAGAGATGTTTGAAACCATCTCTGTGAATGCTTCAGACAATTCACCGGGAAGGGCAGATGAATCTATTTTCTTCACAGCAAGAACCTTTAATGTTGTCAAAAATAAGAAAACAAATAGAGATCAGTGACGTCGTGATAGACAAACTAAAACTTCTCAGCTTGAAATGCAAATATCCATTTTAAAGAGTAGGGAATTGACAGACTGACATGGCAAACAAACTTAGTAGGCCATACCTTCCCATCATCAAATCGACCTCGATAAACACGTCCAAAAGACCCCTCACCCAGAAGGTTTTCCACACTGAAGCTGTCAGTAGCCATCTGTAAGTCTGCTATTGAATATGATGTCACATTAATAATAACTTTATTAGCTTTCTTGGCAACAATGGGCTTCTGTGCAAAATCATCCTCATCAAATGATTTGTGACGATCGACGGGCGGAGGCTTAAGGTTTATAGTGGCCATAGTATCAAAAGAATTCACGTTGATTGCTGAAAAAGTTTGTGCAGACTTCATCTCTGTATTACAATGGAACAACAATGAATCAGCAGAAACGTAAGATTAAGATAAAGACCCAAGCCATCAAAAACTCAACTGTTTGAAGGTGAAACCAATGATAATAGCATTGACATTAATATAGACCAGATTACTGAAAAACATACTACCTGGTAGGCAAGAAGTTCGAAATTTTGCTGACTTCTACAGGCCCAGTATTCATTCATTTAAAAAATATCATTTCAGAGATTACTGTTGGTTCGTTTATGAAGAACTTGAAAATTGAATGTGCAAAGAACGAAATGGGTAGCAGACCACAAAATTAAGCATGCATAGTTCCTTGAACTGTGCAGTCAATCAATTCTTTGGCATTTAACTTCCCCTCGGTTCTGTATATCTAAGTTTAGATTTCCATTTTCTGCCAACTAAATTTGCAACAGAATTGGGAGGGTCTAAGCCATGAAAATAAATCCAGCAGGCATAAGAAAAAAAGACTACAGGGAGTTGGGCATAAATAAAATTGCCTCTATACCATTTTGTTTGTCCATCTTCTTGAACTCACCTTTTGAAATTGTTCAGGAATTCATATGAAATCGATCACTTTCAGAACTGTCATCTAATGTGATCCGAGACACTTATCCAAACAAAAAAAAAATGTGATCCAAGACTACCTATTTTGTCCGTTAACAAGAAATGTAGAGGGGAATGTAAGAAAGTCTTTTTTAGAAATGCTCATCTAAAATAGGCATCCCAGAAAAGACACAAGAAAAGGGAAAACAGGGCAAAGACAGTAAAAATCTCTCTATCTCTGATCAGGATAGAGCGACAGTAATATACACCTAGCCAACCAAGTGAAATAGCAGTGATTGCGAACTCAATAGCACAATATGAGTAAATCTCTAATGATGCTCAATTGAAATGTATGATGCAGATCTTACCTTGGACTTCATTTGGAGCCAGAGGAGCAAAGGGCTGAGTAGCAAGCTTTTCGATATCCGACGATGACTTCTTTTTCTTCACCAAAAAAAATGCAACTATGGCCCCAACAACAAAGATCGATATCACTATTCCTGCTATGCCACCACCCCCTATTCCTGATTTGCTACCACCTCCACCTGATGGGCTGTTATTGCCACCAGATTGGTGTTTTGGATTGGTTTTTCTGGCTGGAGGTGTACCGGGTGGAGGTGGGGGTGCAGGTCCTGAGCTCCATGAGTTGCCATCCTTCCTGTCATGAAGATTGTGCAGATTCCAATTGTAAGACCTACTTTGTTCTCAACCAAAAATCAAAGAATTGTAAGGAAAACTGAAGATATGGTCAGATGCTTACCGCAGGTTAATGTTTTTCAACTGTTCAGGAATCCATCCAGTGAAACGGTTATTTTCAATATTACTATGATGCACAAACACAAATACTTTAGGATGATGAAATAAAGGTTGCTCCAAGGACAGAAAACCATACGAGTGCCCTACAAAGTTGATGTTATATATTAATTACTCACAGATTTTGCAGGGAAAGATTGGCAAGGACATTGATAGTGCCTGTAAACTGGTTGTTTTCCAAGTACCTGTTCAAAGGTAGATAAGATAACGAAGGGAAGGGCCAAGACCATTACCACGTACTGGCAGAAAAGTTGATAATAGTTCAACCCTTACAGTGAGGTTATACTTGAGAGGGAGCTAAAACTCTCTGGAAGGTCACCTGGCAGATTATTGAAAGATAGATCCCTGAAGCAGGGAAGAGAGATTGTCACTTGCTCTTTAAGCAAACCAACTTAAAATAAATTTTTTACAACCTCACCACAATAGCTGAGGAAGTGACAGGAGCTCATAAGAATTTCAACAGATAGAAAGAACAAAAAACAGATACAATCAACAAATAACAGCTTGTGTTATAATCTTCGGAAAAGAATTTCATTGAATGCCTATTCAGAAAATGGCCGCTTGCAATATAAATATGAGAGCGAGAGAGAGAGAGAGAGAGAGAGAGAGAGAGAGAGAGGGGAGACATCTAGACTGATTTGTTATTTCTTAGGAGGGAGAGAGGAGATCTCACATTGTAGAGAGAGAAGAAAGCTTTCCAAACATATCAGTCAGTTGATTCTGCAGCTGATTGTGACTGAGGTTTCTACACTCCCAAAAAGGAAAGAAAATAATTTAGTTTATATGTCAGGAAAAGGTTCATCAAGAAACGAATAATAGAAATTACCCACAGGTAGTGAAGAGAAAACATCAGAGAGATGGAATAAGGGACTTCTCCCTGAAAGTTATTTTGAGCTAGATTTCTGCATACAAAAGAAAAGCCTCATGAATGACCCATAAATCTGACAAGAAAGAGTAACCAAAAGAACAGGAAACAAGAACATGTATGGAACATACAGTTGCAACACATTCGGAGGAAGTGAATAAGGTATTGTGCCTCCAAGATTATTACTGCTCATGTCTCTGCCAAAATTTTCAGATGACCAAATCAAAATAATTAAGTAACGGGAAAAATCAAGAACAGTCACAACCTGAAATATTAGACCTTTGATCTTACAGGTCAGTTAATGATGTCAAACTTGCCAGCTGGAACCCCATTGATCCAGAAAGTCCAAGCCCAGATAACTTACTGATGCAAAATTAAAACACGGCATTTACAAAACGATCAGTACTCATATTGATGCCCAAGGACAAAAGTACCAAGGGATGAATGGGGAAGAGAGAATCACATTTCTGTAACTCTCGAGCCTGAGCAAGTAATGCCTTTCCAAGACTGGTCACATGGATCACCACCAGTTGAACTCCACTGGGTTAGCTGAGAAGGTGAATTTAAACTGCTATACATACCCCTTAAAGCAGCAGCTGTTCACAAACATGCCACAATTGGCTAAAACAGTCAGAAAACATCATAAGAAGTCTGCATCAAATTTGCAGACTAGCAACGATGTTCATATAGGTTTGCGTCCGTGACACCTAAATAAGGCACGATAGACCTATCTTATCAGTAGAATTTGGCGTCATTCATGATATGACACTGTTTATGTTTCAAGTTATTCTGAACCCAAATCAAAATTTTAGTGAAACTACACTGCATTGTCAGAGGCCAATGCTAAATATGAATAATACAAGTGCCTTTATTTAGCCTCTAGGTGTCATTATCAGCTTTCTAGCAGGACAAAAAAATTGAGTAGAAGTAACAGAGAAGTATATTCACACCAACTATCAGAAAACAAGCTTTAAAAAGCTTGTTAGGCATCTTTGAATAAAAAAGTAATTCAGAAAGCAAGTAGATAGAAGTAGGAAAAGGTATAATACAAGCACGCTAACTGATCAGAGTAATCAAAAATTGAACTTCTCACTTTCTAGGGCCAATCTTCTTGCATGAGATGTAGCTTTCTACTTTGGAAGAAAACTCCTCCAGAAATGTCAATTGTCACACAAAGGAAGACAGATTAATTGCTGAGAAGTTTGTTCTCCTCACTTAGAATTTTCATAATTTGCATGTATGAATTTTAATTTTTCCTCTCTGCCTATGTGTGTGTTCATACCCGTTCAAATGGAGTAAAACAAACACATTTTTTGGGATTATGAACTCAGTGGGGAAAGCAACTTGAGTGAACCCATAGAGGATATCGATCAGACACTTCAGGATGAGCTATAAACGTACAACTATTAGTTTGAATTCAAAAGGATTAGTCCACATATTAACAATGTGCTTGAGTTTAGTATCCCCAAGTTATCAGCAGGGG
This sequence comes from Morella rubra, assembly GCA_003952965.2. NCBI lineage: Eukaryota > Viridiplantae > Streptophyta > Magnoliopsida > Fagales > Myricaceae > Morella > Morella rubra. The sequence goes on along the minus strand of CM025851.1, from coordinate 4,980,412 downwards.
TACCCCGTCCTAATCAAGGCTATCGTGCCCAATATTAACATGATATACTCATTCACATTCAATGGAGATATACAGCTAAAGGCCAAAAGTTTTAGGTGGATCTCCAACCCTCTCTCAAAGACCCGCCAAATGGCCCCTTGAAAGACAAAAAAGGTAAATCCTAAGTCCTATAATCCATCCGTAAATGGTTGTAGTTGTGGCTGCCCAGACCGAGAATGCCAAGACTAGCACTGCAAATGGTCACAGTTCTGGCAAGTGCCCGCCCAAGCTGAAGGACATCAAAAAACTAAATATGTCCAATAAAGCAAGTAGAAAATGGAGAATGCCAAGACTATCAACTACACTAAAACTAACTTTTCTTCGTTGACCTATACTTTATTTAGCAAATGAACACCTTCCCAACTATACCATTTAAGAGACAAAGTTATGCCACCACAAGCGTAACCTACCAATCACCTCAACACCCAGAACTTTTAGCAAATGAATCGCTTGCAAATTAAAAAGAGAATAATGCAAGCAACCGTTTCACATCACCAAAGGTAGGCCATAAATTTTTTCAAATCATCAGTGTTTAACGTCCTTGAATGGTTGTTCTTAAACTAAAAAGATGGAACTTTCTTCATCAGATAACTCGTCTTTAAACTCTGAACCTCATTATCTGCTCGAAAAGTCAGTACAAACACTTTCTCACAAGCAACTGCGAAAGGGAAGGTTGAATCTACAATGAATCATTTTATTCTTGTCTAACATGCAGCAAATAGGACACGCCAAACAGAACCCAGAGGTAGCAAGCAGAGAAGCACAAAAAGAATGCAGATTTGACTTAAGCATAGCAGAATGACATGGAGATTTGGCAAGGCACTGACCGTCTGATGGATCTGTGGCACCATCAATAGAACTGGGCCGCCATACCAAAATGCAGATGCTGAAGACCACCACAACCACCCTCCAATCCTCCAACATCTCTGTCTCTCTCTCTCCTATCCCTCTCCCTCTGCAATCTCAGTCACTCTGAGCCCAAAATTCTCCCACCCAGATGTTGTTTCCTATTTTCTCCTCCTCCTCCTTTTTTTTCCTTACTTTTTAACACACAGTATTTTTATCCTACATTTGCAGACAATGCCCAAGAAAAGCTGGCAGGCACGAATCGCCAGAAGAATCCAAAGCCACAGAAAAGCTTTTATATTTTTATCGTTTTTTTTGTTTTGTTCTTTTTATGTTTTTCTTTAGTTTAAGAAACAACACTTTGTTGCTCGCTTTTCTTTCTTTTTATCCAAACAAATCAGAAAAATACGGCCTTGGATGTTGGTGTTTCTCCCACGTACCGCAAGACAGGATCGTTTTCCTTTTTTTGTTTATAAAAAAATAATAAAGTATAGAAAGTAGTAGGTTTCATGAGAATCACCAGGTCTATAACCTCATTTCTTTTACTAATTAATTAATGTTTATGGTAAGCTGTCAGTACCTTTCAACATTGTCAGATTTTACTTTCAAGCCACGTCCGAGTTTTCTTCAGAAAGAGGGTAATGTTGAAGAAGATTTTAAATTTACTTTTTATTTTCCCTTTTTGCCATCAAATTTTAACTCGCGTCAAATCTCTTTCACCAGGAATCTTGATTCTTGCATACCAAATCCGATGGTCACAATCATGTGTCTTATTAAATAATGTATATAATTACTCAAATAATAATAAATTTATGATCCACAGAATAGGTGAGTGTATGCACATTAATTATTTCAAATCAATATTTTAATTCTTTAATTAATCTAGTGTTTGGTATATAAAGATTTTAAAATTCAGAGGATTTGTTTATATTTTTTATACTATATGGTATTTTAAAGACAGCTTGCATGTCGAAAGCTTTTTCTCATTCAATTCATATCTAAATTTTTTTGTTTGGAAGTGACTATAGACACAGTCTTAGACACTCTGTACGCTTTGAATTGGGACGGTTCTAACTCATTTCAGTCGCGTTGAAAGTCTTATTATCACGGTTAAAATAACCTCTCACCGTCTATAAATTCATTTAAATCACGAATTTTTTTTGTTACTATAAAGAGTTGCACTAGAGTTGGGCAGCTGATAGATATTATCTTAACTAACTTATCTAGATTAAAAAAAAAACAAATATCTTTTATTTTTGGTCAACACGGTACAGCGTCATTTGTTGTTATTTAAAAAATATAAATTTGGTAATACGGAATTGAAAATGAAATAGGCTGACATGTGTGTCTTGATAGGACACGCCTCAAGTTCGGTTGCAGTGCGAGTGTCAAGCGTATCAAGAGAATAATTATTAACAGAATTAATGGTTTTTTGAAAATTGAACGGGGAGGGGAAAAAGACAGCAATTTTAGGAATTTTGGAGAAGATATCACCAACTCACAGCTCACAGCTCACAGTTTGTTGGATGCACGACGAGTGGAGGCGGACTGGCCCCTGCCCGCCGCTACCCTCTCAATCAGTTGTGTCGGCAGTCGGTGGTCTTTTTTCCTGACCGAAGAAAAAGAAAGCCGATCGCTGTTTATTCGTCGTCATCGCGGACACGGGTTACTACTGTCGTTGTGTCGTGTGCGCGCGGCAATCTCCCTCAATGATCTACGCGAACTTGTCAAGCGCCATGACAGCTTAGGGAGACAGATCCGTTATATTAGCGTGTGCTCGTGAAAATTCAAAGTTGTTATCCTAAGAACCACCCCATCCTGTGTTCTTATTTGAAATTTGAAATTTCTTGATTTAGTCCATCCAATAGCAAAAAAAAGCAATCTTCTGAAGCCTAGAAAAAAAACAAAAAAAAAATCTTATGAAATCTGAATTTTCTAACTTTGCGTTGAATCATGCAGAAAAATAATTCATTTGTGATCTGCAAGCGAGATCCGGACTGTTAAGAACCAAATGATGAAGATGTGCTATCAACAAGACAACATGAAAGGATTTGTTTCCTAATCACCAGTAGTTAATTAACTTCTTTTTCCACCTTAATTTTTTTTAGTTAACTTTTATTTTTTAAAATTTTAGGTTAAATATACTTTGACCCTCTTATTTTTTGAATCATTTACACTTTATACTTCAATGGATTATTTTTGAGATATTAAACCCATTAACTTACACATTTTTTCAATTTAGACCCCTACCTAAATTGCCTGTTAATTTAGAAGAATTCTATCAAAACGTGGAGTATAATGTATTAATACTTCAAAAGACAAGAGAAGTAATATGTAAACATCTCTAAATATAAGAGAGACAATGTGTAAAAATATTGACTAAATTCGTCTAAATTGATAGACAATTTGAGTACGTAGTCCAAATTAAAAAATATGTGTAAATTAAAAGATTTAATATCTCAAAAATAATATATCAGAGTGTAAAGTGTAAATAATCCAAAAAAATAAGGAAGGTAAGATATATTTAACTCTTAAATTTTTGTTACGTTAGTCCCCTTAAAATTAGGTTGAATTACATCTCTGAGGTCTTCGTGATTCTAGAACTAATCTTTATGGTAAGTTTGTTCTTTCTTAGAAGCAAGCTTTTGGTCCTAAAAAAGAAAAAAAAAAAAACCTTTTGGTCCTAATCACATCCGCACACTATTAAGCTACCACCCCTACCCTTAGTGTAGTCCTTTCACTTGACGAGGATGCGACTAACAGCTATCACTCACATCCAATTAAAAACAGATACGCGTCAATAACACCCAAAATCTTGTCGCAAATCAATCTCACGAAAATTCTGTTGGACCTGACTGGATTCATACCAAAATCCCCAATATCCGAACCCACTTCTCTAACCAAAAATCCTCAATTTTCCCATCCCACTTCGCGAACCGAAGACAATACGAGAATGACTGATCCTGCAACAAGACAAGGGAACACAGAGCTTCCACCTTTTTGAAGCGGGCTTCTTCCGATGATCGATATTCCGACGAAAGAAGCACTAAATTACTGTAGGAGAGATTATATCAACTAATTAACCAATCAAGAAAGTGATTTAGATAAGTTCTTACGCCATGCTCAAGTACAACGACTATACAAGCTGCCTCTAGATTATTTTGCAAGGGGTAGGCTTGAAATTGGTTTGGGTACGCAATATTTGATGCTTTCTTACTATGCATTGGCCAACCCATAGCCAGGCTGGGTGAATAATTTGCTCATAGAGGCCGCTGAAGGATGTTTCAATTGGGTTATAGCAGAATCCATATCTGCAGACAGGACATGACGGGCATCATGGAAAAGAAACTAAATTTTTGTTCAATGCATTTGTTCTATTTGGCACAAATCCTCCACATCCCCAGCATTCGTCTGGCCATCTATAAAGTATCTATACATAACGAAGAGTGGGAACAATACAATACTCCATTATCAAAGCAAGTTGGAAGTGTCCAGATAGAGGGGAGAAATCACTGGCTTTTCACAGTTCAACAAAATCACACCTCTCGATGACTCTATCAGGGTGTATGGATCCCCTGAGCTGAAACTACTGTGATTTAGAATACAACGGAGGGATGGAGGAGTACTTATCCATCTGCATACCCGAGTCCACAACTCGGATGTTGAATCTATCGTAACTTACTTCCCTGACGTAGTATTTTCCGCCAAATAAGTAGAACACCAGGATGCGGTTATTCACACATGAAAGGCTATACCTTGAGTCCCCGCAGTCTGCTGGATCGCGCATTAATCGAAACGGATACCTTATGTTGTGTATATTGCCACACGAAGAAGGAGCACATTTATGACTGTGCTTAGCGCTGCAAGTTTGATGGAATAGCAGAAGAAGAGTAAGTATCCGAGTCCTGCAGGGTGAGAGGTAATTGAATATTGGAGTACCATCATAAACTTGCCCATATCACCTTGTACCAAGATGTACAATGTTCGATCAGTTCCAAATGGAATTATGCACGGTGAAGGTAATCTTCTTCACTTGCAGCGGTCCAGACCAGTGTGGCAGACCCTGTGAAGAAGGAAGGCAAGAAGTGCAGATTGAAAGAATAATAGCATGGAGCCAGAAACTGAGTGCCTCCCAAGACACACCAAAGGTATCGTCTTTTATCGAATTTCTACCTTACTACTCGATTTGCTCTCAGTTCCCGAGCCAACGTGCATTGCTTTAGTCGAGGGTAGTTTACAAAAACTCTTCTGCAATGATGACTTATTTAGATATGCAGGAAAACTCACGTTTCCACCAAAAACTTGCGAAATTGAGAAAGAAACTTAAAATGTTTACGCACGAATATTTCCTGCCCTTCTGATTCAATTAGCTAAAAATAAATATCAGTAAAAAGACTTGGCGCTGCCGGGTAGTCGTTAGGCTTGAGGGATCGTACGGTATTTCCTTCTCTCGTTTGGCTTTCTTATATGATGGAAGTAATTTGGGCTTTAATTTTGTTTTCCTTTGAGCGTGGAAGTTTGGTAAAGATGCATATATAACAACTGATAAAGGCAAGCTGACATGCATATTAGATTTTGAAAATTTTAAAATTAAACTAGCTGCTCTCGTACATATTAGATTTTGAAAATTCTACTGTTAGAAGGTTGTCCATGACATGCATGCGCAGAAAGGGAGAGAAACAGAGGGTGCGACACAAAAAGACACACAGGTTGTGGCCTTGTGCCCTTTTCTTATTTTGGACGAATATTGTCTTACCTTTCCACTTTTTCCTTTTTGGGCCTTATCTTTCTTAGTTGGAAGAAGCAGAAAGGGCTTCGGAGAGCATGAAAAATTGATCACGACCCAACAAATTCAACTCCGTTGTTTTCTTGCTTTGTTTCTTATCCTGAGATCATTCCTTTCCGAATTCCAATGCCTCCAATTCCTAACGTAAAGCACTTGTCTTTTCATAGTAATGTATATTAATGCAACCGGCTGATTTTTTTTTTCCCCCTCAAAAATAACCTCATTCATTGAAATTAAAGACTTAATGTAAGTTATGTAACAAAGAAATAACATCACAGAGCAGAATTACTCCTGCGGGCAGACTCAAATGTGCTTGCTTAATACTACTGGACCCAATGAATCGCCCAAGCAATTGACCTTTCCAGCGCAGCTTCCTCCAACAAGGAACGCGTAAAGCACTTGTCTTTTCATAGTAATGTATATTAATGCAACCGGCTGATTTTTTTTTTCCCCCTCAAAAATAACCTCATTCATTGAAATTAAAGACTTAATGTAAGTTATGTAACAAAGAAATAACATCACAGAGCAGAATGTAAAGCGGAACAGAACCGGGAACTAAAAAACCAGAAAACTGAGTGCGGGCAGCCCACTGAGCCAACAAATGTGCTTGCTGATTAATACTACTGGACCCAATGAATCGCCCAGAGCAGATTGACCTTTCAAAAGCAGCATGAATTGAGGACACCAGCTCCTCGATCTTCCAACAAGGAACGCGGAAAGGGTGAGAAATATCCAGACAAAGAAGCCTGGAATCCGATTCGAAAATCACCGAGTTCCAACCTTCAGAAACAGCAAGTTCCACAGCACGGGCAGCTGCCACAGCTTCACCCAACAAAGGGTCCATAGCCCTGATACGCTCCATGTATGCACAACAGAGGGAGCTGGAGGAGTCTTGACAAGAGACGGCTGACTTATATCAGTAATCAGTTAATCTTTTCAGTCATCTCAGATAAAACTGTCTGCACTTCGTATTCGGCCTCCCTTCCCGGCAACACCTAAACAGATACCTGTATTTCCCGCTTCCCCGATTGAGGCGAAGATTATGGGGAGCACTTGGTTGATTGAAGTAATGGCTAGAAACTCGTGAGATGTTCGTGACATAGATTTCTGTTTTGGTGGAAATTGTTGCGTAGAAGTAAAAATGACTCAAGTGGTGGCGGTTCAGTTAGAAAGCCTTAGAGGGGAGGGACTGGCTAGAAACTCTCTGTTACACCACTTTCAAAATTAGGAGGCGCTGGAGATATTTGTGATGACGAATATAATATTTTGGAGGGCTCAACCTCAACGGAAGAATGTTAGTCCTCCATATCCAATTCCATAACGACCTTTGTCATCCTCGGGGATCAGAACCATGTAACACGTGCAGTGCGTTGAATGATCCTCATTCCTCGTAACCTTAAGCTCTCTGATCTTTTGCCTGTACAAACTCTATAGAGCGAGAAGGAGAGAGAGAGATAGTCATTAAATACGCATGGCCACCATATCTGATAAGAACAACTGCTACAAAGAAAATGGGGTTAATAGTGATGTATGCGAGTCTATCTATTCAAGCGGTGGCGGCGATGACCATGATAATGGTCTTCTCAGTTACCTGATCATACGGCCTGAAAAGGGTGGGATCGGGGACTTGTATCGGTACCTGGTGCGGGCCGACATCGGGAGCGGGCTGAAGTTTCTGGAAGGTTCAGACGAGGGATTGGTGGGTAGTGTGGCGGCTGACCACAGATGGGTCATACTGGTATCCATCATAGCGCGCAAGATCATTGCCTTTTTAGCCAAGCCCATGGAGTGGACTGGCTATGCCGTCGAGTTCTTTCTGAATCTCTTATCTCTCAACGGCAACCTGTTTGGTCTACTCTACAACCTCTTACATGGTAACTTAATTGACATTGTTATACCGTATCGTGTCTCGCTGATCATTAGAATCTATTCATTTCTTGGGTTGTCTCTTGTTACTGGTTTTACTAGATAGGTACATAAAACCATATAATTCAGCTGTGGTAAAACCTCCGAGGGAGATTTAACATCGCATTCAATTATGTAGAGACCAATGACCATCGCTGCAGCCTGCATGTTGAGTTTTTGATTGATTTCTGTGTCTTCTAAGGATTGACGTGCATTCTATTTTGGCCGAGAACATTTAATTGATTTTCTCCTCCTCTCTCTCTACGTAATAGTGTCATTTCTACCGTAATTGCCATGGGCGATGCAGGAAAAATCGTTCTGCCACAGCGCGGCACAGAGACTTTCATAAGCGCAATTGGGCATTTAGATGAGCGGGTAGACCTATACAAGGGCCAAAGCTTATTGCAAGATAATGGTGACGCTGCTTTTGGCGAGAGAAGCTTACAAGTAGAAACGGGGAATCGAGCTCTCACGGACCTCTGTGTCATGGCTTCCAAGTTAGCCTATGAGAATTCCAAAGTCATTGGAAATATTGTAGTTCACCACTGGAAGGCAAGCTACCCTATGTTTGTTTTCCCTCTTTTTGTACTTGTTCTCTAATGTTCAGTGTTGAGTGATATGAGCTTCTGAACTTACTGTAATCTCAACTTTGAATATAAGCAGATGCACTTTGTGGAGTTCTACGACTGCTGGAATGGTAAGAAATGTGTTCTCCATCAATGGATTGTTCTTATTGATAGACCTTCGAAATTCTTGCTCTACTTATTTAATGATTTGATAGATTTCCAAAAGCAGTGGTCGACTCAAGTGTACATACTCTCTGACAAGCCTAAAGACGCAAACTTGATATTGATCAGCTTCAGGGGCACAGAACCTTTTGATGCCGACGATTGGAGCACCGATTTTGACTACTCTTGGTATGAAATCCCAGAATTAGGAAAAGTCCACATGGGATTCTTAGAAGCCTTAGGTCTGGGCAACAGAACAGATGCTGTCTCCTTCCAAAATCACCTCCAAGGAAATTACACAAAGTTCACCTCTTCAAATGGTGATGATGTTAGCACATGCCCTTCAGAAGGCAAACAACCAATATCTTCAAAAACTGATGCTATCCTAGAAAATTGCAGATGGGATCGGTACTCTGACTCTGAGGGCTCTGCTAGTGCTGGCACTAAGAAGATCCCACCGGAAATGGTGGAGAGGACGGCGTACTATGCTGTAAAGAGTAAGCTCAAAAGCTTACTCAAGGAGCACAAGAATGCAAAATTCGTGGTCACTGGGCATAGCTTAGGGGGAGCTCTTGCCATATTATTTCCGACAGTGCTTGTGTTGCATGAGGAAAGGGAGATAATGCAAAGGTTGTTGGGTGTATACACTTTCGGACAGCCCCGGGTTGGGAACAGGGAGCTAGGGAGGTTCATGGAAGCCCATTTGGATTATCCAGTGCCCAAGTACTTCAGGGTGGTCTACTGCAATGACCTTGTCCCAAGGTTGCCTTACGATGACAAAACATTCCTGTATAAGCATTTTGGAGTGTGCCTTTACTATGACAGCTTATATATTGAAAGGGTATGTTCCAGGGACTCTCTGAATATATTTAGTTTTCAATATCAACCTTCGGTATGTGTTCTGGAAAACCCAAATCATGAATCTTGAGATTCTTATGCTGCAGTTCCTCAATTATATGGTGTCGTCTCTACATAAAATTTAACTTGCAGAGTTGGTCAATTCCCCTAGGTCTAATCAGGAATTTTGATTTTGTTTCTAGAAAGGTAATAGGCGCTAGGGAATTTCAAAAAGATAAAAAAAATCTCACCACATTTGCTAGAAGTTCTGTGGAAATACCATGCACAAAGCAACACATAACCGACAGCGTGTGTCCTGTTTTCTATTTCTTTCCTGAGCAATACATAAGTGTTCTTGTTTGATAATTAGGCACCATAGACAGCAGCCAAAAAAAGAAGTGGCATTGTTACCATGTTGGAGCTGCCAGTCGGAAGTTCTTTTTGTTTGGTAGTGTTACCATGTTATAACTTAAGTCTGTAAATTCTTTACCTTGATGTTTCATCTCCTTAACAGTATTGACTTGGTTTATTCCTTGACGTATGCATATTTGTGAAGAATATGGATGAGGAGCCCAACAGAAATTACTTTGGAATGAGATATGCGATATCAGAGCATCTGAATGCTGTTTGGGAGTTAATCCGCAGTTCAACAATGGGCTACACCCATGGGCCAGAGTATAAGGAGGGCTGGTTTTCCTTATTGCTCAGAGTCATGGGATTGGCACTTCCTGGTATTTCTGCCCACTGCCCCGCAGATTACGTCAACTCTGTAAGGCTTGGAAAGGAGCGCATCGTGCAGATGTCCTCATTCTAAGAGAATTCCTCTCGCAGATGATGCTTGTCTAAGTTGTCTTAGCGAGGAATAAGAACGCAGTCATCAAGTCCAGGAGTCAGAAAGATGTACTGTACTGATGTCGTTTTCGTGTTATATGTTTTCTATGGGAAGAATGGGGTCTCCAACTCTTAGTGTGGGGGAAAACATCCGTGTGTACCAGTGAGTTGTTGGTTTTAGTGTTTCAATTAGTCCATAGAAAACCAGAACTCTTAAGGTCAGGTGCTTCTTTTCCGCAATATATCAACCACTTAACATATTTGTTTGCATTGCAAACCATTTCCAGTCTTATGCATTGATTTTGTATGACAGCCAAATTGTCTAAACAAGCAGCAATGATCTTTTCAAGAAACTAGACCATCAACCAATAGATACAGGACTAACTGTATGGCACATGCGAGTGCTTTTGGCAATATAATGAAACAGGTCTTAGCTCCAAATAATATAAGATACATAAAGGTCTGATTTGAAAAATGTGTAAAAGTGACTTTATTTGTCTGGGGGTCGCCTAACTATTGCATAAAAGCTCTGCAAAGAAAAGTAGAATATCCAAAGCCCAAGACGGATAGTCCTCTACTCTATCAAAAACATTGCAGTTGTGCTAAGAAATGGCATCAGTTACCAGCAGAAGACCCCTTTTGAGATGTGTCCCTGAGCTTTGCAGCAAGGAGTTGAGAACTAGATCACCAACGCCATTTCCAAAACCTCTTACGCAACAAATGTTGTTTGCTATTGCAGATCACACTGAACACTAATCATGTAAGCAACGGCTGCCAGGTTTTCTTTCATCACCGAATTGAATGACGCAATTTTTGTACTATCGAATCAGACGGTATGAGCCGATTGAATCAAATTCAAGTCCAAATTCTTAAGCCTCACTACAGACTCTACATGTCCTCTCAGAGTGTGTATCTCCCCTAGCCTGTGAAATTCAAGGGCCATCACAACATGTCCGTTTCAATTAGTATTCATTGCCAAACAATCCAGCTAATTGGAGAAACAAAAGGGAAAAAAAGAAAGAATATCTCTTGAAGCTAAGTAACTTGGATGAGATCAAACCAAACTTGAAATTAATCATTAAGGAGGCAGTACAGAAGAGCAAAACTTCGTAGTACCTGGCTATCTCAGCACGCCTCCTGGCCTGTTCAGCAATCAAAGAAGATCCCTTCCCATTGGTGTCCAATTCTGCAGCCATCAATCCTTGTAGACTTCTCTGGGAAAGTATCCACTTGGCTGCCCTATCTTCCTTCCCGTAATCTTTCTTAGAAGTGAAAGCTGTCTGTTCAAACCAAAAGCAAAGACAAAGCCAAAAGAATCATTTCAAGTTTTATGCATGGTTAGCCCTCATATATGGATAGCCATATTATCCATGAAGCCATGAACGCTAGACAAACCTTTCTATCGAATAAGAGATTCCAAGCTTCACCACTCAATGCATAACGTACTATGAACTTTATTATATCCAAGGGAATGTAGAAGATCAAACTATATAGCCATATGACACCAGCCCATCCCCATCCAATACCACTAATGGAAGCAAAGCTAATCTCTGCGTAGACCGCAATTATGGTAGCCACCTACAGACATAGAAACAATAAAGGTCAGCAAATGCTATAAAATGAAACGATTCCATTTAGTAAATATACAATCAAGTTTTATGCACGACACCATAATAGTTGGTTTTGGCCAGACATATTCAAAGAGACTAATGTCCTGAAGGTCAGATATTAAATAGAATGGAAACCAGAACATTTGGAGCTCCTTATAGGAGTTGTGCCTTCTGTATTTTACCAGTTGAGCCACCACAAAAGCAATCATCAAGAGAATTCCTGGCCTCTCTAGAAACGACCACCCCTGACTGCGTGTAACAAATATGAGAGCCTGGCTAATGATGCTAACTTGCAAATATATAGCTGATGAAACTTCCTCACTGTTGCTGGCTAAGGAGCTTACACCAAAGAGATCCTGCAGTGGCATGGATAATCACTAATTAGCAGAATGAAGTATAGCACATAAAACATAAACTTTTCCTGTATTCAATTTTTACAGCATCTCAAGAGACAAAGTCATCAAACAAGTTTTATGAGTTCTATACCTCAAAAAAAGTGGTGTCCACTATAACCCAGTAAAATAGAACAGTAACCAAAGCCAGATATGTGCCAATGACAACGCCGGTTGCAAATATCTCATTGAGCTTCCAACTGTCAGGCATTGGAGAAGGCTTTACTCGATCCTGGGAAATAGTCATGATGGTCCCTAATTCAAATGCACAAACATTTTGAGACAGATTGAAAACAAAAACAAAAAAAGCTATAGAGTTCTACATGGCTGCGCATCGATGATCTAAAAAACTCTCCCAACCTTCTTCAATGAAGATTTTATTTTATTTTTTTTAATTTTTTTTTTTGGTGAGAAACAAATGGAAGCCATATGTTTCTGCATCCACCTGTCCACTATATTCTGTTTTTATGTTTTGTTCTAAAAGTCAACAAATCTTTTTTGGTCCACAGGTTAGAAATTAAAAAAAGTTAAATTCCATTAGACTATAAGTAATATGTATGCAAAACGAATTCTCACGACAATAGAAAGGCGAAAAAGAAAAGTAGATGACAAAAAGAGAAAGGCCTTAAAAAACCAGAGGAGACGTATTTCTCATGTACAGCTAAAGTTGGCTTTTAAATACTTTTTCATTCCTTGTCATTGAAGTTTAGAAAATAAAGCCAATACTTCAAGCAAACACTGGAGTTCCCAAAGCCTGATCATATTCAATATTTAGTGAAACCAAAAAAAATAAAAATAAAGATTAAGAAACAGAGGATACTTAAGATATTACCATCATTCAGGATTGCAATGATCAGAACCATGAAAGGTGGGAAGTCATATTCCCATATCAAGGCCAGAAGCACGAAACCAAGCTGCAAAAAGGTTGACATTGCGGGATTATATGAAATTCGAAACTTGGCAATGGATCTGTTGAGAATAAAAATAAACAAATAACCCTAACTTACCACAATCCTTATGGTTATGGAGACAGCATATATCTGCATATTCGTGCAACCTAATTAGTTTAAAATTAAACAATTTATAAGCAACAAATATGAAAATAAGAAAAGGCCAAACACAGTTGTTACTAGAAAAATTTCTGATGTATCCTGCGTGGTTAATGATCTTAGGATGTCTCTGACCTCAAGAGTGGCCAGTGACAGTATCTTGAAACTAGTATTATATATTATTTAGGAAGCCTATGTCCAATGGAGCATAATAAGTAACACAAATATGGCAGATAAATCACTCTATGGTCCAAAGCTGGTTTAAATGCAAGGTAGGTGCATCAGGTATAATTTTCCAGGGTTCCATTTTCTCCACCATGCACAAGTTATAGACCTTGATGATGCAGATATAATGATACCATCATTATAAACAGAAGAAAGAATGGATACTCAACTGTATAATTCTTCATTCTTTGGAATATAGCTCTGCTAGTTAGCACAGCACTAACAATCACACTTAAGCCTGGCTCAGTTAAGACTATATCAGCAGCACTTCTTGCAGCATCCGTAGCATCTGCCACTGCTATTCCAATATCTGCTTTCTTTAGGGCAGGGGCATCATTCACACCATCTCCAGTCATTCCAACCACATGTTTTTTTTCTTGTAAAATTTTGACAATTTCGTACTTGTGTTCTGAAAGTGTGAAGGAATTATAAAACTAGAATCAGTAAATCACCATGAGCTATCACTGTAGGTATGAAACATACACATTATCTGTTGATCCTTTGGAGTACATAATATGCATAGTTTCATTTAAGCAATCATCCCTTTTAACTTCTTTAGCGTTTAGCAATCAGAGTATGCAAGAACACTTGCTTCTATAAGCTCATTTTTGTGATCCAGCGACCTGGAAACCTTGCCATTCATTGGCCATATAATCTTTAAAGAAAAAAGTTTCCTCATATGTATCCGATATCACCTTCATCGATCCAGAAATTCAGAGATTAAGCTTTATGGTTTAAGAAACCCCAACACGATGGATGTAAAATAAATTAGGCGGGACAACAAATAACTGAAAATTGAACAGAGATAGGCAAATACCTTTATCCTGAAGTCAGTTTGGTATTTTTCTCAAAAAAAAAAAAAAAAAAAAAAAAAAAAGAAGGAACCATCACTCAACCTGTCCATTGCTTTTTATAAACAAATTAGACACATATTCTGTGGGTCTCAAACTCACAGATTCACCGCTCCTATCATCTATCGTTGCTCGAAAATGATGAAAAGCTAGTGTTAGTTTGGAAGAGTGTCAAAATTATACCCTTCTCAGTTGGAGTTTTTCAAGTCCCTCCAGCTCGTAAAAACATATTCCTATATTCATGATCCATATATGGCCAGAGAAAGGAACCACAATAGAAAAAGTAACATAAAGAGGAAAGACCGGGAACAGAGTAATATGTGTAGCCTTAGTGTAATAGAATTAACTTTTCATGAGACAAGTATGTTCCAGTACCAGGAAATACACCAGCAAAGCCATCTGCCTTTTCAATGAGCTCATCCACTGGAAGAGCTTCATGTTCGTCTTTGTCACGGCCCAACAATGAAGAAGAGGGGTACATGTTTGTTCCCATACCAAGTCGCCTGCCTGTCTCCTTTGCTATTGCCAACTGATCACCTTTGTTAGGACATACATTTACGTATTAGTATATCAACATAAAACAACTTACAGCAGCAAATATAATGTTTTCAATGAAATAAATTAGATAATATGTGGCCTTACTTATAAAAAAAAATAGATAACATGTGACAAACAAATGGTGTTGTCATTGAGAGAAGCTCGTCCTACTAATACTGTCATAAACGGAGAAACAGATGAGGAGTGGATATTTTCTTAAGCCTTATATGTGACCATTGATGCTTAGAGCTGGTAAAATCTGACCAATTCCTGGTAAATGATTCCTATATGTAAATTTTCTTTGAGTTTCCTAAGTCATAGACATGTAGAGGAAAGCAGGGTGTTGAGCTTCTTCAATGAGTGTAAGTGCTCAGCCGCTCAAGCTATCATTTATTTCTATCAACTTATTCTTGCAGAAAGAATTAAATTTTTATACGCACTGGCCAGATTATCATTTCTGCCAACCCATATTCTCGATCTACATGTTTCAGTTCATGTTTGGATTTTAGTTCTTGAAACTTCTGATACAGTGGTACATGGTCATATTGTTGGTTGTTTGAGTTAAGTTTATTTGTCCAGTTAAGGTATTTTACCAAGTCCTCCCATCTCTGAGGTGATTTTCTAATTAGCAGTCCAAATAAAGATTTCTTTTTTCACTGGTAGATGTACATCCCTCCGAATGGGATATGTTAAGTCAAAATTTCATCCATAGCCAATCCAGCATCTGATTTAAACTTTGGTAAATCAAATCTTCACAATATACTACTCATGTAATTGTTCAGTTATAACATTGGGTGTTCTTTCTCTAGAAGTGACAAAAATCAACCCCTAGAACGAATACAACTATGTTGAGTACTTTGAGACTTTTGACATGATTTCAGCAGCCAATATGTGCCTAATGCAATGTATGAGTCTCAGAAAGAAAAATTAGAGAAAAGAAACAAAAGCAGGTGTCCTTTATTTACTTAAGTTTAACTAAACTCACAAAGTGATAGCCAAACCGAGTAAAATCAACTTATAGGAGAAAAATTGCAATTTCAACAGATGAATGATAACCAAGACATGAAATTGACTCTTAGAAATATATGAGCTCCTTATCATATCATTAGAGACTGCGTTTACCTGTAATCATCTTCACACAGACTCCAAGGTTAAGAGCTCTGCGGATGGTCTCAGCACTATCATGTCTTGGAGGATCAAACAAGGGCAACAATCCACAAAATGTCCAAGGACCTCCAGGAGCATCCTTCTCTTTTT
The DNA here is from genome assembly GCA_003952965.2 of Morella rubra. Taxonomy (NCBI): domain Eukaryota; kingdom Viridiplantae; phylum Streptophyta; class Magnoliopsida; order Fagales; family Myricaceae; genus Morella; species Morella rubra. Next base: position 4,964,519 of record CM025851.1, on the reverse strand, counting down.
CTGGAACAGCCTGAAAGGATGATCAATTGAAGTTGATGAAAATGTCAGCCAGACAACCTCATCGTTTTGTAATTTTAATTTAGGTCTCAAGTGATTCCCAATGCTATCCAACTTATAGATTCTATCTTTGAAGCACAAACCAATCTATCTAATTTTCTCATTCTCATCAACCTGACTCCAGGAATAGAGTGCAACAAAATATAGCCTTTGCAATACCTGATAAGCAACTCCCAGAGATCTCAAGCCCCTTTCAGCAAATTTGTCAATGATAGCATGCACTTTTCCAGCGATCTCTTCTTTCTCTTGGCAAAGATTTAGAATCTGACATGTGGGCAAACATTAAAGAAAAGAAGTCATGCTCTGGTACATATTCCTGAAAGATAAGTCGGATTTGTGAACCACCATCCTATTCCAACAATTAATAGTCTAGTAGTCTTGAAATAAGGAACCCATTTTTTGTATTACTTTTCAGCAACAGAGGGGCACAGCTTAAGAAGCAAACTTTGCACTAAAATGTTGTGGGGCAAGTAACAATAAGGAGACATGAAATAGTCAATACTCTTTTTTGATTGAATGAATACCTGCTCAGGAGCTCCTTTGCTGGCACGATGCCAGTTACCATCAGGATCAATATATGTAATTGCCGTACGTTTGTCCACTGGGTTGAATGGAAGAAAATGCACTTCGGTGAGGTTTGCACGTGCCTAAAGACGAAAAGATGCACTCTGTTTTATGCATATAAGAAAAAGCACCCAAAGAAAGGAGAAGAACAAAGATATGTAATTTGTAGTGCTACCTCCTTTGGATCAGCAAGCATGTTAACGATGGCTGCATCGATAGCATCCTGGTTTTCCAGTCTTGAAGCTCTGGCTGCCAATAAGACAATTGTGTCTTTGTCCATATCTTTGTTAAAAACCTAAGCAAGTTATGGTGTCAACTGTTAGGCTTATTAAGGCAAATGAGAAAAGTGAAGGATTCGGATCTTCTTAGAGCTTCCCACAAAGAAAGGCAAATAAGGCAAATGGAGGACTAGGATCTTCTTAAGAGTTTCCCGCACAGAAATTCAGAAGCTTATACTGACAAGCAAGAAAGATAAAGCTGTAGTTATGTATCACAGGGTGATTCAACAGAAAGATCTTTCTATCTGAAAGATGAAAATGCAGCTTCTCACTCCAAAGAGCCATAATACACCAAAAGTTTCTTATTCCATGCCAGAGATAACTTCCCCCCTGCCCCCAGACTCACCAACAAAAAGTCATGGCCTTATTTCCAAACCCTGTGAGGATTCAACTAGCAGTCCCATCAAAGAAATATGAAGTAAATGTCAAATCAGCTGGGTATCATGGATGGATTTTCAAAATAATTAAATGACTTATGGTTTAAATCTCTATAGAAGCAGGCATACACCTCTGAGATAAGACTTAAACATACGTGGACTTTCGACAAAATAAGCACCATTTTTTAATCCAAACTTAGTTGGTACATCTCACTCATAAACCACCACTTGTCCCAAAAGGTTAAGTTTATGGGACTAAGAGAATTTTTTGCATTTCCACCATTTTTCTTCACGTTTAAGACAGATTCCTCTTAGTAAGAAGGCCCACCAAGTGAAATATTTAGTTGAGATGGGGATAAATAGTGGAATCAGAGTTTGAATTCATGACAGGGAGTTAATGCCATACAGAAATCGCTATTTCTTCTAAACGTATAACCTTATGAGAAGAGGTGAATTTGCTCATGTGGTATATATTTGTAACACTGAACGCAGCGTAACAGTAGCGAAAATGAAGGAAGCTTAAAGTTGGTAACATAGTGCCTATCAATCTGCAAAACTGAAAGCTCTGAGCTGAAGTTAAACACTCGTGTTCCTTAACTGTTTGAAGACAATAACTAACTAACTTATGTTTTGTTTCTGAATTTTGTCACATTAAGTTTCGATTACTAAAGCTGAAATATACCAGATTAAACATGCATAATATAGTAAAATCTGTCCTCGTGATTGGCTACATGCAGAAAACAATGTGTTCATTAGCTAAACTATATGTAGGAAAGCTCTCGAGGAGTTAGGTTTGGTACCTCGATAAGGTTTCGATCAACAGTGAGGCGATTCAGGGTAAGAGTTCCAGTCTTATCACTGCATAGGACATCCATTCCTGCCATTTCTTCAATTGCGGTCATCCTTTTTGTGATGGCGCCCTTCAACAATGAACCAAAATATCAGAAAATCTCAGCAGTTGTATTTGAGTTTGAGGTTCTGTCTGTAACAGACAAAAGAACAAAATTGAGTAAAAATGAGGACGATTTTAAAATTGAAAATCTTATTTATGGGAACTTAAATCTGTCGGCAACTTTGGCACTGACTCTTTGGTTTCAGCCTCTTCCTACTTATTTGCAGCAGAAACTTTGATCACATGAATTATGGTAGTTTTTTCATATTATCGACTTCTGTTTGCAAAGAGTCACACCTGTTGAGATAGGCGATGAGAACCAATAGCAAGTGTCACAGATAATACTGTTGGCATAGCTATGGGTATTCCTCCGATTAACAGAACAAGAAGGTTGTTGATTCCGTCCCTGTATGAACGCAGCTGTATGGGGAACATGACAATGATTTCAAGAATCATTCCCACAGCTATAGAGCAAATGCAGAAATTCCCAATGGCTGTAAGGACCTGCAGAACAAGTTACTCATGAGGTTAATTATTTTGACTTCATGCTGATTCCAGTTTCAACTAGATGTAGAATGGTTTTGGGCAATATCTTCATCATTGACTGCTATTGATATCACTTGTGAATTTCCATTTCGATTCCAACCCCATTCAAATATACATGCCAACACCCACAAGCAAATGTTATGCCCAAGGTGTAAAAACTTGATAAGCAATCAAAATGGAGATTTTTACCACAATAACACTAAAGCTACACCTTATATTGCCTACGTAAATCAAATCATTAAGGCCGCAGGAGAAGAAACTAAGAGAGAAGGAGAGAGAGAGAGAGAGGACAATATCATAAATTCATAATGGCATAACTCCGACAGAAGCCATTTTAAGAGATTTCAGGGTGTGTATTGCATTAGAATAAATGATTTCACAATGGACAAGGTCATAAGGAAACTTTAGTATGAAGGAAACCCTGCCAGCGAGTAATTAAAGAATCTCTAAATCACCTGCTGAAAATGGCCGACAACTTCGGTGCTGTCAACTAAATGTGCAGCTTTTCCGAAGAAGGAGTGAACTCCAGTTGCTATCACTACAGCTTCTATCTCTCCCTGCTTACATGTTGAACCAGAAAATACTTCATCACCTGTCCTCTTAGTGACAGGTAGAGATTCTCCAGTAAGAGCTGACTGCACGCCCCAAATTTACATGTATGAAGTCACTAGACACATCATATAAGGCCAGGTTATCTTAGTTGCAACAAAATAAGAAGCACTTGCCTGGTCAATTTTTAGTGGGTCTCCATGAAGCAGACGAGCATCAGCGGGAATGATATCCCCAAGCTTTATGCTTATTATGTCTCCCGGCACCAAGATAGCTGCATCTTGCTCTTGCCACCGCCCATCCCGGAGAACCTACATGATGATATGGAGTGTTGAAATTTTACGGTGCATGCAAGGGTTTTGATTTAAAAAGATTAAGCAAAGCCCATAAAATGCACCCCAAGGCATATAAGCATTCTTGAAACAATAATGGAATGTTGATAAGTCATTTAAACTTGCAGGTATCCCTGCCGGGAGTAAAGGTCTCCAGTGACCAAGAGAAAGATTAAGATCCTTAGAAAGAGCAACAAACCTGAGAGAGGCTCCAAGACTTAGTTCCCATTTCTATTGACTATAATCATTAAGAATCACCTTAAACTATGTTGGACAGTTCCCTTATCACGAATTATTAAGATTATTACAACCAAGTTCAAAGAATATACTCTAAACGTGATCGCCTTATTTTCTCCATTTAATATCTCCAAAGGAAAGTTAGACATTCTGAGCATCAACTGGCACAAATGTGCACTTGTGTATGCTTTGCTTGAGTGCATATGCAGATCAATAACAGGAAGACACTTCATATGTTCCCAAAGATGTTTCAGTTCGCTAAGTTTCTGAGCAGAAGATACTGCTCAAGTTCTGGTGTACCCAAAGTAAAACAAACAGTAAACCAACTAATGAAAGGCTCAATTGACCCTGTCTTAGGCACTTTTAACTATTTGCCTGGTTGAAGGCATAAATCAGACTGGCATACCTTTGTTTTAGGAGCTAACCGAGCCATAAGAGAGGCAGCAGCATTCCCTGCATTATTTTCCTCAATAAAACTGATTGTTGAGTTGATTATCAGTAAGCAGATGATCCCCACAAAGTCTTGCCAGTCGGGACCCTCCCCCTGAAATACAGTTAAAATAAAACAAAGAAGAAGTTTAGCTTGCTTGTTACATTGTATTGGATAAACAAAAAGGAAATCCACAGATAAGGATTAAGGTGAAATTGCATTCTAAAAAAGTATAGCCTACTCACTCCGCCATTAGCAAGGACAATTGCCATAATTGCTGCAGCTTCCATGACCCATGATAAAGGATTCCACATAAAACTTAGAAACTTCAAAAATTTGTTCTCCTGCAAAAAAGTAGCGTTTTTCCAAAGGAATTACTTTGAAGTAGTGGGGATTATACAAACCTTGAATATTTGGGTCAGAAATATGTTTCTGTGAATAAGGAATAAGCAATATGGTACCTGAAAATGCTAATTAAAGGGGTGAGGGAGAGGGGGAGGGACAACAGAAGAATTTCCTAACTTCAGTTCAAGATTACATTCACTAAGCCTAATACCTACGAACCACATTTGGAGTCAGGATCTTGTTTGTAACTTCCATTGAAACAGATGTTACTCCTTTCCGTTGCCTTTAACTTTTAAGTGACTTATCAGATTTACAGAAGATAAATGAGGCGTGAAGGTTTAACATATTCTGTTATGGCTGTAATAAAACCCATTCTCTGCATACTCATTCACTTTGAGCTTTATCAACGTTAAGCAGTGGCAAACTTCACCTGGGAGATAATCTTCAGCTACTTAGCCTTTCTACGGTACAATTATTGTTTCTGAACTACACCTGAACCATTCACTCTTTTTGACATTGGATAAACCAAGTCTCAGCAACCCAGTTCTAAATTTTCAGCAGGTCTTGCTACTTTCATGTTTTTGTTGGTCAACTATTATATGAAAAAGAAACTGTAGTCACAAGCGTAGTTGGATAGACTCTTCTCTACTTGCTTTGAACAATAATCACGATCTCATACAATTCAAAGATTTGCAAAAGTTATGGTGCTTACTGGCTTCTCTTCAAGCATGTTTGGGCCAAAAATCTTCAGTCGAACTTCAGCATCTTCAGATGAAAGTCCTTCCCGTGATGTCCTAAGTTGTTCAAAAACTTCTTCTAATGGCATTCGCTCCTATAAAATCAAACGTTCAGAAGATGTTAACAGTAACATGAGGGTGTAATTGCAATATGATTCGCACGAACTTACCAAATCGATCCCTTCTCGATTGAAATTCTCGGGATCTAGCAACGGTTTCTCCAACTCCTCAGCCATGATTCAAGCTTCAAAACCTGTAGTCATAGTCAAATAAAGGCGAAGACATTAGCATTAACCAATCCAAATATCAGGGAGGCTATGAGATAAAGCAAGTTTCTATTGCAGCACTAATTCTGTGACTAGGAAGCCTTATCTAACAATCAGGGTCAGTGTCATAGATCCGTATTCTCAAACTATTAGAATGGTGAACTTGGTTTTCATTTTCTTTGGAGAAATCATCTATTCTGCTCGTCTTAGATTGTGAGATCCTAAAACATCCTCCTACACAATGCCCTAATATCAACTGATGTTATCAACATTCTTGATCTAATTAATACACAACGTTAGCTAAAACACGGCATTAGTGGTTATAAACTGGCTCAATACCAAGAAGACAAGAATGTGATCCATCCCAACTAGCTCTAATATGGCCACGGCAAACATAATTAAATGACAATTCAAAGTCATTTTCATAGTTGATCATGCTGATCAATTTGAGTAAAATGCATTTGAATTGATGAAAAGCAAAAACAGCAGTTTCAGTGAAGAAACTACGAGGATTTTGCATTAAACTCAGGACGAAGGAACAAAAGAGTAATTGTCATTATCATTCTTTACAATGAGGCTCTGGATCAGTTAAAGTAGAAGAGCTAACCAATCATTATCAGTAAGAACTAAGAACTAATGCCATGTGGCAAAGCTCACTGGAACAGATCAAGCTAATGTGCGAAACGAGCAAAGAAACATAGAACAGCAGAAGAATAAATGGTGCAAAATTTTCAATCACTTACTGATGCAAAGAATTTGGCTGAGAGAGAAGATATCCAAGTGGTGGAGATGCTGCAGGAAGTGCGGGTGAAGAGCCTCCTCCTCCTCTTCCTGTTGAAAGATTGGGTGGAGTACTGGTACAAGGAAGCTGAGGCAGAGGAGTGAACTAGTAGGATGTTTAAAAAGGGACAGTGTTATTAGTTCCAAATCTAATTGATTTGGTGGCTGACCGTTGGTTAGCAGTCCAGGAAGAGTGGATGATCCTAGTCCGGCATGTCCGCGTCTGGGTCGCGCCATTCTTCTACGCTTATTAAGTTTTCTTTACGATTGATCTCCCAAAGAACAGATAGCGCTAAGAAGGTCGACAAAAGACCGTTAGCTTAACTACTTTTCAAAACTTACCCTTCCAACGTTACCTAACGGTCTTTCCCACGAAGCCAAACCCAGCAGTGCCTGGCTGTCTTCTTTGTCGTTGGCATTACTGCGACCGCTAACACTGTCGTGGTTACAACGTATGTACCACATGCGGAGGAAGAAAAGAAACGACAGTTGGACACTACCACGTCCAGAAATCCAACTAATGAGGCGGATTTGTGGGGTCCCAAATATGCGTATCCTCTACTAATTGGCAAATGTTTGAAAGATTATTTTTGTCCCCTTCTGCCAATACTGTGCTGTGCCGAAACCTGTGCTAGCACTTCTCGGAGTGTCATTTCCAGCTCTTTTACAGCTGCATTAATGACTCCCGAACATGTTTTATGGTACGCTTTTGGGAATCTAGGACGATGAATCCTTCTGGGTATTCTCTCTTTTTCTGCTCTCTTTAGATTCGGGTTTTACTTTGATGTGCGTCCTTTATGTAGTCGTGAACCATATTTCACAGCCTCCATCATTTCATCCACACAAGTTTCATCTTCACGGGTCGAACTTGAAGCTCCTTAATAAAAAGGTAAAGATACGTAAGAACTACCATCAGCAAGCGATTGAGTCCGAGTAAAGCCGTAAAAGTCATACAATCCCCCCAAATGGTGTCTGACCAGAGAATAAAATACAATTATCACGGATATCGTGGCAGGACTTCAATCTTTTACCCTCCTGGCGGGTTAACCATGTTCACCGTATTGCGAACTCTTCGCACTATTCGGCAAGCAAGCGTGCTCTTTGGGTCACCAGAATGTGGCTGCACATATGCACGCGTAGATCAGGATAAAGACCACCTTTTTAATCTGTATCCCCTCAGTTTTTCTTTCTTTCTTTAATCTGTATCCCCTTGGCTACTTAGAAAAAAAAAATCCAGAACAAAGAGAAAATGCAAAGCCTCAAGAGAACTTAAAACATAAATGTTGTCTCAGTAAAGCCTAAGGTAACAAGTGATAAAGAACGATCCCAGAAAAATTCTTAATTACTGCCCCGTTAGCCAAACAATTCGCAGCGCAGCTGAATTCGTTTGGGGTGACAAAATTTCATGTTAGATAATTAGCCGTCATTTCACAGATGACTTCGATGGTGACACTTGGGAGACCCGGGAACTGGAATAGAGGGATCGACATTTGTATCTACTTAGCTTCCTCGCAAAAGGAAAAACCTTAACTTCTAGGCATAATAAACAAGCATTTCAATAATTAGCAACTGCTTAAGGGTTAAGCTAAGTAAAGAACACGTGCTCTATCCTGTTTGGGCAGGTAGGTTCCGTTTATACACATTCTTATAGGCTTTTTTTTAGAACCCTTACTAAAGTTTGACAAATTATATATTAGAAACAAAAAGGAAAGAACTACAATTCAACTAAGAATTGGTTTGGATCCACGTTGATGGGAATACGAAAGTGGAAATAGAAATAGAAAATTAACTTTTAAGATGGTCCAAGCTCTTTTCCTATTTAAATAAAAATGTATCAATGAATATAGATTTGGGTTAGTTCAGATGTCAATTTTAACGTTATCCAGATAGCTTACTTTTTGGCTTCCTTTTCTTTGTTTCCCACTTTTCAGTTTCTTTTTTCCATCATCCTCCCCGTCAAGTAGACTTGAAACTCCACGTCCGCCACCAACCCTTCAACGTTTGTTTTTGGGCAGAAGGAACGACCACACGTCCACATAGCAACCAACATACCCATGTTTAAGCTAGCAGTGTTCAACATGTCTACCACCCTTTTCTTCCGGTAGTGCTGTTACTCAATACTTCGCTACTAAGGAAAGAAAATCCACATCTCATAAGAAAGTCGCTTGAATCTCCTTTTAAGTATAAAAAAAAAAAATCACTCTCACGATAAAGTCAGATTTACGACTTAATCGACTCAAAATTTATTACCCTGTTAGATGAGTTTCATATAGATCTACCAGGTTTAGCCCACGGTCTTTCTGCCAAAATTGTCGGGTCTGATCTGATCTTTCTTTTGTATGGTTGTTTTTTGTCTTTTTTCTTCTCTATCTTTTTTGGAGTTTCTTAAATTTGTACGAGCATCGGGTGAGTAACATGTGTGCTCTTGAAAGTTCTTTTAATCGCGGTTTGATTCTCTTTCCACATGGTGTCCCATTCTGTACCTGAGTCATGATAATCACGTCCAACGACACGTGTTGTAAAGCTCATGCACGAAAGCGCCTGACGCCGCAGACGCACCCACCACCAGAATCCTCTTGTTTGGGCCAGTGGAAAGAAAATGATAAATCAATAGATTAAAGAGTCCTTCTGACTTTCCAAAATAATTGTCGCATTTTGCACCAGGTGGCTTTTTTCTTTTGGGCCCCAGCCTAAAAGTTTTGACTGTTGAGCTGCGACTTGGGATTGTAGGAGTCCGGAAAGAAGCTTCATCTTCTAGCAGCCCAAACTTGCAGGCACCTACCCGATCCTTTTTTGAGTGGGCTAGTTTCTATGTTGAGTTTAAGCCAATGGAGGTCAAAGCGGATGCCTTTTTTTTTTCTTGTTCTTTTTTTTACTGAATTGGGACCTAAAAAATAAGGTGTTCGGGTGACTGAATTTTATTGGTATACCGATATACTGTATTGGGGCTATACGTGTAGGTTTCTCCTCATACCTAACGCCCCAACAAAGAAAAGTTATCCTGAAAAACTTGTGAGTATTTCGTGATAAGTTTCTAGCTGGTTGTCAAGAGGCTCAATTCGTATGGCAGTGGCTTGTTCCTGCTGTAGATGTGAGGTAGGCACGAGTGGTATCACAAGTTGACAGTGTCGGCTAGTAGCTAGGAATTAGGCCTGCATTCTGTATTCCCTTTTATTATAAATAAATAAGGAATGGGAAGCACGACAAGTTGGCTGACGCGTATAAACTTGGGTTTCAAATCGTCCAATTAGCCCAATAAAAATCACCAGTACTGATCCCTAAAAGGAGACACTTTACAAAGTCAAGAATCATGGGTCATGATGAAGCCAAATTTTAACGGCCTATCACAAAGTTTATTGGGCTAAAGAGCTGGAGGGAGTTAGGCCAGAGACCTAACACTTGAGACAGGTTAAAAGGTTATGCAATACCTTTTTTTTTCTTACAAGCAAATAAAAAATAATCAAGGATACGAAATCCTTTTTGTAGGAAAATATTTCCGATGATTTTGTTAGTTCCCATCTTTACATGTATACTTTTTGTTCTTAGAGTTTTCTAGAGAAGAAGAGCTTACTCTCTGAAGCTCTTTTTTCCATATATTCTTCTTTCTTTCTTGTGGGCTTGGGCCTCACTGGTCTCTATCTCGGCCCAACCATTCCGTCGTTGGACCCTATCAATCTCATCCACTCTCTCACCCAGTATAGTCCTGTCAGGCTTGTCCCCTTTGACTAGACTGAGTTGCCTTACTTATTATCTCTTAGTCTAATCTTTTAAGTCGTCAATCAGAGAATGAAATCATAATTGTTTATGTGGGCTTCTATAGCCGACTAGCCTCATGGGGATACCCTAGCCGACTAGGTCTAGCCTATTCTTAATATCCCTAGCGAGGAAAACATTCACTGCACCAGTTTGGCAGGTCGATGTCCAACCATTTTTAGGCTTTTCAGTTATGGGCTTTTGTGGAAGGAAAAATTCCTCCTCCATCGGGTCAATTGGTCATGATGAACCCCAAAGAAATAGATTTATCTCCCGAATCAATGGAGTTTGAGGCAATTCTACACGAATTGGTTGTAAACTGGGTATCTCTTGTCACAAAGAAAAGAAGCGAAAGTTGGTAGTTATTAACAGGGATGTTGACCTTCTAAATTAAGAATTTAACAGCATATTATAATAAATAGTTTCCAGTTTTTATAGTGGGGTTATGTTGCTTTTGAAGATGCCCACTGCTGACACGTAGAAGTTACATGCGTCAATAGACACGTATGAGTAAGATGCACTGGCAAAGGCGTCTGGAATACTACCTTGTAAAGGCCTCCCTCCCTCTGCATGCCTTCCACTTATCAGTACGTCCTGTTTAAGCAACTTTCCTTCTTCGTGAAGGTCCCGACGAGACAACATTCATACAAAACCCAAAATCTAATAGGAGAGAATGCTAATTACAATGACTCCAGTAGAGCCAATATAGCGCTATTAAAATCTTTTAGAATAATAATAACAGATCACAAATTGGTCCGATACTGGGCGGTTCTCTTGATCAGCAGACCCAGAAAAGTACCACTGGAAATTTGGAATAGTTGCTTTTGAAGCAGTCGAAGGTTGGGCCCTTAGAGGAGCCCCAGTGAAAAACATCACGGAAACTTGGTTAATGTTAGGTAAGATAAAACAGAGGAAGGGGTGATTGGTAGACTAGTGCGGCTAAAGAAATGAGGGAAGATGAGATACGTGGTAGGTGGAACTTCCAAGGAGTGAGCAGTTAAGCCAACTTTGTACCCTTAAGGTAAGTCAGGCAATTTTCGAACTGATCAAGATTCTTTGCAATTTTTTGTTCCAGTTAGACTATTCGGAGAGATCGATGTTATATCCTTGTTTTACACGAACAAGGCTTGAGAATAGTTGACAGTTAGCAGCAGTTGGTGATGTTACCAACTCCCAGATCATAACTTTTAGATTGGCCGGTGACGTACCAGGTCTAGTAATGAAGTCAGGTGCTTGACAAGCAACGGAAGTACTTATCAAGGTTTTGGCTCACATCCAGTGGCGGAACCAGGATTTTAGTTAAGGGGGGCAAATTCTTAAGGCAAAATGACATCTCAAAATTTTTTTTACGTAATGCAAAATTGTCTTAGAGTTAAAATATCAAAAATTAAGGATTAAAAGCATTAAAAATATTGAAATCCAGGTACAATACTATTTGCTGAGACTGAGAGGTGGCAATTGGATCTTACGAGACTGCATCTTCTGAAAATGTTACAAAATGGCTTCGTTCTCAATAGTTTCAAAATTTTCTCTCTCGACGTATACTACCATACTATCATTCATCCAATCATCTCTTATCTTATTACACAAGTCAGTCTTGATAATTTTCATCGTAAAGAACACTCTCTCAATAATTGCAGTCGCAACGGGTAAAATCTAAGGATTCATTTCTTTTTGTTTGTCACTAGGCAAATTGATTGAATATAGTATGTCCATTCAAATCAACATATTTTTTTTTACAAGACACAGTCACATGAAAATATACAAAAAAAACACCAAACAGAGACAAATTCGAGAGAAGAAGGAGGGATTCTATTACTCACATTTAGATTTAACCCACCCCTCTGTCTCATACAATGCCACATAAATAAGCAAAATCAACAAATAGAAAGTAGTCAAAAAAACACAAACAGCTTTACAAACCCCCCCCCCCAACTTAAAAAAAATATAGAAATTCATATTCCAGCATTTAGAGTAGTATGGAGTATAAAAACACTAACAGCCTTTACACGAACAGCCCAACTCCTTTTTCACGCTTCCTGGTTCGTTCCAAATACTCTTCCAAATCAAAAAAGAGCTGGGCTTTAGAAGGGGGCTGGGCTTAAGGGGGGCAGGCCTGGCCTACTTGAGGACAAATATATTAAAAAAAAAAAACCAGAAAAAAAATTCCTTTAAAATTTCAGAACAGAGGGGGGCAGCCGCCCAGGGCGCCCCCATGTCGTTCCGCCACTGCTCACATCTTACTTTGACGACGGATTTGCCATTCTCGAGCAGTTGAAGTTAAATCTTAAAGAATCCCAATCTAGAATGAAGAAAGTAGATGAAGAGGGCCATAGAGAAGGATATTTCAATGGAGAGGAGTGGATTCGTCTTCAACTTCAACGTCATCACAATGGCAAGCGAAAATTATGTTTTTGCAGCCACAATAGCCACAAATTAGAAGCGAAGAAGATCTGATGCCGAAACCCCAAAGCAATCTTAGATCAAAGGACTAGTTTGATCCTATCTTTGAAGGGTTTGAAGAAGCAGTTTCCATATTTTCTCTTCGAGGACGAGGTTTATTTTCAAGAGTGGAGGAATGCAAGTCACCTGTCGACAAAAACTCCTTGTGTTTAACACCTATGACTCTCTGAGTCGAATTTTTTTTTCTAAAAAAGCAGAGCACCTATTAGTGGAATTCTACAAAAGAGGATAAGAATAATGGCTGCAAACGAGAAAAAGCAATGCCTAGAACAAAACAAAAAACGAGAAAAAGCAATATTTAGGGGAGAAAAAAGAAAAAGAAAAAGAAAAGACAAGACAGGTGAATACATATTATCTGGAGGATCTGATGACCTTTGATTCGGTGATGGTCTTGAAGGAACCTTTGTAACATCCACTTTATTGGGATCTTCACCACTCAGATGCGCAATGGTCTAGACTCCACAAATGCCTCGCTCTGTTTAAAGGATATTCCTTTTGGTGATATTTTTAAGATTTGAAATATTTTAAAAAATTTTGAACCGCGTTAAAGTTTATTAGTATTAGTGTAAAAGTTATTAATTTATATTAATATTTGAATATGTTTAATTTATAAATTATAAAATTTATGTGTATTCTATAATACAAACTACAAAATAACGCCTCAGAACAGATCCAGTAGGACCTTGACCAAAGATATTTTTTATATCCCTGAGTGACTGATCATCTCTTTTCATACTCATGCACGATTGCCTTGCTCGTCTCCTACCCTGTTATAGCAACTACTTTCCTAATCTGCTACACAGGTGCTTTTGTTCAATTAATTTACATATATCTCAATTAATTTTAAGATTTATACCTTTCGTCCTATATAAATTAAATAATTATCAAACAAAAGATGGATCCCAAATAATTACAAAGGTGTTCAGTAGGTAATCTATGCATCTCTTCCATCCATGATCAAACTCTTGACTCTAACCTTTTTGAGTCTTACTTTGCTTAGACGGATTCCGAGTCCCGAAAAGTACTCAACAAACTTCTTTAAGGAATATGTTGTACGCGTAGTGACCTTGGTACAAGAATTAAGGTGAAGACTAGGGCAGGGCAGGGCAGCTTGTGAAATGTGAAACACTCGAGGAAATACACTGTATGAGGATGAAATACACTGTTGTAAACTGATTTCCGTGATCCTGTCTGGAAATGGCTGTACCCCTCTTCAGTCTCCACCTGACCTGGGGACTTGGTGACAGAACATATTAAAATGAGGACTGAACTAAAATTAGACTGAGAATTGAATTAAAATGAGATACCCGCTTCCCGGCAGATCTCTCAGATAAACGAAAGGCAAAATCAAAGACCCATGTGCTTAGCAGCAACAGTGCCACCCTTGCCATATATGCACCATTATCTTCAATGGGTTTGGATATCCCAAGAAACATGGAGAGGTCTTCTTATGCTTTTGCGCCACACATACAAAAGATATGCAGAATCCACTCGCCCCATGTGAGTATAAGTAGAGAGGGTTAAAAAGATTGGGTAAACAGCCTGCCTGACTTCAGCTTTAATCATCTCACCTAGTTAAAAGAGCAGGATAAGTTTTAATAAAACCAATCGGATCAGAAGGCCTTGCTTGCTGGCAGTGCTCCTGAATAGGCTGCCAGATTCCAATATCATGTAAATTGATCAAATCCAAATGCAAATCTTTTATGGATTTCGACACGTTTTGCACTGAACAAGACATAAGAAATATTAGAAAGAAAGAAACAAGAATCTTGCTGTTGAAGCACTAAAGCTCCTCATTGCTACTGGGCATATAACCCTGCATAATTTTATTCGTTTATAGAAGTTGAACAGCCATATCTCTACAGATTGAAGTTGTCTGCATTGACAAATCGTGATATTCGGAAAGGATATAGATTCGGATACATAACTGCCAGCCCTGGATGTTCCATATGATTCGCAGCATGGTTCGGTTCGGTTCTTTTCTTCTCTTTTCTGTTCTGTTCTGTTCTTTCTTTTACGTCACGCATTACCTTTATTGAAAATAATTCACCCGACTAATATGTGAATCATGATCAGTGAGTTGAGCTGATTATGTGTAGGTCCCAACTCCCAAAGCCTGCAACTATGGAGGAACTGTGTTATTCTTGGATATTAATATATATATTTTCACTTGCTTAGAAGAAAAAAAACTTAAGATATCAATCTTACACTATGCATAATGCATAGATAAGTTACTTTTGTTGACAGTGGGCAGTTTGATTTTAGTTAATGAATGAAAATGGAAAAAGAAAACTCTAAAAAATGAAAAATTGCTGACAATTCTGTCTCTCTCTCTCTCTCTCTAATTAGTCAAGCAAGGTAGAATCCAACCAAACCAACGTCCCACCTCAAAACTGAGGTCGGATTGCGCGGACCCTGTTCCCGTACCCAAATCTTATGCCCTGTCTTCACTAAGCAGGCCTCCTCTTTTCATGCCCACCTTTGCCACTTTTCCAATTAATCGTCTTCGATTTTGCACTCTAACCGATCCGAATAACATCGGTAGGAGCATCATCGTATTATATTGCACTATTAAACTAATTTAAACCCACGTTCACTCCCCCTTGTTCACAGAAAACCATGCTGCTGAGTCTGAAAATCCCACAGTTTTCGAACCTGACCATGTTCAGTCCCTTCAAAACGCAGTCAACCTTTGCTCCCTTAGCTCGGAGATCCTATATATACTTTACCCCTCTACCCCACACGCCCCCTCAACCTGTGTGTTGAGCTTTTACTTTCTTTCGTCTTTTCTCTTATATAAGAAAGAAATGATAGCATCAGCCATGGTGGAACTCCAGCAACGCAATCTGTGTGGAGTCAAGGCCCCCGCGAAGAGAAAGAGGCAGGGCTTCACTAGCAAGTGTTCTTCCTTAGTGAGGGAGCAACGTGCCCGAATCTATATTCTACGCCGCTGTGCCACCATGCTTCTTTGCTGGTACATTAATGGAGATGAATAGCCCACTCTTGAATCCAATATCTTTAAATAAAAACCTTCCCCCCCCTAACCCCCAAGTCTATTTATTTTTTAGCCGAGATATGCTTGCACCTTCTCCTTCATTAGGCTTCGTCCTTTGTGCCGGTCCGGTTTGGTTTTGTGGGCTATGGCGTGGTTTGTATGACTATACGACTTCCTCTCTTGGCGCTTTTGTTTTTTACCCAATTGGGAAAAATCCCTTGGGTTTTGAGGCACAGGAGAGAGTTGTAGCCGCGCTCTTGCTTTTTCACCAGCCGGTCATCAAGGACGAACACTGACGGAGCTGATATGAGGGTCTTTTTATCTTCTGTAAAATGTTGTCAGGCAGCTGCTGTAAGGCTTAATTGTAACTTGTATTAGACAAATCCCTCCCCCGCTCCGGTTCTTTTTCTTTTTTGGGAGCAACATAAAGAAAATGTTTAAGCCCAAGAAAATGAAGGGAACTCTTTACATGTTGTAATAGCAAAGTTGTGGTCGTCCATTATATATACATATCTATCTTCTATGGACTCTACCGTACTGTGATCTTGGATTCCTTACCTATCGTAGATCCTCAATGGGTTTTCTATTTCTGTGGATCCGTGTGAGAGGGATAGAGTCCATTCTATTAGCATGTTTCATTACTTTTTATGTAGATAGGATGGAGCAGAGGAGGGTAGTGGCTTATTCTGGGGTAAAGTATGTTTAGAATGAAGCTACAAGAACACAATAGACGATAATAAGAGGAGATCAACTTTGAAATTGCTCGAGTTCTAAGTGATGCATGGCAGCACCAATATGTGCTGATACTGTATTTGGTGGCATTGAATTTCCTGAGGCAATCGTTCTGTTTTTTAAAAAGACCAAAGCAAAGCAGCTATATTGTTTTTCGCATTAACATGGAGAAGTATGAAATTCTCAGCAAACAGTGGATTTATATCTAAACTTCAAGCTGTTCACAAATCCATTTAGCAAAACTTTATGCTTCTTAGCAAAAATTCATACTAGCAGGGGTCTGCAAAAGATAGGAAGCTAACCAGAACACTCAGAATACTAGTGATATGCTAATTTCCATCTACCAATACAGGGTGACTACAGTTCCTTGTACCAGAAATCTTGACAGAAACATGAGTCAATTCACATACAAAAAAGACCAAGGCTCTGTAAAATTGCCAGAACGATTACTTGATGAGAACAGGAAATAAACCAATCAATTCCTCAGTCCCCATAAATCTAGTACGATCTTAATAGGATGCCAGACCACATAGTTCAGTGGTTCACTTCACAACCTGCTTGCAATACTCTTTAGGAACGCACTTAATAATGACTACATACAAGAAATAAGTGACATATTACCAACGTTTAAATAAAGAAGATAAAGTATCTCCAATGCTGCAATTCCTTGGATAGTCTACATAACTAGAAAACAAAGTAATTTGACAGGCTCCAATTGGAAGTATTGTACCCAAAATAGCAGAGCTATGAATCCAAGATGAAAAACCTTAAACGTGTGCATGGTAGAGATTGGTGTCACTTTTGCACTCCATTTTAGTTAACATTAACTTCTTTTTGCTCCATTTTAATAAGCCCAATTGTGTCTAAACCAATTCGTTAAATGACAGTTTATGAGCAAAGCAGTAAAGCTCCGAATTTAGAACAGCCAGACGGACAAGTGATTTCAGTTGTAAACATAGGTCCTCCATCTCCACTTAGAATTTCCAATGGACTGAATCACTTGAAAGCAACATAAGGTGGCAAAAAAGCTATTTAAACAGGTAAACTGTAATAAAATGTGCATCAAATGAATGCAAAAACTGTTTTTGTAAGTATACATCGCTAGGAAAGATGTGCTGAGGAGATTAAACACTAATCCTTATTTTGTTCTCGGAGAGTTGGCCCTACATTCTTCAGCCAATCAACAATTTCCTGGATGGTTGGTCTTTTTACAGGATTCTGGTTGACGCACATGCAGGCCACATCAAGCACCTCCAGTAGCTCCTCCTCAAAGCCCCTCCCTTTAAGGAAAGGATCAAAGATTTGTTCTTGTTTGCCTTCACTCCTCATTTGTTGCACCCAGGAAACCAAATCTCTTGACACTTTCGGTTTCAATACCTCCATAGGCCTTTTCCCGGTGAGTAGTTCCAGCATGACAACCCCAAAGCTGTACACATCTCCCCTCAAAGTGGCCACCCAGGACTGTCCATACTCTGGGGGAATGTACCCCAAGGTACCAACAAGCTCCGTTGTAACATGAGTTTGATAAGGATTAATCAATCGGGACAATCCAAAATCTGCAACATGTGCTTCGAACTTGTCATCAAGGAGGATGTTGCTGGACTTGATGTCACGATGCACAATGTGTGGCTCACATACCAGGTGCATGTAAGCCACCCCACGGCTTGTTCCCCGTAAAATTTTCAGTCGAATGGGCCAATCTATTTCAGATGCACCATCGACCTTCTCGTGCAGCCAGTAATCCAGACTTCCATTCTCCATGTAGGAGTAAAGCAGTAGCCGAGAGCCCTCATGCATGCAATAACCTTGAAGGGTAACCAGGTTTTTGTGTTGAGCGGTGGACAGAGCCTCTACCTCTGCTTTGAATTCCCTTTCCATCAGTCCCAAGTCTCCTGAGAGCTTTTTAACAGCAAGGTTGCTGCCGTCTACCAAGGTTGCTTTATAAACCAAACCAAACCCCCCACAGCCTACGATGTTTGCTTGGCTGAAGTTGTCTGTGGCTTTCAAGATTTCAGATATGGTAAGATCCTTGATTTTGTTAGGATTGTTGGGGAACAAGACTACCATACTGGTATCCTTGTCAAACTCCGGAGGAACCAGTGGATTAGAGTTACTAGAAATCGACTCCAAATCAATCTTGTCAGTGTCCTCTCTTGGAGTTACCCTCCTCTTGGACAATATCCACAGTGCTAACACGGTGATAACAAAACCAGTTCCAAAAAGGATCAAAACTACTCCAATAACAAGCCTTTTCTTGGAGCTTTGGTGGGTTTCAATTGTTTGTTGACTAGCGCAAGAGCGCCGAAGGATTGCGCCACACAAACCTGGATTCCCTTCAAAACTGGTAGCAGGGAAAGTATCAAACTGACCTCCGGTTGGTACTGGTCCTTGAAGATCATTGTTTGCAACACTAAACCAAGATAAGAAATGTAGACTTTTAAGGGAAGAAGGGATTTCGCCAGATAGATGGTTTCCAGAGAGATCCAATATCTCTAAGTTCGTAAGGTCAGAAAGTTCAACCGGAATGTTGCCCGAGAAGTTGTTATCGCTGAAATCCAACACATGAAGAACTGTCAATTGGCCAATCTGAAAAGGAATATTGCCGCTGAGGTTGTTGTTATTCACGTATATGGCCGGAAAAAGATTGGCCAGTTGGTTGTATTGTTGATCGGTAGCGTTGTTGGGCTGAACAAAGACGGGTAATTCTAGATAAGTCTGCTTCACGCCTTGATCGTAAGCCTGCGGCGACGAGAGTGCTGGCAATTTGCAGAGCTCTACTGGAAATCCTCCTGTAAAAGAGTTAAAAGACAAGTCTGCATAGAAAAGCATAGGCAGACTACCCACCCAAGGAGGAATCGAACCAGTGAGATTATTAACAGACAAGTCCAAGACCTCGACTCTCATAAGCCTGGAAATCCAGTTGGGCACTTTACCCTTGAATCTGCAAGCCCCTAAAGATAATATTTGGACCTTTAGGAATGCTTCTGGATCCACTGCGTTGTCATCATATGGCAATGCTTCATCATAGAAATTTTTGGAGACTATAAGAGTAGTGAGGTTCCTGCAACCCATGAGATTCCTGAGGGCCCCTGTGATGTTTGTCAGCGTGTTGTTAGAAACCGAGATGAAAGAGAGAGATTGCAAAGCAATTACGTCAGGTAAGATCTCTCCTGTGAGCTGATTAGTGGACATTCTAACTGCTCGCAGTTTCTTGCATGAGTAAAAGCTTTTGGGGATGCTTCCGTGAAAGCGGTTGTTGCCGATGTCCAAGGTGGTAAGGTTCACAAGGTTGGAGAAGTCGAAGACAGAGAGATCTCCATTAAATTGGTTGACCCGTAAAATCAATGTGGTGAGATTTGCGCAATTCGAAAGAGAAGGGGGCAGAGAACCAGTGAGGTTGTTGATGTGAAGAAGCAGACTTTCCAAGTTGGAGAGCTTGCCAATATCCCTGGGGATGAGACCGTTCAAATTGTTAGAGTAGAGCTCAAGGACTTCGAGATTGGTGAGGCGGACGATGCCATCCTCAATGGTCCCAGTGAGTTGATTAGCGGGTACGGAAAGTTCTACAAGTGCCACAGCATCGTAAATGTCAGATGGTATCGGCCCCCACAGGTCATTGAAACCAGCTCGGAAAATCTCCAGCGTGGAGCATAATCCGAGTCCACTTGCAATTTGGCCAGTGAAAACATTGTAGGAGAAATCCAAGAGCCTGACCGAGTTGCGGGAAGAATTATTAGTACATAAGCTAGAGACGGGGATAGGGCCCGTGAAGCTGTTGTGGCTAACATTGAAACTTATCAAAGCCCCTGCTGTCACCGCCTGGTCGAGGAACGAAGGTGGGATTGTTCCATAGAAGTTGTTGCTGGATATATCCACTGTCTGGAGGGCACCATTGCTGTAGGCGGAGGATGATGGAAATTCTCCTCCAAGACGGTTATAGCTCAAGTCAAGGACCTGGAGGCGATCGAGGGATGAAAAGAATCCCGAGGGGATAGAACCGGTGAGGCTATTTCGAGAGAGATTGAGGTGAGAAAGCTGGGTGAGGCTTGTGACGGATGGGGAGATGATGCCGCGGAGGCCTCTAGCGGGTAGCCAAATCTGGGTGACCCGAGGATCACCGTGTTTGGTGGTATCAACGCATAGGATCCCTTCCCAAAGACAGCAATCGACAGAAGAATTCCAGTCTAGAGGAGAGGAAGCAGGTGCAGATATGTTGAGGGACAAGGCCAGGAGAGAATCGCGATCGAGTGGGTTGCAAGCCGCTGTGGCTCCAACAGAACAAGACAGCATGAAGATTGTCAACAGGACGACAACCATCGTGTACAACGATGAACAGCAACAGGACCAAGAGCAAGACCCTGTATCGTCTCTTCTTGTTGGAACAACAGGACAAGAAGAACAAGAAGAAGACATGGACAAGATTTTTAGTACCCTGTGTTCAGTATATGGTCATATCAGCGTTTACTTTTTTTTTTTTCCTGGGGGCGCTAAGAGTTGGATCGCAGAACTGCTGAAAAAACGAATTGACCTTTAATGGGAGGAGGCAACGAGGAAGAGACGTTGACATTGGAGATAAATATAAGTGGTTCTGGGTGCTCACTTCCCGTTATAAAAATAACCTTATCGGAGTTTACCTCTAAAGCTTCTGCCACTAGTTCCTGGACATTTTCTAATGATCATCATCATAGTCGTCGTCTCCATTAATTACTATACACCTGAGGATAACGTGTAGAGCAGATATCGGAATGAGGGAGATAGATAGATAGAGACCCGAAACTTCAGCAAGTTGCCTCTCTCTCTCTGCTTTTCCTTCCTTTTTTCTAACAAATTCATAGTTAAATAAGTTGACATTTTTTTTTTATTGTCATGCTTCGCAGTAGTTGCCAACTATACAGAGGGGAAAACAAGATTAAAAAAAAAAACAAACTAAATTTGCAATTTCATATGTATCTGACTTTTAATGCAGAAAATTCAAAAAGGGAAATAGAGGTGTACCTGTGCAGTGAGAGAGTGTATAGAGGAGGTGTGGGGGGGACGAACAGAGGAAGAACAGTTCCGGTCGCAGAAAAGTCTCAGCACTCCTATCACGCGCGATTTGTTGCTGCTCGTCAACTCCTACTGCTTCATCACCTCTCCACTCCTCCCTCCCCTGCTCTGGTTTTTTTTTTTATGCCTTCGCCGTGTCTGCAAGTCCACCCTGTGCCCATAGTTTTGTTTAATATCTTCTTCTTTTCATCGGGCAAAGGTACTTATGACCAGTGAGTTGTCCATGGTGGGTGGGCTGAGAAAATGACGAGTGAGTGGGCCGAAATGATATAGAAAAGACAGAAAAAATAGAAAAAAAGGTTCAGTCAATAATCAATTATCCAACCCATTCAGATAAATTAAATAATTATTAATGTTTTCCACTTTACAGATTTTATAAAAAAAAAATATGTTAATTTAATTATTTTATGGTACTCCATAAATTATTATCAAACTTGCGTATCAAAAGGTTAAAATAAGTTGGATAATCTTGCAAAAATTAGTTTACACAATACCTGTCGCTTTATTTTTATTTATTTATTTTGGTAATTGACTTTTAACATTGTGATAATGATCACAATTTAATTGCAAGCTACAATGTTGACCGTTAGAATGGGATACGCGGTATATGTTATATCATAGTTTTACTTTGACTCGAACCATGAGAAGAAAAAAAAAACAATATATATATTTTTTAATTGAGTTTCCGAACGTCAGATAGAAACTAGGAACGAAAGCGACTGAACATAAAAGCGGGTTTGTGGCTTGCATGTTAGTGATATTTTTTTTTTTGTCTTAATTATAAACACTTTCAGAAGGAAGAAAAAGACTCAGGTGTACTCTGTAATAATTATCTAGACTCTAACGAGCTTAGTTTGTTTAAAAATGTAGGACTACGATCCGCTCAAATTTACTGTTTTAATTGGGCGGTTCAATTCAAATATAAAAAGATAATGTTGTAAGATACACAGTGTTGGAAAATTAATAAAAGTAACATTGAATGTTGTAGACCTCACATGTGGTGTTTATCTATTTTAAAATTTAATTATTCAATTCGAACAGGAAATTAGAGAAAATCATAGTCAACAAATATGAGTGCTGAGGCTAATAGAGAAAAGCACTAAGGGCATCCAAACTTGAAAGAATTATTCCGCTTCTCACTCCATTTCTTTCCTTTGGATTCCTTCCTTCCAAATGCTACCTTAGAGCTATTAATGTTAAGAATATTTATTTAAGAAAACCAATAAGTTGTATTTTATAGATACTTTCTCAAGAAAATTATCATCCCAGAGCAATTACCTTTCATAATTTATCCACTATACCTACTATGATTGTATAAAAGGATATAAGCAGTTAAAAACACGAAATCCAAAAATCAATTAGTCAAAACAATACAAATTTTTTTGATTAAGTGGCCAAAAATTGTTAGCACAAATTGATGCATTGAGCAATATTTGTTATTTATGTAAATTTATAAATTATACTTTACAGCTCAAAGTAATTATACTATTTGTTAAGACACAACTTGCGCTGAGCCGCTGAGTACTCCAAATTTTTTTTGGGAGTTCAACTCATTTAGCATTCATCCAGCACATTGAGAGTCTATCGAACCATATAGTATAAGAATTACATAATTATTGGTCGCCAAATTGTTGGTAAGTCTCATAAGATGTACATCATTTCTCAATCACTAATACGATGTTTATCTAAGTTTTATTTATTTTTTATTATAACAACTCTAGAATTTCATTAATTCAAAAAGGTGCAAAGATCTCATGCTCTAAAAGCGTGTCAGACCCTTCGAAGAGGTGATAAACCAACAAACTAAGGGGTCTAATGACCATACATACCCAAATAGGC
Organism: Morella rubra; assembly: GCA_003952965.2. NCBI lineage: Eukaryota > Viridiplantae > Streptophyta > Magnoliopsida > Fagales > Myricaceae > Morella > Morella rubra. The sequence goes on along the minus strand of CM025851.1, from coordinate 4,941,301 downwards.
AGAGAGTTGATAAGACTCATAATGGGCGGGAAGCTGAGATCTGTGAAAAAAGAAAACTGAATGCAGAGACAACGACTAGAAGAGAGGGTTAACCAAGTAAATGCTCATGCGAGCACGTGTGCGTTTGTGTCCCATGCATCGACAAGTTGACTCATGGGAATGGCATACGGAAGTCCCAAAAGTTGGTCAAAATGGAAGATAAAGGCACGGATGCTCGAGATCCACGGGCGCACGTGAGGCTCCACAGTCCACACGCCACCGGTCAACGGCTACCTTAGACAATGCTGGAGCCATTCTCGTCAATCGTGTGCTTAAAAAATCTCCATAAATGACTAGATCTGAGCTCTAAGTTCACCGAAAAAAAAAAAAAAAAAGCCCCAATATGGAGTTTATTGAAAGTTCCGAGCACCAAAGATCGTATTGGTGAAAGTTCCTGTCGCCAAAGAGCAACTCCTCCCGCCGCCAGAGAAAGTGGAATGGGAGAGGAGGGCAGCCGGGAGGAGAAAAGTTCTAGAGAGAGGGCTCTCTAGAAAGGGGGAGCCGTGCTAGAGTACCTTTACTACAAATGAAGTTACCCCCTGATGTTTCTCCAAGTTATTTTGTCGTTGGCTCAATTAAAAGAAGGTTGAGATGGCGTGCGGTCGTCACAAAAAGTCTCTAATTCTTTGCTATTTGTCGTTGGCTCAATTACAAGAAGGTTGAGATGGCGTGCGGTCGTCACAAAAAGTCTCTAATTCTTTGCTATTTGTCGTTGGCTCAATTACAAGAAGGTTGAGATGGCGTGCGGTCGTCACAAAAAGTCTCTAATTCTTTGCTATTTGTCGTTGGCTACAAAAGAAGTCATCGCAAAGAGTTTCTCATGCGTCTCGACTCAGGGACGTAGAGCTTTCCATTGTTAGAAGTCCACTTCTGACTTCTCCATGGTGGAGCAATTACGGCTCTCGAGAGTCCACATTTTAGCGGCGACAAAGAAGTCCCTTGCTAATCTCACACGGAGAGGTCGCTTCTCAATTCTACGAGGCAACCCAACGAAGTCCACGCAACCATCGATGAGGTGTTTCTGCTCAAAAGTCCATCCGGCAGCATTTTCATTTTTGTCATATGCTTTATGCCCATCCAAAACCAGCCCACCTTGGAAGCAAATCCTAACAGAAACTTACCAAATCTTTGCCCATTTTGCACGCTGGGACCTGGGTCGCTTAAGCCTTAAATATAGATGGAGGGGAATTTTTATCATCCTGTCTGGCGCACTAGCCAATCTACCTCTCAAAGCTTCAAATAAACCAAAAATTCATAAAAAAAAAGAAAAAAAAAGAAAGAGAAAACCATTAAAGACCAATGATATGCAACTTTTCAGTAACGGGAATAATATGCAACTTGTCCTTTCTTATTGCAATACCCACCCGTATAAAGCGAGATTCATTAGCACACCAAACCCATTTCTTTGATGCTTAAAAAAACAAAACAAAACAAAAAAACCATTCCTTTGATGCCCTCTTATGGTAGGACATGGGACAGCCAGAAAAATAATATAAAAAAACAAAATCCCCCCAAAGATAAATGACAGCCAACGAAATACCCAAGGATTAGATGTTTGATGCTTCTCCGATACTTCATTGGTGCACCCAAACAAAATGTGGCAGAAATATGTGTCAACTGTCGTCTGTCAAGGGACTTAACTTTTGCCGCCCCATGGAGAGGTGGCAGAAATATGTGTCAAGCGAAGTCCAACAATGCTCTCAGAACAAAAGAGAAGTGACAAATAAACCGTGTAAAAAAGGCTAGTCTGCGATTATCATCTCTGAACCTCGATGTTTTGCCGTACCTCATCATCGCTGAACCCGTCCATCACACAGTGACAGAGTCTCTTGAGACATTAACCTGAGAAGTCCACGGATGGTTATAAACCACAGCTCTCGTTCCCCTCTCCAACGCATGCAAATCAACCATGATAACAGTAACACTTGGTTTGGTGGATCTGGAAGTCGTAACTTTCGATTGAGAAAATTACAGGAATTGCTAGACAAATGGAGAGAACACTTGTCAGACAATTCCAAAACCCCAACAGGTTCCCGTGACATTTTGCTAACCTACCTATCATAGGCATTATTCTCACACTGTTCATACTACATAACCAAAACCAAAGAACAGGACCTATATTATATAGCCTATGAGGGGTCTTATACACGTCTTTTAGTGCTAGAGACGTAACATATCCAGTATGGATGTTCTTCGAAAGGAAGGAAGCTTTGGTACAGACAAGGAAGCTCCACAAACACACAAGTGATGAAACGCCCCAGAGTTCAAAATTTTACATCCCTTTTTTCCAATTGTCCTTGAAATCATTACCTACTATATCTTTCTCTTGCATCCCATTTTTCCACCCAATCCCAAAAGAATACATGAAAGAAAGCAACGGTGAAAAAGGTGAACACACCAATTATAAACACTTCGTGTAGAGACGATGACACAAAGAGAGTAAAGAACCAGAGAGAGAGAGAGCGAGAGAGTATAAGCACCTTCGCCTTTTTCTGTCCTCCCCAACAGGATAATAGACAAAAGAGGGATTCATGCTTTAGCCATTACAAATGCCAAAAGTTTCGAATTTGATACTTACCAAAAAATACCCAACACTAATCTTCACCAAAAATGGCAAGAATTCAGCAACCTCCATAAAACCAACATCAGCTCTAACCAAATCTTATTAACTATCTGTGAGTATGAGATGAGAGCTAACAAAATGGACAAAATCTTGGGCCGCCTCAGTTACAGATGACAGATTTTCCTTTTCTACCAAAGATTACCAAAGAAAGCTGATTGAGATTGAGATTGCTCGACTGAAACTAGAAACATACAACTTACCTAAACAAAAAACTCGAAACATGCCCAGTTCTTCCCCAAAATTTCTGCCCCTAAAGATCAAACTTGCCCATTATATCAAGATTACAGGAAATCATTATCCTTCTTCAATTAAACCCCCCGCCCAAAAAAAAAAAAAAAATGAAAGACTAAGAAAGCGGCCGTGGAGGTGGTAAAAGTTGATGGAGATTCTGATGAACCTGGTTCTGGGGATGGCTATTGCGCACAATGAAAGGATGCCTCAACAAATGCGACGCGCTCCACCGGCGACCCGGCTCCCTCTGCAAACAACAGGCGATGAATTCCCGAAACTCTCTGGAAGCGGTCAACGGGGCCTCGGGCGGTTGCGACATACAAATGGCGTACATCAAGCTGGCCCAGTCGCCCTGCCTGCCCACCGCGAAGGGGAATTTCCCCATATAGAACTCGAGGATGCTCACACCGAAGCTCCATATATCCCCCGCGAACCCATCGTATTGTCCGTGGTTCAGATCAGTGTTGATCCTCTCAGGGCTCATGTATGCAATGGTCCCGACCGATGAGTTGCAGGGGTCCATGGTCTGCGCAAGAATCCTGCTAACTCCGAAATCGGCGATCTTGACCTGTCTCCGGGCGTTGATAAGGAGATTGGACGGCTTGATGTCGCGATGGACGATGTAACGTCGGTGGAGGTAAGCGAGCCCGCTGAGGATCTGACGTGCAAGATCGGCGAGCTGGGGTTCCTGGGGGATATGTTTCCCCTCGAGGGAGCCTCCGTCCATGAACTCGAGAAGGACCTGGATTTCGGCGTTGTGGTCGAACATGTCGTGGCACTTGACGACGTTTGGGTTGTCGACGTCGCGGAGGATCTCGATCTCCCGGCAGATCTGGCGGCGGACCGAGTCTTCGTGGTGGCCGTAGATGACCTTGAGGGCGTAGATACGACCCGTGGGCCTGTGGATCACCTTGTAGACGGTACCGCCTGAGCCGCTCCCGACGCGGTTGACTCGATCCAGCTCCGAGAAGTTGATGCCGTTGCTGCTGCTAGAATGATTACTCGCCGAAGGGGCCGGGTTGGAAGAAGAAATAGAGGAGGAGGAGGATGGAGGCAGAGGAAGAGGGACGGCTAGAGCTGTGTCCCGCTGTGGAAGGGGTAGGGTCAGTTCCTGCTTCCGACGCGCACGAAGCCCTCTACTTCCGCTACTGCTGCCAACACCCGGTGGGGATTGAATCGGTTTCATTGTCTCTGCCCGCTCAATCGCCAATTTCAATCTCTTCCTTCTTGCAGATTCTCTAGGTTCTGGATTGAAGACTGAGCGTAATCTAATCTAATACAACCGAAATGAATCCAATGGAAACTAATCGAACACCAACAGATAAGAACAACTCATCATTAACATCAAATGGGTTGTTCTTATAGGAAAAGGAAGGGAGAAAGAAGCTTCTTGTAAGAGCCAAGAGGGAAGAACCGAAGGAAAGAAAAATAAAAGGGAAAAGAAAAGAAAACAAAGAAAAAGAAAAGGAGCTCTGCCTGATGGTTTGTGAAACGAAAAAGGTCTTCTTGCTGCTGAGTTCTTATTTTTCTTTTTCCTTTTTTTTTTTCTCTATAAACTGAGAAAGACGGATGGAAATAAGGTCTAAGCTGATCCAGGGAGAGGTAGCAATTAAAAGAGGCAATCGAGATTAGAAGCGGGCGGGTTCACGTGCCTTTAGAGATGTCTCTACCTTTTTTTTTTTTTTTTTTTTTCTCTCTCTAAACTTTATATAAAACTGATAAATAAACAAAAAAAGCGCCTTTTTTCTATTAATTTTTTTTCCTATCCCATACCCGAAAAAAATAATGGCCTACCCTACAACATCTCGTCTCGGACCACATGGTAGGCCCAAACGGTAAAGTTGGGCCAGAATTGGCCAGCCCGATCTGTCATGGAGAGCCAAGCCGTAATCTTAGTGGCTCTGCTTACTCATGGGCCGCGTGTAGACCCAAAGAGGCTGTAAGGCATATAATAACGGTCTACACTGCTATATATTTCGGTCTCCAACTGAATTTTTTATCATATGGCACTGCCGTTACATCAACTGTTTCTGTTGAGTCTTCTCTCTCTCTCTCTCTCTCTCTTTCTCTCTTTCGATTACCGTGAAACACCATAAAGTTCTCTCTCCTTCACGAAACACCAAGAAAATTCTCTCCTTCGAGAAACACCAAAAAGACACAACAATGGCGTGGCCCATTTGCTTTCGGTTACTGTATTTTGCACTCTTGATGGTCTTCGGTACAGTTGTTTCTTACGCTAGACCGCCACTACAACATCCCCACCGAGGTGACGCTTGTTCTCTTCAGTTTAATTGCCTCTCTTTTACTTTCTTTCTTTCTTTTCTCGTTCGTTTGATTGCTGAGGAATTTTCACAAATGAACAAACAGAGGCTATGCAATAACGCATGCTCTGTTCTACTCAACTGGAATTCACCCAACTATACGGCTTCGTTGGAGTCAAAACGCATGGGCCACTACTGAATTTTTCATGTGTTATTCTTCAGTTTTCTCAAACCCCAATCTTTGAAAAAACCCATTGCTTTTAAAGATTCGTTCTTTCTGTTTGGTAGCTGACAAAATGCCAAAAAAAAAATGGGGGATAAATGGACCTCTAATCAACTGGCCGGATACCACTATTTGGCGAACTTAAGCTTTCTGGGTTACCTCACAACAATCTATCTTTCTCAAGAATTCCGTATACCACATTCTTTTGACTGTTCTTTACAGCCATTTCTTTTCTCCATCCTTTCATTCTTTGTGTTTGGTTGCTGAGAAAATGCAAAAAAAGGATGGGATTTGATATCATCGATAACATCAATTCTTTGTCTCATACTTTGTACAGACCCAAGTTATCTGAAGTTTGTGTTCAACGCTACCGAGTTCCACATCGAAGATGACTACGACTACATCATTGTTGGAGGCGGAACTGCTGGATGCCCACTGGCTGCAACACTATCGCAGGGATATAAAGTACTAGTGCTTGAAAGAGGTGGCATTGCCTATGGCAAACCCAACTTGATGAACCACGAAGGTTTCTTGTCCACGCTCATGGATGCTAACGCCTATGACTCTCCTGCCCAAGCATTCACATCTGAAGACGGGGTCCCAAATGCCCGAGGTCGTGTTCTTGGTGGCAGCAGTGTAATAAATGCAGGGTTCTATAGCCGAGCCGATTCCGGGTTTTATCAGAAATCAGGCGTGAAGTGGAATCTTAAAATTGTGAACGAGTCCTATGAGTGGGTTGAGAGGGCGATTGTGTTTAGGCCAGAGCTCAAGAATTGGCAATCGGCAGTCCGAGATGGGTTATTGGAAGCCGGAGTCGGTCCCTATAACGGATTTACTTTGGATCACTCTGTGGGAACCAAGATTGGTGGTTCGACTTTTGATAGTACTGGGAGGAGACATTCTGCCGCTGATCTTCTGAGGGACGCAAGATCTTCCAACATTAAGGTGGCTGTGTATGCAAGTGTGGAAAGAATAATACTGGCTTCATCTTCAGCGGGCACGGGGTCAAGGCTATCAGCGATTGGTGTTGTTTATCGCGATCATGTGGGGAGGTATCATCATGCGATAGTAAGTAGACATGGTGAGGTGATCATCTCTGCTGGTGCCATTGGAAGCCCACAGCTCCTACTGTTGAGTGGCATTGGTCCGCGACCTTATCTATCTGCTTGGGGAATTCCGGTGGCTCACCATCTTCCCTATGTTGGGCAGTACCTTTACGATAATCCCCGGAATGGTATCTCAATTGTCTCTCCAATTCCATTGGAGCACTCACTGATACAGGTGGTTGGCATAACTGAATCGGGGGTTTACATCGAGGCAGCTTCCAACGTCATTCCATTTCAGTCCCCTGCTCGCTCCATCTTCATTCGTACGCCATCCGCCCCTCTGTACCTCACTGTTGCTACTCTCATGGAGAAGATTGTCGGGCCACTTTCAAGTGGATCACTAAGACTAGCGTCTACAGATATCCGGGTGAATCCAATTGTTCGATTCAATTACTTCAGTAACCCAGTAGACCTTGACCGCTGTGTGAATGGCACTCGCAAGATTGGGGAAGTGCTCAGGAGCCGATCCATGGGGGATTTCAGGTTTAGGAACTGGTTTGGTGGTTACGATTTTAGGTTTGTGGGGCCAGCATTGCCTGTCGACCAATCTGACAAGCATCTGATGGGAGATTTCTGCCGCCGCACAGTTAGTACCATATGGCACTATCATGGAGGATGTGTTGTGGGGAAGGTGGTTGATGGCGACTTCCGGCTCATTGGCATTAATGCACTCCGAGTCGTCGATGGGTCAGTGTTTGGTGTGTCGCCGGGGACAAATCCTCAAGCTACTCTGATGATGCTTGGGCGGTAAGCGAATGTTTTAGATTTACATTTATTTGTCATTGCTGTGAATAATATTTGCTCTTGGAGAGGTTGACAATTACTTGATTTCTTTGGCAGATATGTTGGGCTGAAGATAATGAGAGACCGCCGGAAAAATAAATAATGGCTGCTGCAAGGAAACATCCTCGGGCCTGCTATCACACTGACCCAGTCCAAGTTCTGTACTATTCTTTACCAGCCATTTTTGTATGTTAGAGCCGGCGGCGCAAATCACCTCCGGAGTGACATTTGACACTACATTTTGTGGGCGTGAAAAGCGGGCGGAAGAGAGCAAAGAAAAAGACAGTATGTGAGGAAGGAAGAAGGAAGGAAACGACTGATGTTCCTTTCAGTTTCAAAGTTTTCGAGATTTAGCTATATAACTACCACTCTATCTTGCTACGATCCCATAAGAATGCAATTAATGCCCCGCTCTTAGGTGTCCCCCTTCATAACACCAAACCAATTAGGCTGTAGTTGGTTCAAACTTTTCCTCCGACTCTTTTGTCATGTCATGTCGCTTCAACGTTTGCGAAGTGCAAAATTTCAACTTGAAAAGCGTGATAAAAAGGACATTGACCAATTACTTTACCCAAAAAAAAAGTCACCAACCTCGCACCTGCCATGCTGTCGTTTTGGCCGGTGTCAACACGAAAGAAAAAAGTCCACGATTCTTTTAAAGTCTCATTGTTTAAAGTCCTACTTATTATATGAAACTTTTAGGAGAACACGTTCAAGCGAGCTTCCATATATTTAGAACTTAGCCTATACAAAACTCCTCACATTTTTCCAAAACAGCCCAATATATGATACCTCTCGGATTGCAAATTAAAAAAATAAATAAATAAAAGGTAGGTGAAGTTAATGACCATAAATCTTGGAATAACTATATCTTCTAACATAATGATAGTCTTTCCCACTTTTTATTACAACCATTTAGGGTTGTAAATGAATCGAGCTGTTTATGACCAACTTGAATTCGGTTTGTATAAGCTCGATTCGAGTTCGGTTCGTTTAATAAAGAAGTCGAGTTTGAACATTATTTCTAGCTTGAATATTAAATGAGTCAAACTCGTTAAACTCGGCTCGGCTCGATTTAAGCTCGCGAACAAAACTCATATAAGTTCGACTCGGCTCATTTAAAAAGTTCGGTACATTTGTATGTATTATAAGTCTCTTATTTATTTGTTGTTTATATTTAATAGTCACATATTAGTAAAATATGCATTTGATTATATTGATATATGAATGGATGAGTATTATCCATAAGGATTTGTTATGCCCTCTATATATTAAATATATGTTGTAGGTCATTTTTGCCAATTAACATAGGTTATATATGAATCTAAATATTTTCTAAAATAAAGTTCGCACAAATGTCAAGTGTTTATGATATGTCGTGTATAATGTACTATGACACCATATGTCGAGGCTTGATTTGAGTTTTGTTTGTGGTATTGTGTTTTCTAAGCTCATATTTTTTTGTTGGGTCGAGTTTGAGCTCGGCTCGAATAAGCTCGAACTCGAATCATGTATATATTTTTAATCAAGCTTGAGCTCGTTCGAACATGAAAAATTTTAAACGAGCCGAGTTCGAACACCCTTGCAGAAGCTCGATTCAAGCTCGGCTCGAGCTCGAACTCGCATATATATCTAACGAACCGAGTTTGAACAGCCAATACTCGGCTCGAATACAGCCCTAAACCACTTTCTCTTTCTACAATTATATTCAAATCTAAATAGGACCACAACCAATAAAATTTACAAATATATTCTGCTTCACATGCGTAGAAAAAAAAATTATATTTTTCACATACATCCACTTTCTATTTATATTCAAATATAAATAGGCCCACGACCACTTGAACTAAATGTTTGCATGTCAATCTACCACTCATCCTAAAAGCTTAAGTTGATTAGAAGAGGAAGATTTTATTGTTTAAGCCATATTCTCTAGCACTTCTCCTCACGTGTGGGCCGAACTCTCCTTTAATTGGAAGGCCCAACATGTGTAATATTTAATTGAAATTGAAATTGAATGCGAAGTGTCTCGAACTCGAGACTTTGACTCTAATACCATGTCAAATTTCAACCTAAAATCAATTGACAATAAAAATAGGTAACCCAACAAATATATAAAATATAAAATTAAATTATTTCTAATCAATATAGTACCATCACCAAAAAATTCTTAAACCACTCCGAATACTTCCGATCTTTGTTCATTTATTGGTAACTACCAAGAAAAAAAATATTACAAATTGGGGGTCAAATCTTCTTATAAGACCCCGAACCATCGGACGCTCGTTCGCAACGCACACGTTGAAAAGCCAGAAGTACAGAGAACCAAGCGATCCCCATGGCCATGGCCTCCGCTTCTGCCAAAGGCGTCTTCTCCTCTCCCCTCCCCTCCTCTTCCTTCTCAAACCCATCACCAAAATCGTCCTCCCTTCTCTCTTTCCTCCGCAACACCGCCTCCACAACCACAGCCATCTCCTTTAAGCTGTCCCATTCTCCATCTCATTCTCGTTGTCATTTCTTCACTGTAAATAACGTTCTCAAAACAGTGGCACCAACGGAGAACTCGGACCTGAACCACTCCCAAGATCTCAGCCCTCCAAGTCCCAATCAAAGATCGACTATCTTAGTCTCCGAGAAGCTGGGAGAGGCGGGTCTTGAACTTTTGCGCAGTTTTGGCGACGTGGAATGCTTGTACGATCTCTCGCCCGATGAGCTTTGCTCGAAGATCTCGTCATGCGACGCGCTAATCGTGAGGAGTGGTACCAAGGTCACAAGACAGGTGTTCGAAGCCGCGAAGGGGCGGTTGAAGGTGGTGGGACGTGCCGGTGTGGGTATCGACAACGTGGATCTGCAGGCCGCCACGGAGTCCGGCTGTCTCGTGGTTAATGCGCCGACGGCCAATACAGTGGCTGCAGCCGAGCATGGGATTGCTTTGCTCGCCGCTATGGCTCGGAACGTCGCGCAGGCAGATGCTTCCGTGAAGGCTGGTACGTTTCTATCTTGCTTTCAGATCAAGAAAAATGTCCTTTTAATTTCCAAGAACTGTTTGACAATGACAAGCTTTGTGTTTGATCAAATCTTTTCACTAATTAATTGCTAATCCTGAACAAAAGATCTGCTGAGCCTCTGTTTTTTGTCGTGATATATAATTTACCTGGATAAAAGATCTACCGAAGTCTCTGTTAAGAGTCTAGTGCGTCTGCAGAATTGGCCGACATAATAGGCAAGCTTTTTTGTCTACGCAACAATGGTTGTGTTTGGTGGGGGGCGGGGGTGTGTTAAAATTTCGAAGTATTAAAATTGGTGACGACTGACGAGGTGGGGAGAGATAGTTTGAATGAATTTTTTAAAATTTATTATATTATAATTATTTTATTATGTTAAAATTTTAAAAATTATAAAATTATAAAATATAAAATTTGAGTACTCAGATCCACCCAATAACGTCGTAATTGGCAGGATGCGGGGTCGAAGTTCCGCTTTTTTTTTTACTTTTTCAAACATCTTTAATTCTGCTTGTTGGACTTACCAATTTTTTTAATTTATTCGACCCGTTGCTTTCCACGTATTCTACTTTTGCCTCAGAAAAAGTGGGGACGCACACGCACATGTGACCCTCCATGTTTTTTTTATTTTTGTACGACCAGATCGGTTAAAGTAATTACTCAAATTGTTGCAAGAAGGCATAGAAAATCGAATTTCACAGCGTGGGGGATCTTTATCCCTTTTATTCTACTTAACAAATACAGATTTGTTAACATACTTTAAACTTCATGATGAAAACTGGTTTCATTAAATGAGTAAAAGTTAACGCTTTCATTGATTAATGAGGTTCCAGTGAAGAAAGTTGATTAATGATGTTTATCCTCCCATTACACAACATACACGGAATCAGGGATCTAGTTAATCAGAAAAGGAAAAGATTCCTAGCGTTCGTTCTGTAACAAATGATGCAGGGAATGATTCTTGAGAAAACTCATCAGTATTGAATAGAAAAGGATGAAAAAGATTATATTCGATAGTAAAAATGATGAGAATTGTATTTTAAGCATGTATAGTCTATAGAATACGGGATGCATCAAATCTTCTCATTACTTTAGATGCAAATGTTGGGAAGCTATGGTTGTTCCGGATATCTGAACTTCAGTGCTGCTTAAATATCTTACACTACATTGTCAACTTTTTTCGATGTTTCATCGCTGTTGCTCATGATAAATACGGTGGCGAAGGCTAAAGATTTCAGAATTCGATTTTACAGGAAAATGGCAACGTAGCAAGTATGTTGGGGTCTCTCTGGTTGGAAAGACATTAGCAGTTATGGGATTTGGAAAAGTTGGGTCTGAAGTTGCGAGGCGTGCTAAAGGCTTGGGCATGCACGTCATTGCGCATGATCCGTATGCCCCAACGGACAGAGCTCGTGCTCTAGGTGTGGAGTTGGTCTCTTTTAATCAGGCCATGGAGACGGCGGATTTCGTCTCCCTCCACATGCCGCTCACTCCTACCACTTCAAAGGTATTCAATGATGAAACATTTGCAAAGATGAAGAAAGGAGTGCGCATCGTCAATGTTGCTAGAGGTGGAGTAATTGATGAAGATGCATTATTGAGGGCCCTTGAGAGCGGCATTGTTGCTCAGGTACATTGCATTACATTCATGTCGGGGACAATGAGTTGTGCTAAATTCAAAGAAGCATAATCTATATCTCTGCAATAAGCTATAACTGCATCTTTTCTCAAGGCTTCACTCTTACTCATCCATCGGTGTATTCTTTCCATTACGTACTAAGTTCTCCCAATGGGGCTTCAAACAACGGGGTTGATCTTTTGATTAGGTGATCTTGCTTAAGCTATGTTTTTTGTGATAAATAGATAATAGTGGATGGAGACATCCAAAAGATATACCTAGAGGGGAAAGTTGTATATATTAATTCATGATTCTCACTTCCTAATGAGGTTTGTAGTAGTAAAAAATAGGTTGTTTGTTTGATGTATGCCACAAATGACAAGTCTTAGAACGGTGTGGAACAGGCTGCCCTTGATGTATTCACGGAGGAGCCACCCAAAGAAAGTAAGTTAGTGCAGCATGAGAATGTCACTGTCACACCTCACCTTGGAGCTAGCACAAAGGAAGCACAGGCATGTTCTTTTCTCTTGACACCTTCACAAGATCCATATACTCCTGCTTCTCGCTTTCTTGAATACCATTTGTCCTCTCATTTCTTAAACCATCTGTACCAACCCTTCAGGAAGGTGTAGCTATTGAAATAGCAGAGGCTGTAGTAGGAGCGTTGAAAGGGGAACTTTCTGCAACTGCTGTCAATGCTCCCATGGTCCCTCCTGAGGTAAACAGTGATATCTACATTGTCCCCATAATCGAGAGTTTGTGACCTGCTTGCGGGTTTGAGAACATAAGAGCTCCTCTCTTGCCATATATTGTATTCTACAAGGTAGCTAACACAGCTCGTGTTCTCAGGTTTTGTCGGAGTTGTCACCATATTTTCTGGTAGCTGAGAAACTGGGTAGGCTAGCCGTACAATTAGTTGCTGGAGGGAGTGGAATCAGAGATGTAAGGGTGATCTATAGATCAGCTCGCAACCCAGATGTCCTGGACACAAGACTTCTTCGGGCCATGATCACCAAAGGCATAGTCGAACCAATATCAGCCTCATTTGTTAACCTAGTCAATGCTGATTTTACTGCCAAACAGAAAGGCCTCCGCATAATTGAGGAGAGGATAGTCGCTGACTCATCTCCAGAGTTCCCTGTTGACTCAATTCAGGTGCAAATATCTAATGTGGATTCCAAATTTAAAAGTGCTGTTTCAAATAACGGAGATATAAGCATTGAAGGGAAAGTGAAGTTCGGAATACCCCACCTGACATGTGTGGGATCCTCTGCTGTGGATGTGAGCCTGGAAGGAAACCTCATTTTATGCAGGCAGGTGGATCAACCTGGCATGATTGGTCAGGTAGGAAACATACTAGCCGAGAACAATGTCAATGTGAGCTTTATGAGTGTGGGAAGGACTGTCCGGAGGAAAAAGGCTATTATGGCAATTGGTGTGGATGAAGAACCAGACAAAGAGACTCTTAAGAGAATAGGGGAGGTACCTGCCATTGAAGAGTTCGTGTTCCTCAAACTGTAGATGATGTAATTAAAAGAAATGGTCGGGTTAGAATGGTAAGGTGCATTCTTTAGGGATGGATGCCAATAGGTTTCGCAGGGGGTGATATGAGAATAAAAGTTGACTGCATAACAAGTATAAGCAGTCGGCTCCGGTTGTCAAAGATTAGCCGACGAGTATAAGTTTAGTCGATAGAACTCTTGTCACCATGCGTTACTAGGAAGACATGGGCGTTAATATGTTTTTGTTTTGTGGTTGTAGTCTGGCGTTGGCGTTTTTTCATCTGCTTAAGCAATCCATCCTCGTTGTTTTGTTGCACTCCTTGTACTTGCTGGTGGGTTTTACTGGTCTGTAATTTCATAAAGTAGACCGGAAGTTTTCTCCTTATAACCATGCTTTTACCGCGCTTAAGACTACAATTGTTGGATGGAATAACGGGGGACATATTAATGATAAAGTCAATTTTTAACAGGTCTATTACAAAAATTCATTCGGCCAAAAGTTTGAAGGAGTTAGACTTGAAGTCTAGTACTTAGAATTGGTTGAAAGGTCTAATATCTCCTTTCTTCTTCTTGCAAGTAAAATAACACGTTAGAACTCAAAATCCTCATTGTATGGGGATTTTTTCGATGCCACTGTCAGTCACTATTTTTTTAATATCTTTTCTTTTCTGGTTTTTGTTATCAGTGAAAAAGTTTGAGAGATAACTGTGCCTGCCCTTTCCTTCCTCCTCTTTCTTTACTTAGACCTTGTTTTCATCGTCTAGGTCGGGGGCTTCCTGGGTCTTGGCCCGTTCTCCTTTATTTTTGATGTTGGTTTCCTTTTATCTTGTGCCTTTCGATTTTTATTAACTGATTAGGATGCACTTTTTTTTTTCTCTCTCTCTTATTGATTTTCAGTAAGGCGGTTCATATTCCTTCATTTAATGACTAAATTTTATTCTTTCTAACATCGGCTGTGTCAAGGAATCAGATAATTAACCTCTCTTAGGCTTTACTCTTAGTCGACAGGAGTTTTGCATGTGTTCGAATGGGCCTGAGCCCTTTCTCACGGGGCCTTGAGAGGCTTTTTTTGGTGTCGAAATAAAAATCTACTCCCATCAACTATTTTGGGTAAATATTATTTTGTCCCCAGAAATTATAATCTCAGAATGCTAATTTAATTGTTTTAATATCAGTTAGTTTCTCTCTGTCAAAATCTCTCGTTAACAGGCAGAAAAGAGTGCCATGAATTGCTAATAAAAATACATTTCGTGAAGCAATTTTTAATAGAGATAAATACTAATTCTATCTATCTATTTTATCATTTTATCTTATTAGTCCTTGAGTTTTAAAATTCATTAAACTAGGCTCGAAGTTTAAAATCTATCGAGACATTATTAATTCCCGCAACTTTTTAAATTTGATAGATTTTAAAATTTAAGGGCTAATTCAATAGATTTTAATAGAACGGGCAAAAAATTGAAAATCTCGCAGCCTGACCCGAAACCCACCCTAATTCAATGGATTTTCTTAATTTCAATCGATGGGTTTTCTGGTGGTTCGCGCAAAGTCATGTCTCGAACACAAATTTCAGGTTCCTGATTGAAGGTTTAGAGCCTTTTATTGAGTCATATAAGATCACGCTGGCCCAAAAAAAAAAAATCTTGACTTTTCGAGCTCGGGCCGAGTTCGAGCAAGTGGACTCTGTAGTCAACCCGAGTTCGAACCGTCGGGGAATCTCGTTAGTGTTTGTCAAAGTGCAGAGGAAATCACGATTATTTACGTAACATGCCCTTCTTTTTTTGCTTTCTTTCTTCCCTCTCCCCCGAAATCCCGGATGAGGATCTTCTCCAATACCCTCGATTCCTGTCGTTTATTTTTAATGGACAGCCAGGATGAAGCCACATCATGGATCTCTAAAATAAAATTTATAAATAAAATATAGTAAAAAGACAGACTTCGTTAACGGAGTAACATTGCCTCTCTCTCTAGGGGAAAACAAGACCCATCTTCACAGAGTCTTCAACGCCATAGACCAAATCCAGCACCAGACTCCGTCGTCGCCGTAGCCGGAAGTCACTTTTTGAGGTCTCCGCTCAACGCCACTTCTGAGTCTATTTTGTTCCTCTTATCCGGAAATCACTAGAGAGATTTGGGATTTCCGAAAATCAAATATTTCAATAATGGGTTATAGAGTCCTAAGCATTCAAGTCCCTCTTTGTTTCAAGAGTTCGCTGATTTTTTGAACTCGAGTTTGATTTCGGTAAGAAACTTTTGGTTCGGTACATTGAAGCAGGATGGATGGTGTAAAGATTCAAACTTGCTATTATTTTCTTTGGATTTGTACTCTCCCATGTTAAGTTGAAATTGAACTTTTTGGTGCTGTTCTCTGGTTAATTATTTCGGCTTGGTTTTGTTAACAACCAATTTTACAGCTCGTACATAAGAACATTGCTTTGGGTTACACTTTTGAATTCCTCTTCTTATCGTTTTTATGAATCGGTTTTATATTTTCATTCTGGAGGATGCACTCTATTTTATTGGTAGCAATTTGTAAAGATTTTCATTCCTCTCTTTACTATGTCAAGAAAAGGTTGAGAAGACGCGAAATATCTTTGGCATAACGAGAACAACAAGAACAGAAAAGGCCGAGAAAAGAGGCTTAGACGGCGGCGGCAGGAAGCAAGGCTGGGCGGCTTTGTGAGGCACAGTGAGAAGGGTTGGACAACCATTTGGCTCTCGGGACATACGGCGTTACTCTCCCGTTAAGTGAGTGTTTTGTTTTGTCAGTATTACGTTTTGTTTTAATTTAAAAGTGATGACGTGGCTCGATCCTTGCCCTCAATCATAAAGGAATGGACAGGATTAAAGGAATTGGAGCCCCTCCAATACCAAAATGGAGTCTCCTGACTCGTGTTCTTCCATTTGCTTTCTCTTGTAATCTCTTTTGCGCATTTTACTTCTGTGCAGGAATGGTGGGACTCTCTCTTGGAGAAAAGCACTTCATTCAGGGTGGCATTGCTCAAGACCTCCGTTCTGATGGTCGAAAAAGATTAACTTACCGGCCTCTTTATGTTGAAACTGGAGTTATACCCCAGGTATATTAGTTTTAAAAATATTTCACTTTGGTGTGGCCTGAATTACATAAAAGAGCTCCTATACCGGCCAAGCAATTGGAATACATAGTTGTTTTGAGTTGCGCAGTAGACTGTAGTTACTTCATCAGACATACAAATGAGTTTCTTGTGCAGTGTCTGGCTTACTTTCCAGCAAACTGGTCTATTGCTGTGTTTTAATCGTAATTTTTCATGGATTTCTTCACGGCAGGCAAATGGTTCAGCAAGAGTCAGGATAGGGGCAACAGAAGTTGTTTCCAGTGTGAAGGTATTTCATCTTTTAGATGCTGGATGTTCTATCTGTCTCTCTTGAGTGGCAGCAACTACACTAACTAATCACTTTGCTCCTAGTGGAAGATTTTATGGTGCATACTTGTAACATATTGCCTGCTAATTTCGTAAATAATGCAGGCTGAACTTGGAAAGCCTGGTTCATTGCAACCAGACAAAGGAAGGGTCACCATATATGTTGATTGCAGTCCAACCGCAGCACCAATGTTTGAGGTTGTGTATGACGATTTTCTGCTAGCTTCAAATTCTATCTTATTTGTTGATTGAGCTCATGTAGGCTTCTCTGGTTTTCTTTTTTCGATTTCGATTTCGATTTGTTATAATGACGAACAAGAAGAATCCTTGTCTGAATGGGTGCCTTAAAGAGTCTGATGTGATAATTCCAGCTTGATTCATTGTATGCCATATCTGTAAGTCGGTCTCTGGTGTGTCTCATTTCTCCTTTAGTATAAAAGTACTCTAGTTACCATAAAAGTATATGCATATATAGGCAAGTGCGTGCTGTTTGTAGCCCATATCTTTGTGTATGTAGTTATGTACATATTATATATGGTGAGTAGTTATGTATGTCTTCTTAAACTGAGTTCTTTTCCATGCATTTTGTGTAGGGTAGAGGGGGTGATGAGTTGTCAACCGACCTCTCAGTTGCTCTTCAGCGTTGTCTCTTGGGTGGTAAAAGTGGAGCAGGTATGAATTTAATTAGATCAAAAGAGATAACCATTACAGTATTGCCATACATATGCTTTCAATCATCTTGGCAGTTCTCACTCTCTGATATGCTCTGTGATTATGGATTCTTGCTTGACTTACCTTGGTCTTATTCAACTTTTCCCAGGGGCAGGAATTGATCTCTCATCTCTAATTGTAGTGGAGGGAAAAATTTGCTGGGATCTTTATATTGATTGCCTTGTCATTAGTTCAGATGGAAATTTGCTGGATACCCTGGGTGCTGCTATTAAGGTAGTTTCTGTCGCATTCATTTGTCTATTTGCAACTTGAATTCTGTCTAATTTAAATGAACCGTAGGAGTGTAACAAGGGTTTTTGCCGGCTATTGTTGAAGTCTAGTTAGCACTAGCTGTATCCCACGTGTTTGAAACATGTAAAACATGTATTGGTTGAATTTCCAATTCAGCTTGCTGCATCCTTTCTGATCAGTTTTGTGACAGATATGAGGAACTCAAACAATATCATACTAATTTTGTTCCTGAAGGCTGCCTTGAGCAATACAGGTATCCCCAGGGTTCATGTTGCAGCTGGTGCATCAGGTGATGACAATACAGAAGTTGACATCAGTGATGAAGAATTTCTGCAGTTTGACACATCAGATATCCCTGTCATAGTTACGCTAACAAAGGTGACAAAACTGTTTTAATCTTTTCATAAGCTGCAAATGTCTGTTCATTCCCAACACTTATTGCCTTTCGACTTTATAGATTGGTAGGCACTATATTGTGGATGCCACTTCAGAAGAGGAATCCGAGATGAACTCGGCCGTTTCTATATCTGTCAATAGGAAGGGACACATTTGTGGGCTGACTAAACGAGGTGGTGCAGGCCTGGATCCTAGCATCATTCTCGACATGATATCTGTGGCAAAACATGTAAGTGAACAGCTAATAAACAAATTGGATTCTGAGATAGCTGCTGCTGAAGCAGGTGAAGAAGAATCCTGACATGGTCAGGACCCCCGATTCCATCGTAATTGGTGCATTAAGCAGGACTCTGTTCTATGTGGTAGTTTTGATTACTTGCCTAGGGGATGAAGATAGAATGACATGTTGTACACAGGGATGAATGACATGTTGTACACAGAGGTCTGCTATGTAATTTTGCTTATCTCACAGAGTGAGGGAGGTATAATTACCAGATTATGATTTGCCCTCACTTAGAATTTGAGGGGAAGTAGCAAGTTTTTAAGACAAATTTCCAGCTAGTGGAGCGGCATTTGCTGCATTTTTTTTCTTTTTTTGGCAAAACAGCAACTTTATTCATATCAGGAACGAAAAAACAGGAAACACAAAAAGAAAGAAACAAGTCAAGGGGGATCCCGGCGTTTGCTGCATTATTGCTGTTTGTTGCCGACGTAGATTCTGTATTCACCTGGTTTGAAAATGTAGCATTCGCATGGTATAAACTCTTTTAGCCGTGTGCTAAATGACAATTTTATCCTCATAATTTTTTTTTGTCATCAACCACAAGGGTAATTTTGTTTTCGGGATTGAATCTAAAAACTCCTCAAAATTAGTTCGATTCTGTGTGTGTTCGTGACAATAAAGCTTAAATAATTCCTAGGATCAGCATCAACCGTTTTCCAAATCAAACAGTTCAAAACCTTTGGGCCTCAACGACGACAATTGGGTCCGCCTTAATAAACACCTCAGAATCATGACTGCCAGAAACCCTCGTGTTCAAGAGACCCCACCGGGCCACCAGACATTCATTCGACCACAAAAAAGAAAAAGATAAGAGAGAAAGCGACCCGCTGCCCCTGATGGCCATTCCTTCTCTCCATGAGCTGCCCTTTTTCCCCCCTCCCCCCGTCGTACTTCCCTGTCCCATTCGATCCTTTAGCCTTTCACTTCAAAATATCTCTTTCCTCCTCCCCTTTCGTGTGGATGTTGTCCAAAACAATCAAATTTACCCATGATTCTTATTTGGACACAAGCGATCCCCCTTCTCCTCTCCCCAAATCAAGTTGTTGGAACGTATTTGATAAGACCCTCCACCACTAAACAACTTGGAAAATCCCAAGTTGTTTAGTAAGGTTTTGACAAATCTCTACCGCCACCACTCGAGGCCTATTGACGTTGAAGTGCTACCGTAAAGGACAAAATGTTAAAATCCTATAATTCATGCACCCGTCATCATCTACCAAAAAGTCTTCAATCAATTTTGCTAGACCACCCATTAGATCACCACCGTGAGTGGAGTTTTGCATGGACCCATTAGGCCAACTTGTTGCTTTGCTATCTGTTTCGTACTTGTGAGTTGCACTTTTGTCATAGGACCTAGAAGCTCCTACGAGCGACCATGCAGAAGAAGATGGGTCGGTTTCATTTCCTGATTTCTGGGTCATTTTCTGGATCGTAGCTAGTTAATGTTCCTTGTTCTTCTTTCTTCTTTTGTCTGAACAGCTAGTTGACTATTTTGTCAAAAAATGTAAATCTAAGGATTAAAATTTTAAAAAATGAAATCGACTAAAAAATAAAAGGTGGTAAAACACCGAAGGACTAAACTTGCTAAATTCCCTTTTTCTTAATTGGTTCTCTTGTCGTTTATGTTTCGCTCTTTCTCTATGTTATGGCCATTTACTTCAGTCGACAACTGATTAATTTTCTACGGTTTTAGGAATCTTTATCATAATAATCTTTACGTAATTTTTTTTTTCAGAACCAATAATATCTCTCTGTTCTTTTTTGGACTCAGCCAAATATGATTTTTAGGTATATCTATCCCAACACTTTTTATCTTCGGCTACTCGAACTAACATCAAACCCAATCACTGCTGAGACTGATCCTTTGACATTCCCGTTTCACATTTTCTGTGCTTCTGCTATATTCTCTACCATCCAAAAACAAAAATCTGATAAGTTACAAGACTTTAAATTTCTTGTAAGCAAATCAGAATATTTCAAAGAATCCCATATTAATAGCCTGAGCAATCACTTGTATTAAAGAAAGGGATTAAAGCAGGAAAGAGAGAAAGAAATGAGGAGCTAAATGACCTTTAATTAACTACTTTATACTTTAATTTTGTCTATTTTTTTACGAAAACGATTTTTTTATGTTTCTGAGTTATCAATCATGTTCAACTTTTGTTTTACTCTCTGTCTGTCTGTCTCTCTATGCGTACCCATAATGTGCACTTACCAAAAGAGAATCCTCTGTTTTGCACCTTAAATAGTGGATTGATGTCTGGTATTCTTCCACTAGGATAGCAGATATAAGGAGATCCAGTATATCACAACTAGCCCAAGGATCTATATTCTTTGGCGAGGCCATGATAGTCCAGCATTGAACATGCCCTCTCGTTGGGTGACATAAACTGAAGGTTCTTACTGTTGAACCTAATAGGGGAAATTTCAAAAGAAGGATGCATGTGAAACACCCAATTTCGGAAGAAATTAGTTGGAGTTGAAAACACCCCATTTTATTGACGGCAAAATATGATTCCTCTTTTGACCCATTTTAACAAACATATACGAAGCACATCATCCCAGTACGTAGAGTTGCAGTCCTTGAAGAGGGCATTTCCATTTTCCCAGTTCAAAAATTGGCGTAGCCCTACGCGAGAGAGACATGGAGAATTCCAAGAGGTGCTGTAACTCTGTTTCCTTAACCCAAAAACTTTTACCTCTGTAAATTATCACCCCTCCAAGTGGACCCTATCTTTACGTGCCTATATGTATGGACAAGAACAAATATATACAGTTGTTTATTACCGTCATTATTAAGCTGCGGGATTGAATCTCCTTCCTTGATATCCTGTCAACGACGAACAGATAGGGGCTGCACCGTATTATATATAAAACATATGTTTGTCAGCAGGTCACGAAGTCTGTGCATTGTCCAAATGCCAAAGCATGTATAATTGTATACAATTGCTATCATGATCGGTGGGGTAAAGGCAGAGAGAGAGAGAGAGATTGCGAATAAACAAAGAGCATTTGGTGGTCTCAGGCTGATCCTCATGCAACAAGTTATTGCCAAGTTGCTTTGTTATACTGGTATGGAAGAATGTTCAACTTTTGTTTTACTCTCTGTCTGTCTGTCTCTCTATGCGTACCCATAATGTGCACTTACCAAAAGAGAATCCTCTGTTTTGCACCTTAAATAGTGGATTGATGTCTGGTATTCTTCCACTAGGATAGCAGATATAAGGAGATCCAGTATATCACAACTAGCCCAAGGATCTATATTCTTTGGCGAGGCCATGATAGTCCAGCATTGAACATGCCCTCTCGTTGGGTGACATAAACTGAAGGTTCTTACTGTTGAACCTAATAGGGGAAATTTCAAAAGAAGGATGCATGTGAAACACCCAATTTCGGAAGAAATTAGTTGGAGTTGAAAACACCCCATTTTATTGACGGCAAAATATGATTCCTCTTTTGACCCATTTTAACAAACATATACGAAGCACATCATCCCAGTACGTAGAGTTGCAGTCCTTGAAGAGGGCATTTCCATTTTCCCAGTTCAAAAATTGGCGTAGCCCTACGCGAGAGAGACATGGAGAATTCCAAGAGGTGCTGTAACTCTGTTTCCTTAACCCAAAAACTTTTACCTCTGTAAATTATCACCCCTCCAAGTGGACCCTATCTTTACGTGCCTATATGTATGGACAAGAACAAATATATACAGTTGTTTATTACCGTCATTATTAAGCTGCGGGATTGAATCTCCTTCCTTGATATCCTGTCAACGACGAACAGATAGGGGCTGCACCGTATTATATATAAAACATATGTTTGTCAGCAGGTCACGAAGTCTGTGCATTGTCCAAATGCCAAAGCATGTATAATTGTATACAATTGCTATCATGATCGGTGGGGTAAAGGCAGAGAGAGAGAGAGAGATTGCGAATAAACAAAGAGCATTTGGTGGTCTCAGGCTGATCCTCATGCAACAAGTTATTGCCAAGTTGCTTTGTTATACTGGTATGGAAGAATAGAAGCAAAGAGGCCCACTCCCTTATCCTTCAATCATTTCACTTTTGTGATTTTCAATTGCCTTCGGTAGTGTTGCACTTTCTATACAATAGGGTATAGAGTATTGTTTGTTTTTTTTTTTTTAAATAAAAGGGAGGGGCAATTATCTTATAGTGCGAGTATAAGATCACCCCTCACTATAAAATGTTTGATTTGAGTTATAGTTAATGTTTATTGAGCGAGTCCATCATTACAGTACCTTAAAGTTAATAAATTAGTGAGTGGTACCAACAGTGGCGAATGCAGGCAGGCAAAAAAAAAAAAAATTTTAGACGTAAAATTTTTTTTTTTTTAAAATTTATCTTAAGAGATTGTCTCCCTTCAAATTGGGTCCTAGATTCGCCACTGGGTACCAATCGAACTATAACTCTACCAGCAGAATATAAAGTAGTTGAAATGGAGTTATGCCGTCCATATGCTGAACCAGTTGATAGAACCGATTAATATGGAAACTACAAAGAGAGTAAACCTATAAAAGAAAAAAGAAGTTCAAGACATGGATATGAAAGAATCCATGAAGGATCAGGTCTGCAACATTAGAGCCCACTTGTCCAACCTTTTTCTGTGACTAAGGAATAGGAGGTTCCACGGGGAGTTGAGAACTCCATGTCCATGTAATAATATAGTTGCTGGTTGGTGTGCAAGATACCATCAGTATTCCACTCCACCCCTCGGAAACAACACTTTTGATTAAATTATTGCGAGCATAAGGTAGGTTTGAATTAAAAAAAGAGGTCTGAAATTGCAGGCGCCAATTAAATTGGAGAGGTGGGGGAGAGACCTAATGGGGACAAAAGGGGGGGAAAATGCAACGGTGAGGCCGCATTCAACTAGTTTTCAATAAGCCCTTCTTATGGAGTTCCTCTCCCACCACACATCTCAAGACAATAGACATGCACCCGCACCGTGCTGCTGCTAGAAAATTCTGTAGACAGAAATGTTTATATAGCGTCCGCTCTTTGCTGATCTCCAGATATCGAGTATCCCTTTTACTGGATCTCCCCACATTTTATAAGGCTTAAACAGCACGTGCTGTAATATTATTTCAAAAGAATAGTATATTAGAGACTTACAGTCGGGTCTTTTTTTCTAATAAATTCGAATTAGATCTGTCCAAATCCGATATATAAGAACGATGTGGATTGTCTCTTTTTTAAAAAAAAAACCTTTGAAAAGAAAATTTTGTGCTTATTCGAAAATATTAGCATAAAATTTTAGTAATCAATGCATTATTGTGTTTATCCGACAAGAAACTATACCCACTTGGAATTTATAATTTGAGTTCATATTGCAAAACCAACTCTAAATTATTGAAGGAAGAGATATTTAACTTCAAACCGTTATTATTTGATTTTACCCAAATAACAAATTTCCAAACTAAAAAGGGGGTCTGATAAAATAACCTAATAATTAAGGTTAGCGCGGTGACAATAAAAATAAATGGGTTCAGAAAGAAAAAAAATGGCAGTTTTTTTTCCCCCCCTATAATTCCTGAGGATACAAGGAGCTCACGGGACGAAGTGACGAACCACGAAGACTCCCTCGTCATCGAAGAACTCTCGTGACAAATGACAGACGACGGCGTAGCTAATTCGGTCCCCATTGGGACGTGGCCAACCTCACCCGAGGAAGCGCGTACGTGGGGACTGGGGGAACTCTTTGATATAACCTCATCCTGCCATTATTTTGGTTAGAAGAACTGATTTTTTGGAGCATTAGCCAACCAAAGGAAAGGCAAAGGCCAGCAGGCTGCTCTGCAGATCAGGAGCAGTAACAACTAACAAGCAGCAGCGACAACTTCCTATAGAGTTAGAGATAGAGTTGGCCATAAAGTATTGAAAGACATTATTGGTTGGAGCAAAAACATCAAACGTTAGTGCACATATTATATTTGCTCCGCATATACCGTAAACCTTATTGATATTTGATATCAGATTCCGAATCCTCAATTTTTTGTTTGTTCCGCTTCCGACGTTAGATTCAAAGCTTAAAGGCCACATGTACACATACGTATGCCTTTCTCTCTCACCAATCATCTATACCACGACATGTCTCTCCACAGAATTTTGAAGAACGAGATCTATCTCTGTGGTACCGCTCTGCATAATTGTTTTCGGGTCAGACGCTTTATTTTTTATATATAATCTCTGGGTTGCTCTTTCTTTGTCACTTTGACTGTGTTTCCTCCTTCAAATTTATAAATTTCTTCTTCTTCTTCTTCTTCTTCATTTGTGTAAATTTTTATCCTTTTGTGTTGTTATATGTGTTTCTTGGTGAGTGGTTTGGTTGATTTCAAGAATTTTTTTACCTTTGAAGGTTTTCTTGCGATGATGGCATGGTTTTTCTGCGTATGACTGATAGGCTGGTTACTTTTCTTTCTTAATCAATTTCTACAAATGTGTTTTGGGGGTTCTCGGTATTTTTTCTGATTGAGGCACTTTTTGTATTCGGATAATCTTTGTATTTTTATTCTTCCGTAAAAAGCAAGAAGATTGAAATGGCGAAAAGTCTCCCTTGTGATTTTGCTTCTCCCTTAATTGGACCAAAGACTATAGGTTCACCGATTAAATGCCTCGGCAAATTAATCTTTAAGATGCTTTTCCTTCAATGGATGTAGCGGAAATCATCTGACAGCCTGAGCAGGTCTCTATTACTTCAGAGATGGCTGCTTTAATGTTCTTTACACTTCTTGTCGGACAGAAGAACTTTAATTGTGCAACTTTCTTTCCTTTGAAGGAAAAAAGAAAAGAAAAGGCATGACGCCAAATGTGCCACCAAGGAGCGTTCTCTGTCTGAAGTACCAAGCTTCTCACAGATTGTGTGTATATTTCACGCAAAAAGAATTATATCCTGGGTTGTTCTGAATGTCGATGCTACAACCTACAGTAATGAGACAAGTTGCAAACCGGGATTCTGTTAGAAAATTTCTCCCCACAATACCTCGATGGTTTTATTTTATCCGTGTGTTCGTGCTTAAACCATATCCATATGTGTCATTCCTCATTCAATCCTGTTATTGGATGTGTACTAGTTTCAGTCTTTCCTTTGTGACCAAGGAGAAGGTGGTGGCTTGCTAATAATAAGGAACTGCTTGTTATTGTGCTGTAAAAAGCTGCCCAATAGCATTTGAACTTGTAGCATGAGGAAATTATAGCAAGTGCTTTTGATTTTGGTCCATTCTTGTTCTTTTAACCTATATATCCCATGAGATTTTTATTACGTTGGTTAATCTAGGTTGTTGTCCGATGGATTTAAGCTTTTAGGACTGGTAGCTGGCTATTACTCATTTCTATCATTGTGCTCTTACTGAAAAGAGTAGACAGAATGCATTATTGCGTGATATCTTCTTGGTGTTGCCAGATAGCATATGGCTGATCACTCAACTGGTAATTCTTTATTGCAGGTCTTGGACATGTTTCTTTGCATCCATTAGTTGATGAAGTGGATTTGACAAGGTTCCTTTGGCCTTGAAGTCCATGGCTACTTTATGGATTGAGCACTCCCTCTTCTTGGAATGAAACAGTAACTGATTTAGGTTTTAGTTGTCTAAATAAGCAAACACTATGGAAATAGCGACTATTCTATTCAAAGACTTGTTGTAGCAGATTCTTGCTATTGAGTTGTGACTTCTTGTTTCTGCTTTGAGGGAAATAGAAAAGGTATCTTTGCATGGAGATGTAGACTGTGTAAGTGTGTGGCTCTTTTAGGTGATCTTGACTTGATTCAAATGCAGAGCTCCACTGCGTTTTTTATGCTTCTTGTCCCTATATCTCATATGTGTTCATCTCAATGAAGCCTTAAACTGTAATTGTTGTATCTCAGATTGATTTTTGAAATTTCCATCATCAAAAGTAGGCTATAGAGTTCTGCCATACTGCACGAACAGATCTCATTGGTGGACGACTTTGGGCTGAGATCTAGAGACCATGAATCTCAATAGCATCATGTCTGCCAAACAGAGTGAGGCTACCAGAGGGGTCACACAGTCATGTTATGGTACCTTCTCCCCGGTTCGTAAGTTTTTTTCTGTGGAATCAGAAGGCAAGAGTTTATTGGCGAGTGAATGTTCATCTTCACGTCCATCACCTTTCATTCGAGCAGAATCTCCTAGTTCTACTCATACACAAGCATCTACTGTCCAACCTCAAAAGTATTGTTTAGAATCTGGACCAAACAGTCCTATGTCTCCTGGTTCTCATGTCCAAAGTTCCAAGAGCACATTTTCACGTTCATCGTTGTTCTGTACCAGTTTGTACCAGTCTTCTTCATCGAGCTCCGAAGCCCATCGGCAGCTTGGAAATCTGCCATTTCTTCCTCATCCTCCCTCCTACAACCAGTCCATTTCTCCTGTCGATTCAAAAGCTCCATTCCTTTTCAGTGGGGATATTGATAATCAATACAATGAGGAACATTCTGAGGCTCTAATGAAAGACTTTCTTAATTTGTCGGATGGTAGCCTTCATGGTATAAATTGTGCAAGTGATGGTCTAGAACTTACAGAGCAACTGGAGCTACAGTTTTTGTCTGATGAACTTGACATTGCTATCACTGACCATGGAGAAAATCCCAGGATTGATGTAAGTACACTGCAACCGCCCCTTAGATTCAATCAAGTATTTATGATAAGGGATCCATTTTGCTGGAATTTGACTTTACCATCTATACCATACAGAACCTTTTAAAGACTAAGTAACACTACATGGTAACGATGACTAATATAACTCAATTGTTTGAACACTTTAACTTCTGGCACTGCACCAAACTTCTTGTATAATCCAGAAGAACAGAGTAAAATAGATGTGGATTTTCTATTCTTGTCAAATAGAAAAGTAAGGAAGCACCAATTTACTCTTGCATCTGTGCTCCACGTGCTTGTTCAGTTCGGTCTGCTGCATATCTTCTATTCACTAGTCCTTACTTTCTGTATTGTCATCTAGGAAATTTATGAAACACCGCAAGCAAAACCGGTCGTAGGATTGGCATGCAATCAGAGTTGTCACTCAGTGGTGCCAACTCTTGATGATGCTTCAAGTCAGCCATCTCCCGGGTCAACCACGGTGCACAAGCCAAGAATGAGATGGACGCCTGAGCTCCATGAGTGTTTTGTGGAGGCTGTCAGCAAGCTTGATGGGGCTGAAAGTAAGCAAATAATGTTCTAATCTATCTATACAAATGAGGCTGTCAAATAATTTTCAGTCTTAAAAACGAATATGAAAGTTCAAATTTTTACCATCAATCATGTTATTTTATAATTTGCAGTACCATTTTACAGTCTACTGTGTTTGATTTGAAATGTAGAGGCTACTCCGAAGGGTGTACTAAAGCTTATGAACGTTGAAGGTCTGACCATATATCATGTGAAAAGCCACTTACAGGTACCTATTGACTAATTTAGATGTACATATATCTTCTGGATTAAGTACACTATTCATATTGAGACTATGTGGTTATGTCTTTCCAGAAATACCGACTTGCGAAGTATATGCCAGAGAAAAAAGAAGGTAAGGAACATAAAATGCAAATAAAATGATGCTTATGTGCATTATCATCATCATCAGCTTTCAAAACTAACAGGAATAAGAATATGAACATTTAATCTATTTTGCTTTTGTTAGCGTGCGTTGCGAATGGGTTTTAGATCAAATGGCACCTCTTCCTCAAATGCAAACAGGAGGAGGAGGATGTCATCAGTTTAACACCCCCAGGTTTCTGAGTAACTTTCCCATACGAAATAAACTAAAATTTAGCAGTTTTAGTCCCATTTTATGTGCAAAACTCTTCAGAATTATACAGACTATGATTTTTTTTTCGTGTTTAGATCTTTGTGTTCTTTGTTTCATGTTTATTGTTTTCTCCCCAGCTAGACAAATGCTGGTTTACAACATAAATTACTAGGTGTCCCATTTGCTTTGGAATCATAATTGTTGGATGCTATGATAAGGCACCGCCTATTTTCCTGATAGGGTTTCAAAACATAATCAAATTTAAGATAATTTGTACTTAAAAAGTTTTCGTATAAGAGATAGCAAATTGAAAGAGATGAATATGTTTATGTAAAAAGAATAGGTGCTCTATTTTTTTAGGCATATAATACTATCGGGCATTCAAATTCAAATTTAATTAAAAGGGGGGAGGGGGGAGCATAATTTGGATCCACTGGTTCTAATCAAATTTAGAAAATGCCTATGTAAACTGTTTTTAGGTTTAATTGAGCAATTTTGGTCGAAAGTAAGTCCACTTTAAGGATACTATAACGTACTTAAGTTACTAGTTCTGACATCTTGAACCTTCAAATTATCAAAAGCTTGCAACATATATCTCTAGTTAGGATTTAACCATTAAAATTAACTTAAAACAAATGCCACATGCCACATGGCCAACTCTTAACAATTGATAGTGCACATTGCACGTTTTTGGTAGTTTGAGGGTATATAGTGTCAAAGTGTTTTTGGTGCTGTTTTCTCACTCTGTGGTGTATTGCCAATAAGTAGGATTGTGCATCGAAATCTTCAATCTGGTATCAATGCCGCTACAATACTTTATACAATTGGAATGGTTTCGATGTGGACTAGGAAAAGCTTTGATCTACACTAGAATATGGCAGTTAACTGTCGCTTGCAGATAGTTTACTGTGCTTTCCTTTTTTTCCTTCAGAAAAGAAGGCCTCCAGCTCTGAGGAAAAGAAAGCAGCTTCAACAAGCACTGAAAGTGATGGACGTAGAAAAGGGTAAAAATTGTCTTCAGTTTAGTTTCCAATAGCTGTACTGGGTTGTGTGGGTGGGTGTAGTTGTTGGTGTATATGTATTTTCTCCCTTATTCTGTCAGCGATATGTGAAATCTTCGGTTCTGGGTTGTGACTCTATGGTAGGAGCAATCAAATAACTGAGGCTCTTCGCATGCAAATGGAAGTTCAGAAACAGTTGCATGAACAGCTTGAGGTAATATATGCTTCTGGTAGGAATCCAGCATTCTTAGTTTTGAACTGCCGCACGCATTGCTCCATTTTCACTTACGTAATGTGAATAGAACCTTTTATTGTCTATCACAAAATTAAGTTCTGGATGTGTCCTGCTCCATGGTTGCTTTTAGCTCTATAGTCTGTGGTATGATTTTTAATCGGACTTTTTCTGTCTCCATGCACAGGTCCAAAGGGAGCTTCAGTTGCGTATAGAGGAACATGCGAGGTACTTGGAAAAGATCTTGGAGGAACAACAGAAAGCTGGCATTTCCTTAATTTCTCCTCAAACCTTGTCTTCACTGACAATTCCATGCCAAGGTCCTGATTTGCGGCCGCCATCTCCTTCAGCTGGTTCGTCACCCCCACACCCAGCTGAATCTAAAACTGATTCATCTTCACCTCTAGCAGCCAAGAATAAAGCTAGTGACAGTAGTGATTTGAAGCCACAAATATGCTCAAAAAGGCTCCGTCTCGAAGAGAAACAAGAATCAGATGCAGATAAGACCGAAGTTGGAGATGTGCAATGACTGCTTCAGTTCCACAGCTTGTTATCTCCAGCATTTGCG
The DNA here is from genome assembly GCA_003952965.2 of Morella rubra. Classification (NCBI taxonomy): domain Eukaryota; kingdom Viridiplantae; phylum Streptophyta; class Magnoliopsida; order Fagales; family Myricaceae; genus Morella; species Morella rubra. The sequence goes on along the minus strand of CM025851.1, from coordinate 4,911,287 downwards.
TCATTCCCGCAATGACCCCAGCTTTTGTAAATCTGTGAATCTCATGTAAACTGGTACCCGAATCAAGATTTGGTATATTTTTATTTCAGGACATTTTTAAGCTTCTTTAAAGGCTGAGAAATTCAGTCCATTTGGTTGGACATTGAATTAGTCTGTTCTATTCTAGTTCCTGCTTTTTTCGTATTCAGTTTTTGTTCAAATTGTAAAATTTTAAGCTTCACTTCAGTTCACTTTTGAGTTCCTGTAGTGGATAGTCTAGTATGGTACTAATTATCAAGACTTGTACAGTTAGTTGCCTTTGTAATCTTGCCAACTGCTGCTGATTTATTTAATCCCTACCGATTGTTCAATTTCATTGGCGACCATGTGAACTAGAAATCAGCCATCCGACAGCAATATCATGTGGGTTTCCGATTAGGGGATACTCCTCAGCCCAGGCCCAGTACACTGCAAAGAACAGGTTTCAAGTCCGAGTTCTGTCTGCCTGGGTGGACATCAACGAAGTTTTTTTCCTGATAATCTTGGATAAGGGTCTGGTGGGTTTTATGTGTCATGTGGTCTGCTTTGATGCTGGCAGGTTGGGTTTGAGTTTAAGGCCCAAATAAATTAGGCTGAGCTCCATAGCTAGGGCCGACCACGGCAAAAATGAAAAACCTAGGGTGTGGTTCTGAGTTCTGACCCAATAGGATCAGGCACGCCGCACGCACCCCAACCGATCCGGCGGAGTCGAAATATATATATATATATTTTCCTACCTATTTCCGTACGTGAAGCTCGTCAAATTGAAGTTTCGAAGTCGGGATGGGGAATATCTCTAGACACTGACCCAAGAGAAGATGACCTGTCTTACGAAACATGGCCGCTATGGGTCGGTGCGCCAGGACCGGCAAAGTGAGGGTTTCGTTAGTATATGGAAGGAAAGAAAGGGTGTCTTTCATGGCAGAACTGTTGTATTTGTCTCTTGGTCTGAAAAATTCGAAAAGGTTGCCTCCAGACATTAATGAGTGGCATTTTTTTCCTTTTTTTAACCTAGAAAAAAAAGTGGCAGCTTTTACGAGAAGAATTTCATGCCACCAATTGCGAAGTAATTCAATAGACACACAGAAGTTATCACATCAAGTTTCAACGAGGAGATGTGCCATCAACGCATGCCACCGTCAAGCGGTCGGCAATAAAGGGGCAGGCTTGTATAAAGACGTGACCTTGCTGTATTTGGAAAGCAGGTAACAGCATGGAATTCACAAATGCAGCTTTTACGTAATGAGACGTAGTTTACTTGCATAATTGTAACAAAGTAATGTATTATTTCAAAAAAAGAGAAGTGGCAACCAATTGCTATAAGGAATTAGGTGGGTTTTCTGAAGAGCTTAGACAACATGCATGCAATATTCTCACTCTAAAACTTTTATACAATAACATTAAATTATATATTGTAATATGAATAAATCACGCAATATTAATTTCAATAAAGAGACGTGACTACCATGCATTGCGAAAGCTGTCAATAGCAGAAGGTTAGTTTCGTGAAGGCGTGGCCACCATGCATTAAGAGTTATTGGTAGAAATGAAATTCATTCTTAATAAGAGGTAACAATTTTTATAAGAATGAATTTCATTTCTACCAATTATTACAAAGAAATTAGGGAGACAGACAACTTTACATTAAAATGTAATGTACTAATTTCAAATAACGAAACGTGGATATATAGCATGCACTGAGAAGTTATTATCATTAGAAAGACAATAATTTGTTAAATCCGTGGCCTCCGTGCATTAAAAAGTAGTAACATTTCTAAAGAGGGAATCATACAACCAATTGTAAAGTAATTAAGGAGATAGTCAATTTGCAGTTATAATGCTTTAATTTCAAATAAGGTCATGTGATAACCATTAATCATTACAAAATATTAGAATCAAAGAGGAGTTTGTTGAAAAAGCAGAAGAAGAATAAGAAAGCAGGATCTACAATTTTTTTAGGTGCAATTTAAAGAGAGATAAACACAACAATTATTAAATGTTATAGAATCCACATTAGCCGAAATATGAGACCCTTCCTTCTGTGTTTATCTCTTTTCGAATTGTATTTCGAGTAAAAAATTGTAGATAATTCTAATCCAAAAAAGAGGGATTGAGCCAAAAGTTTAAAATTGTCATCCATGCATTAACAAAATGATACTTTTAAAATAGATAATTTGATGCTACCAATTTTCATACAATTCAAATGACGATCAATATGGTAGTAGTAACGCATCAGCTTTACAATATTAATTTCAAATAAGTTCAGTTAGCCACCATTTGTTACGGAATATCAATATTACAAAGGGGAGTTTGTCGAAGAAGAAGTAGACAGTGAGATCTACAATTCCATGTCTGAATTACATGGTATAATTTTGAGAGAGATATAACAATTATTCAATGTTGTAGGGTCCATATTGCTTAAAATTTAATATCGAAAACATTAAATAGTGTAAGCCTATACTGTATTTATTCCTTTTCAAATTACAATTCAAGCAAGAAATTACAGACAATCCTAATCTAAGAAAGTGTTATCTTTTAGGCTAGGCTAAAAGTTTAAAACGTGGTATCCATGCATTAATAAGCAATACTTTCAAGATAGATAATTTAATATTGTCAATTTGTATTACAATTCATAAAATACGAACAAAATAGTAGTATTAACGCATCAGTTTTACATTAATTTCAAATAAGGTCATGTGGCTACCATTCATTCCATAAGTTTAGAATGTGACGTACATGCCTTAAGAAGCGATACTTTCAAGATAGATAATTTGATACTCTCCATTGTCATACAAATTAGGAAGACAAACAATATAATCAGGGCCGTCTCTAAGAAAAGTGAAGCCTTAGGCCAAAACCATAAAAAGAGGCCTTTTATAATAAATTATAATTTAATATATAAAATATCAATAAAGTTTAGTTAAAAATTATTCTTGTTGCTTTTTGAGATGTGAAATTACTTATCAAATTTTTGTATTCAAGATTTGTCAACAGATCATTTTCAATTGATAATATAGCTAATCCATTTAATCTTTCTTGCGTCATAGTATATCTTAGATATGATTTTATTAGTTTTAGTTTTGAAAATAAGGAAAAAATGGTTAACATAAGAGTGAAAGTAGGATATCAATTGAGAAGTGAGTTATAAAGAAGGAAGGGTAAGCGTTCATAGTAGAAAGATAAGGAAACGTTGGTGAGGAAAATAGTGAAAGTAGGGATAAAGTAATAATTAAGAAATTGCTAAAAGTGGAAGTCCTCTTTTTTTTTTTTCAATTTTAAAATTGGAAATCCCATAGTCTTTTTTGAATTTTAAAGTTGGAAGTCATCTCCTTAGAAATTTTGAATTATGTTTTTCTTTGCATTAAATGAGGATTTCAAAAAGTTTAAGGATATTTTGAGACTTATTTTTGTTCGTTAAGTTAAAATATTTAAATTGGAGGCCTATAACGTAGTAAATATTAAGTAAAATAGAAAGTTAAGAGGCCTTCCTATTTTGGGGGCCTTAGGCAACCGCCTAGGTTGCCTATGCTCAGAGACGCCTCTGAATATAATAGTAGTAACGCCTCGGTTTTACATAAAAAAAGACATGGTCATCATGCATTGAGAAGCAGATAGCATTGAAGATGCAACGTCTGTTTAAAAGCGAGCGTTAATTTTCAAGCCAATTAGTTAAAAGTTTTATTATCATGGTTTCAACCTGACATGCATGAGAAGGACACAATCTTTCAACACCTGCGCTAAGACGTGTTGAAAGATTGTTACATTTGTTAAAGTCAAAGGAATCAAGATGAGCTAAGATGAATATACATTGTAAAAGCTTACGACGCGCATTAGTGTTGATGCGTTCAACAATCACCCTTTGACAATAGTTGCCGGTTGTCATACAATTTAGAAAGACAAACAACATAGTAGTAGTAATGCCTTGCTTTACATTAACTTCATATAAAGTCATATAGCCACCATTTATTACTTAAGTTTAAAACTTGGAGTCCATGCCCTAAGAAGCAATACTTTTTAAGATAGATATATAATTTGATACTGCCAATTGTCATACAAATCATAAACACAAAAAATATGGTGGCAGTAATGCATTGCTTTACATTAACTTCAAATAAGGTCATGCGGTCACCATTCATTACAAAAGTTTAAAATATGACATTCATGCGTTAAGAAGCAGTACTTTTAAGATAGATAATTTGATACTGATAATTGTCATATAAATAAGAAAGACAGACGATACAATAATAGCAAAGCATCAGTTTTACATAAAAAGACATGGTCACTATGCATTGAGAAGCACTTGGCATTGAAGATGCAAGATTTGTTTTAAAAAAAAGCAAGCGTTAAATTTCAAGCCAATTAGTTGAAAGTTTGATTCTAATGGTTGTGTTCTTTGTTTCAACTTGACATGCATGAAAAGGACACAGAATCTTTCGACACCCGTGTTAAGACGTGTTGAAAGATTGTTACATCAGTTAAAATTAAAGGACTCAAGATGAGCTAAGATGAACATACATTGTAAAAGCTTACGACGGGCATCAATGTCGATGTGTTCAACAGTTGCCTTTTGATTAGTAAATTTTAGTCTCAATCAGGGTGATACTCAACCTTAATCAAACGAAGCCACGTCTTCCTAACCATGTATAACCACCATTCATTACATAAGTTTAAAACATGACGTCCATGCCCTAAGAAGTGATACTTTTAAGATAGATAATTTGATACTGCTAATTGTTATACAATTCAAAAAGACAAACAATATGGTAGCAAAAATGCATTGCTTTACATTAACTTCAAATAAGGTCATGTGGTCACCATTCATTTCAAAAGTTTAAAACATGGTGTCCATGAATTAAGAAGCGGTACTTATAAGATAGATAAATTGATATTCATGATTGTCATACAAAGATAGAAGACAGACAATATAATAGTAATAACTCATCAATTTTACATAAAAAGATTTGGTCACTATGCATTGAGAAGCACCTGACATTGAAGATACAAGATTTGTTTTAAAAAAAGCGAGCATTACATTTCAAGCCAATTAGTTGAAAGTTTGCTTCCAATGGTCGTGTTCCTTGTTTCAACCTGACATGCATGAAGGACACAGAGTCTTTCGACACTTGCACTAAGACGTGTTGAAAGATTGTTAATCAGTTAAAGTTAAAGGAATCAAGATGCAAAAGTTTTAATAAGGTCATGCGGTCACCATTCATTACAAAAGTTTAAAACGTGGCGTCCATGCATTAAGAAGCGGTACTTTTAAGATGGATAATTTGATACTAAATGTCATACAAATATGGAAGACAAACAATATAATAGTAGTAACACATCAATTTTACATAAAAAAGACATGGTCACTATGCATTGAGAAGCACCTGGCATTAAAGATACAAGTTTTGTTTAAAAAAAAACGAGCGTTATATTTTAAGCCAATTAGTTGAAAGTTTGATTCCAATGGTCATGTTCTTTATTTCAACTGACATGCATGGAAAGAACACAGAGTCTTTCGACACCTGTGCTAAGACGTGTTGAAAGATTGTTAATCAGTTAAAGTTAAAAGAATCAAAATGAGCTAAGATGAACATACATTATAAAAGCATACGACGCGCATCAGTGTCGATGTATTCAACAATCACCCTTTGATTAGCAAATTTGAGTCTCAATCAGCATCCCTAAACAAACGGAATCATGTCTTCCTTACCATCCCCAAACAACTCTTATGGTTGAACCAATAACTTTGGTAAAAAAAAAAAATTAATGAAAAAGATTTGGCCAATCGAGAAGAATCATAGACTAATGTCGCAGAACTTGTCACACAATTAATATCGTTGATTATTTTAGTAACCTTATCGGGGGTTGGTCAGAGAGACAAACAATGATATCACATTATTAGCATCGAAAATCGAAAATAACTATGTACTCCATCGCATGCGCTTCAAGTAAAACCGCCATTTCTCTTTACGAGTTATAAGGTCAAAGCCAAATAAATAAATAAAAAGGATGGAATCCTTCTATAACAGGAGTCTCTCGCTGCTATTAAGTCGGAGGGAGAGACAGTAACGGCGAGAGATAGCGCGAGAGGGATTCAAGATTACCATAGAGAGCAAAATGCACGCGCGGCCGGCTGAGCGTGGTATAGAGGGTGGTGCAGTAAAGAGAGGGTCTTGGGAGGCTGATTCAGGCGAAGCACGTGTAAAAGGAAAGTCGGGGGGACACTTCCCATGCCCAAAAAAGACAACATATATCTCGTCGCGTAAAAGAAAAACTAGGAAACGTGATGCCAAACACGAACGCACACAGCAATCTAGAGAGAGGCTGCGCAAGTGCTTGGGAGGACCTGATAGTCGGGATACTTATCATGATAATCTGAGCGCCCCTCACTCCACAGTTTTTAAAACAAAAGTCTTCTCTCTCTCTCTCTCTCTCTCTCTCTCTCTCTTTCTGTGTCGCAAGACCTTGAGCTTCATAGCTTCTCTTGATCAGGTAGACTTTCAAACCTTCGTTCTTGTTCGTTTCGTTTTGTATGTTGTATATTGGGATCCTTCTCTTTTCTGTGTCGGTCTCAGGACTTGAGCTTTATGGCTTTCCTTGAGGTAGCCTTTCAAACCTCCGTTCCTGTTCATTTGTTAGTATATATCTATGATTCGTTGTTTTCGTTTGTTTTTTTTTTTAATGGGATCCTTCTCCTTCTTTTTTCTTTTGTTGCTTCCCTGAAGGTAGGCTTTCTTCTCCTTTCTTCTTCATTTTTATTGTATAGCTTTGATATGTTTTGTTCCCTTGTTTTACAGTGTGATCCTTCTGTTGGTCCTTCTGTTTCAAGACTTGAGCTTTGCGACTTCCCTCAAAGTAAGCTTTGCTTCTCCTTTCTTATTAATTTATTGTTGATAGTTTATATATGTGTTTACTTGATTTATGATGGAGTCCTTCTAATCTACGTTTTTTTTTTGTGTATTTTCTTATTTCGAACTGAGATTCGAACTATTTATGTTTCGCCCCTTTGGTTATCAATACAGGAAAGAGGATTCTAAGCCAATGGTTTGCTGTCTATACGATCTTTTGGATTTTTTTCCACCTTAATTTGTCTAATTTTTTCTGGAACCGGAGTAGCCGGGAAAAGCAATCTCCCCACCCTCTGGCTTTTGGAAAAAGGATTCTCTTTCTCGTAGACCAGTTTTTGTTAGTATAATGTTGTTAATAACTTGAATGCATGGTTAATTACTTAATGAAAATTCTTAGTCAGGTCTAATATGTAGATGGACATTCATAAACTGGTGTCATTTTAGCCCCCTTCTTCGTACCTCATTGTTCGTTTCTCTCCTCGTTGCATGCTGAATTATTTTTTGGAAATGCGAAATATAAATGGGTTTCCTGCATCTGTCATTGCCTTAATACGAGATCTCTGATTACTAGTAGGGTTGTCAATTATTATTGATGAGACGCTAGCATGTTTGAATTGAGTTTTCTGGAGAAAAGTGGGTGTAGTCCAAAATCATGTTTGGGAAAAAGAAAATGAGAAAGTTTCGTTTGAGAACTCAAGAGTGAAAGTGCTTTTTGTGACACAAAATTTACTAGTCAGATTTTATGAAAAAAAAAATGAAGAACTTCAATGTGGATTGCGGTAAAAGTAGTTCTTGTAGAAAAACTGATTAAAAATTGATTTCTCTTAACACTTAAATCAATAAGATATGCTGCAAATGGATTACAGTGGCAAAATTGATTGAAAAATGTTTAAATTGAATGACTAATTTGTCACTAGCATGATCTGCGAAATTAAATGGTAGGTTATATTTTCTTGTTAAAATATAATAAAAAATTGCCAAACAAGACTTTGAACCACCAAATTGAGTTTATGAAGAGAAAACAACCCCAGTGAACTTGGTAGTTAGGTGAGGGGAATACCTTACCCCATGACCAATGCGCTTCCAACCCTCTATAGGCTTAGGATCCTCTTGAATATGCTGTGCAAATTGAATGGTCTAACTTAAGAGAGGGAAAAAACACAATATGCATATACAGTCGTAAGACCTACATTGTGAAGTAATTTACACGGGCAACACTGAATGTGTTAGGACCTGCATATTGTGTCTATGTCTTTTTGAATTGGATGATCCATTTTAGGTAACAAATTAGAGAAGTTGTCAATCCCCCACTGCATGGAAGGAGAATACTCCTAGGTCGGAAAATAGAGGGGGACAGAAAACCGGGGTCAATGTTATTTTTTTCTTTAAATATTTTATTGAAGAGGTATAATGTCATTTTAGATTTTTCTAACAGTATGATTGGACAAAGGTCCTTGATTTTAGAAGTCCCAAAATGGGAGTATTGATGTGCCTGATTTTGAAACAAGGGTCTTAAAAGCCAATAAGTGTAAACCATAGAGATATTATCATCTTTACTCTTGCTTATCTTTTGACCTGATGTGATATCATTTTGCTTAGAAAGTTAAGCAGACAACAGAAAAACTGATATTTGGTTTCTTATGTTTGTTTTCATAGGTTTTGATGTTAGTAATTGTAAGATATTGGTAGTCTAAGTTAAGAGCTTTTTGTGGTTTTTCCTTCTAGCTTTGATGTTGATCGGCAACTGACTGATCACTTTCTGTGTGGCACAGTTCAGTGGCCTTGCTTTGGTTGGAATTTCAGGGGATGCTTTCTGACAGCTGATGCCTATCAGTTCAGCCATGGAAAATTGCTGGCAATCGGCCAGAAGGGGGCAGTTCCTACCCCAGTGATACATGTAAGATTGAAATGTGACTGTGACTAGAAGTTTTAATGAGAGGCTGCATTCCTTAGATTGGTTACAGGATGCAGGATAATAGAAACTTGATATGTTAGAAGAGATCGAGGTTTCATTGTTTGATTCATTTCAATTTGTTGCTTTGCTATTTTCTCATCTCACCAAATAAGTGGGTGTACAGATGAAATAATTTCACTTGTTTCATCACCATTGCTATGCTTGCACTACTGTGTTCTTTATCTTGTCTGAATTCCAAATTGGAGGCACTACAGACTTAGGCTTGCTTTGAGTCATTGTTTACAAGTGTTGTCACCTACACAATTTCCTGGAGTATGTGAATGCGTTATTCTGCCTGAAATTGGACCTCCTCAAGATATTTTAGGATAGAAAGATCCTTATGTTGGAGAAGATTCCATAAATTTGTGTTTCAGAAGGACAAGCAGAATGAAATTTCGATGTGCCAAATCATCTCATCACCTTCTTTACTCTGTGGGTTTTTTCTGTCCTTTCCTTTCCTTTTTCTTTTGAAGTCATCTTCTCTTGGCTTCAAGCATCTACAATAACTTCATTGCTTTGTGTCCTCTACTCGTGGCTTGTGTAGCTCCATATCAGAACCCAAGATAAATGATTCCCTCCCATGAACTCTTCTTGGTGAAAAAAGGAGGGATAGATTAGTTAGGCAACCTAAAATGATCATAGTAGTTTAGGTAGCAGAAGTGTTTTTGTGAAAACTGTGAAAGAGTTTTGAAGACATTGGACAAAGTGTTTGGATGTGGGATTTTGAAATGGCATTTTGCATATGTTGATTTTCCTTGTTTGGTTACTGAGAGTGTTATTGCAAGCATGCTGTGAACTTTTGAACCAAGGCAAGCATCTATATCCCCAGAATTTCAATGGTACAATCATTATACAAATTCTATCAGCATTACCACTCTCTTATCACCGGTATTACTATACTATATACGATTACTGGAGTTATTGCTACTGCTACTGCAGTGGAACTGCTGTTGAATCCAAGGCAAGCATCTATATCCCCAGAATTTCAATGGTACAATCATTATACAAATTCTATCAGCATTACCACTCTCTTATCACCGGTATTACTATACTATATACGATTACTGGAGTTATTGTTACTACTGCTACTGCAGCCATTGGTTACCACCAAATTTGCTGCCACCATTGCTGTCACTACCAGCAACATCACAACCACCACCACCACCCCCATCACAACTTGTTTTACTGCCACTGACATCATGACACTCTCAACAACATCAAAAGTTGGTGTAATATTACCATCGTTATTGCAATGACCATTATATTATTTTTGTCTTCTTTTTTGGACTTCCAAATGTCCACAAACGATGGGAATGACTTGCTCAATTTATATTCTACTCTTGAAAATGTTAAGAACTCCTGAGGTATTCAGCCAACTGCAACATATCTTATTGTAAGATTTAATGTCTGCCATTCCCCCAACATATGTGGTAGCTCTGCACCTTTTTTTTTTTTGCAGTGATTTTCCACCTCTCTTAGTTTTGTCTCTCGACTTTTTGTCTTGGCAACTGCAGTTTCACTGAGTTCATGCACTTTTGGATCTCTTCAATTTCAGAACAGGTGATGATTGAAAGATTCATCTTTATCAAGTAAAACTGCTGAATAGAATCTTTGCATCTGACTTTAAGTGGAAACCGAATCATTATCACTTTCTTTGCTGGAAACTCTGAAGGATCTTTCCCCCTTACTTGTTATGTCTTTACATATTTTAGAATTGTGGTTCTGCAGGCCAAGCTCAGTGAGAACAATTGATGTACAGATCGGAATTTCCAGGACGTCTTGTTAAATTTTAAAGCCAAAACAGGAGAAAAAATGGCTTCTAACGAGTGCTCCATCAATGTCCATGATCATGGTACAGCTCTTGATAAGAAAAAGGTTAGAGTTCAATGCAATTATTGTGGTAAGGTTGTCAGCAGTTTCTTCCGTCTAAAGTGCCACTTAGGAGGTATACGTGGTGATGTTACCCCCTGTGAAAATGCTCCTCAAAATGTGGAGGAACTGTTTAGAAACAGTTTACTTGAAAGGAAAACAGAAAGTTTTTCCAAGGAAGTTGGGACACTCTGTTCTCAAAATCTTCCTCGGAAGAGAAATTGTTGTCCTGACTTGAATAGTGTTAAGCACAATAAGCAAGACACCACACAAGATGGCGTTTCTTCTTTTGTGAGGCATGTTGATATGAACTCCGCCCTGGAAGCCAATCTGACAGACATTGCTAGTTTACCCGATGGAAGTATAGGTTCTCCAACAGCCATCAATGCTGAAACTAGAAAAGATTCATTATCAAGAGAACCCCAAAAATGCATTGCTAGATTCTTCTATGAAACAGGTATAGATTTCAGTGCTGCTAATTCTCCCAGCTTTAAAAGGATGATAAATGCCACCCTTGGTCATGGTCAGATGGAGTACAAAATCCCTAGTTGTCAGGAATTAAAAGGGTGGATCCTTCAAGAGGAGGTAAGGGAGATGCAAGAGTGTGTGAGGAAGATTAGGACTTCATGGGCAAGCACTGGGTGTAGCATCTTGTTAGATGGATGGATTAATGAAAAGGGTCGGCACCTTGTTAATTTTTTGGTGGATTGCCCAATGGGTGCTGTTTATCTTCGGTCCTCTGACGTTACGTCTTTCATTGGTGATGTTGATAAGTTACAGTTATTGTTGGAAGGAATTATTGAGGAGATCGGCATCGACAATGTAGTTCAAGTGGTGGCATGTTCTACAGAGGGTTGGGTGGGAGATGTGGGCAAGCAATTCAAGGATCGGTGCACGAGAGTGGTCTGGACTGTGAGTGCATCCCATTGCATTGAGCTTATGCTAGAGAAGATTGGGATGATTGTGTCTATCTCAGGGACATTAACTGAAGCCAAGACCATTACAAAGTTTATTTATGGGCATGAACCTGTTTTAAATCTCTTGAAGAAACATACTCTTGGCCGTGACCTAATCATGCCCTCCAAAACAAGAGCGGCAATGCCCTTTACAACTCTAGAGAATATTGTATCTGAAGAGCAGAATTTAAAGGACATGTTTGCCTCATCTGAGTGGAATACATCAATCTGGGCTTCTAGAACAGAGGGAAAGAGGGTAGCTGATTTGGTCAGAGGTCAGTCTTTCTGGAATGGTGCCGGGATTGCCTTGAAAGCAACTATACCACTGGTGCGTGTTCTACGTTTGATCAATCAGGCTGATAAACCACAAGTGGGGTACATATATGAAACAATGGATCAAGTAAAGGAGACAATTAAGGAGGAATTTAATAGTAAGAAAGCCCTGTACATGCCAATTTGGCAAGTGATTGACAAGATCTGGGACGCCCATCTCCATAGCCCTATCCATGCTGCAGGGTACTATTTAAACCCAAGTCTCTTTTATTCAAATGATTTCTGTGGTGATCCCGAGGTTGCCTTTGGCCTTTTGAGCTCCATCGTCCGTTTGGTACAAGATTCGAGAATTCAAGATTTGATATCCAAACAACTTGAGGAGTATAGACATGCTAGAGATAGTTTTGAAGAGGGGAGTTCCCTTCGTCAAAGAACTTGTCTCCCTCCTGGTATAAGTGCTCTATATCCTGTCTTCAGATTCCTTGACCTTTGGATTAATTTAAGTCACTCGGAAACCAAGATTTAATATTTATTTATTCAACTGCAGCCCAGTGGTGGTCTTACTATGGAGTACAATGTCCAGAGCTGCAGAGATTTGCCATCCGGATTTTGAGCCAGAACTGTGACGGTGCTGGGAGATACGCACTTAAGAGGAGTTTGGCTGAGAAGCTGCTCACAACTGGAAGGAATCCTATCGAGCAACGGAGATTGCATGATCTAGCGTTTGTCCATTACAATCTGCAGCTACAGCAGTTCCTGTCAGGCATGAACCCTGACATCATTCCTCCGGAGATCGATCCTATGGATGATTGGGTTGTCAACGAAGCAGTAGGGACTGCGTCTCGAAGTGTTCAATTTTCAAGGAAAAAGTCACGCCGTGCTGAACGGACCCTTGATGGTGCAGGCCCTTCCAATAGAGAAGCCAAGAAGGAGCCATTCTAAGTGAAGTCGGAAGTTATAGTTGAAACGGTACAGGATAGAGCAATAGCATGTGCACAGGGTAAGAGAAATGAGTTCTGATAGGCGTTTTTTTTACTCTACCTTAGTATAACTTTTATGACAGTGTTCTTCCTTCATGTAAATATTTCTTATTTAGCTTTGCTTATTGCCATTTAAATAAATAATCGTTTTGAACTTATACTAATACAGTCTGCAGCAATTTTCTTTTTGACCTTTCCTGCTCTGTTTATTCTCTGATTCAAACGCATTGGCACATTTTTTTCAACCTAAAAGAAGAATGCTTGAGGCTCAAATTTTGATTTCTTCACTTCTGGATTCAAGTCTCTAGTGGAACATCTACTCTAGTGCTTTCAGGTTTAACATCCAGTTTAGTGCTTTCATGTCAGACTTCTAATAAAACCCTTCACCAGTAGAGGTAGATGCTAGAGGCCCCTTTGTTTGTGCTAATTGAGTGCTTTCAAGTGTATTTTTTCACTCAAAAAGATTGTTTAAAAAATGAGAAGATCATAGGAGGTTGAAAGAGTACCTTAAAACCCATCTTAGAAAATCACTTTCATGAATTTTGTCAACGTTGCTTACGGTTTTCGATCCAATTTTTGTTATTATATGAATTTTAATAAACACTCTTCTCTTTCGGAAAGCATCAAGTTCGAAGCAGAGCAATATGGGGAAGAATCTCCAAGTTCCAACTTTATACAAAAGATGAACTCCTGGCTAGGATTTTTTGCGACGAGATTATCAGATGATTCTGGGAAATCAGTGTTGGATCCCGACAGTTCTTGAAACCCCAAGAACATGATTACACATTTACGACACTGCCCATTAACTCCCAAATTCGTAATCCCATGAACTTTTAGTCAGCAAATTATACAGTTACTGAGTAATTTCTTGAAGGGTGAAAGTTAAATACATATTAATATAGTATACCTTATCTATAAACATTATTTGATGATACATGCTAACTTCCTTTGTCAGAGCACTCTGCCGGGCTGATACCAAACGCCATAGAAGAACCCTCTGTGCATGATTAGGTGCCAAGTTATGCTTTGCACACCCTTTTAATAAAATTACCGATTTCAACTCTAAAATGAGCTAGACCAGAACGAAAAACAAAAATGCAAGTTCTAAGATAAACTCAACGGATCATTGTCTTATTTCATGTTTTCTTTTCTCCGAGCAGATCATTAGTTCTCTTTTTTTGTGTTTTCTAGGATCCCTTCCTTTTGATACCATCTGCCTTTCTAACTTGTCCGGTGCCAAGATGCATTGGTTGGCTAGACCGATTGGCTACTCGTTCAGAACGATTTCACTCCGATAAACCCTTCAATAAGTCAAAGCTACGAAGTTCCATTCGTATATTTATTAGGTAAAGTTATTAATTTGTATTTGATAAAAAAATAAATAATTTTTTTTTTTTAAAAATAATTTAAGACTCATAAATTTAATCTATCTTCACACTTATTTTCAAAATTTTTAAATCCCAAGATTTTGGAAGCGAAACACCATCTGCTGTGGGATCTAACAGAATGGTCAAACGCAGCTCAACCAACACATGCATTGGTTGGCTAGACAAAAAGTTGACCAAAAACTCGTTAATTTGAGTTTTTTTTTTTTTTGTAATTGAACTTCCGAATCCCTTTGGGATAAGTCAAAGCTACGAAGTTCCATTCGTATATTTATTAGGTAAAGTCATATTAGCTCCTTGTATTTGATCGAAATCTTGTCGTTAAGTTCGACGAAAAATCATACAAAATTCGAAATGTCTTTCTAAAATTAAATTTTAAAAAATAAATAAAAATAATTAAAATATAAGAAATAAAATAAAAATAAATAGATTATTAAAATAGAGTTTCAATAGTTTTATTTAAAAAATATTAATTTTTATTTTTAATGAATTTTTTAAATATTTTAAATAATTTTATTTTGGAGAAATATTTTAGTTATTTTTTTATATTTTTCTGTTTGATTTAGACAGAGAGACAAAAATTGATAAATTTTAAAAATTATAAATATTAAATTATTTGATTGAAAATTATAAGAGTTATTTAATTTTTATCCAAATATAAAGGATTAATTATGACTTTACTCATGTATTCAAATTCTCAGTACAACTTGTCTTCTCTGGCGTTGATGGAGCTCTAATCACTGTTTAGTCAATTGTCAGATACCTAACTTCCAACCTGTAAGAAATTCTTAAAATTTCATTTGACCTGATTTTGAATTTAAAATTTCAAGAAGTTTAGAGAAGATAATTTATTAACAAAATTTCAGAAGAGTAATCAAAGATGAAATTGTCTACTCGTGGGTGGCTATTTTTTTTTCTGAGCAAAAAATTAGACTTGGCGGGAAAACCAAAGTCTAGTGGGACGGTGAATGCCAGTCGCTACATAGGGAAGCAATTCCGAAGCATACAGAAAAAGAAAGCTGGACCACACGACAGCGAACAGTAAATAGATTAAAGAAAATCATAACTGGGACGTCTATTGTCCATCTTACACTTCTCATTTTTTTATTTTTTTTTCGCGGCTGCCACATCATTGTCGTATTTGTACGTACGACCGGAGGGCCGGTGGCGGTAGCGGCAATGTGCTTTTCTTCACGCATTTCTACGCAGACGCATATCTCTCGATCATTTAACAATGAAAAACAATACGGGGGTTTTCAAAATTTTGAACACAAATCTGAATTTATGGAGAGACTCGTGTGTCAGTGTCTATTTGCGTCTTCGGCTCCAAGCGAGCTCTGACTAAAAGCATCACTCTCATGCTTCACTAAGCTCTGCGCACAAGCAGACACAAAACGCGCCATTTCTGTATTATCTTATTGCGAATATTGTTATCTATCCAAATAAAGGTAACTGAATAGGCTGTTCTAAGCTTTCTTTAGTAGTAGAGTAGTAGTTGTTTCATGTTTGGAAGCAGTTCTGGATTCTAGTGCCTGTAAATTTCCCTATTTTGTTCTGTTTTGTTTTGTTTTCCGTGGTTTGAAAATTGAAATCCATCTTACTGGGTCTTTTTGTTAGATGATCAACTCAACTGCTTCTTTGTCGTTTTCCCCTTCTCTTGAATGCTTGAGTTCGAAAATGTGACACTATGTCCCGTTGAGTCGTTGACATTACCTAAAGTTGGAACTTTTTTAGTGTCTATGTTTGATTTGCACGTGAGAGAGAGAGAGGAAAAGAGAGACGCATTTTCAAATTTGGGGTTTCCTTTTCAAGTTGTTTTTGTTTTGAGGATCTTTTTCGGTGCCTGATGTCCAATGTTCTTGTAAGGTCATTTTTTGGCTGTTTGGGATTCTCCTCGTTCTTTTTGTTCCACAGCTTTCATTGCCTCAAGGGCCTTCACCTTTCCGCTGTATAACTGGTTTCTGTGAAATGGGCTCTTAAGTCAGGGACAGGTTAGTTTTCAAATCGCTCTTCCTCACCGTGTTCGAATTTTTAGGTTAGGTTTATGCATTCTGAAACTTTGTTTTGTATTCGGCCAAAAAGTGGGGGAAGTGGGTCTCTGTTGTCTGTTGTCTTGTATTTGTTTTGGGTGTGTTGAGTCAGATTCGAGTGTAAAACAACTAGAGGGAAGAAGAGCGGGTTCGTTTTGGTAACAGGCACCACTGAGATCTGCCTTTGGATCATTCTGTTGCTTCACATTTATGGGTGATTTACTTCTCGTCACGTTCCATAGATTGGATGGATGGCTTTGCAAACCCAACCCATTGCATTTCTCGAGTTGTTCTGGCCACCCAACTCACTTTTCAAAGCGCATAGAAACCCCAAGCTTTCTATCTGATATACTGAGGTGTGTGAAACTTCGGTATTTTTGCTTGTAGGGCAACGTAGCCATAATTTCTCGTTTTTATCTTAAAGCCGTCAAGGGAAAGAGAAGGGGGAAAAAGCAACTGATCCGCTTCCCGAATCAACTTTTAAAGACTTCCTGAGGGTATGATTGGGAAATTCTGTACTTTTATTTCACAACGAAGCAACTTTTGACTTCCATGGTAGGTAAGGAGATATCCCACTTTTTCTTTTTTCTTTTTTGCATTTGAGTGTCCTATCTATGTGCGGAAAGCCATTTTGCTCCTGATTTGGTCATTTCACCTTTTTCCTTTGCGGAGACAATCAGTCCTCATAAGCTGTTGAATTTATTGCTTTTTTGCTCAGCTCTGAATTCCATGGAGTCAAAATATAACTGGTTAATAAATGTCATGCACGTTCTTGTTTGGTTTATTTTTCTCCTTCTCTGTTCTTTCATTTCTGGCAAGATTTGTTGGTTGTTTTAAATTGCAATGGACATTGATTGGTGTCACAAGTTGGGTTGGTAATTTGTATGGTTGTGTTGATAATGACTGGTAGCTGGCTCTTCATGAGCGAGTTTGTCCTCACTACAACATTCACAGGTGTCACAGTATTTTCCCTTTGATTCTCCATCTCATTATTCCCCGTCATTTTAAGTTATTCTATGACATTTTTTTTTTAGATTTCCCATTCAAGATGCAAAAGAGCCAGCTATTTGATGTTTGAAGTGGATTTACGCGGTTTATGATGCTTGTTTGCACATGGGCATCATAGTTTCTTGTACCAGAGGCCACAGTTTCTGCGGAACTTCAGATTGTGCTTTTCGTGATAAACGCCAAACCCCTTAATCACAGGATGCGTAACTCACTAGTTATGCAATCTGCCTTTACCCGGTAAGCATGCGGCATTCATGTTCTTTGCTTACATATGGAGCTCCTCTCTCTCTCTGTTTTTGCTTTTTAGGTCTCCGCCCATGGCTTTCTTTTTATTGTTTGCGGTTGCGACTTTTACAGAAGAGATCCTCCTTGTGAACCATCGCATTCTGCCGACAGTAATTTTGATTTAGAAGTACATTTTGTGGATCAAATTCGGAGCGATAACTCTTCCTTAGAGGTGAGCACTGGTGAGGCTTTTTTTTTATGGGGTATTGTCTTCAAATCTTGGCTACAAAATATTGGGCTATATGGTTAATGCAATTGGGGAAAAAGGTTCTTCTTCTTTGCTTGTCAATCCATTGCAACTCTCTTTGTTGCTGATATGATGGTGTGAATTTGTTCTACATCAAATACTAGTCTCATCATAAGCCTTAACTTACTTTCAGCTTGAAACTGTTGTTTCTTACGAGATTATTAACCTTTTGAATCACTGATTATGGTACATAACATTTGTTGTAATGGGCAACTTGTATATTTTTTGAAAGTACATATGGTGGTTTCTTTAATCTTTAGAAGAGCAATCTTGGAGAGGAGACTGGAAGCCTTGGATCATGCACTAAAAGAACCACTGATTATCCTTCCAGATTCCAACTTGAACAGGATGTAAGCTTCTTTTCCCATCTCTTTGAGGTGGCATTACAAAAAATTTTGTGCTTATTCCATTGAATATGTTTTTCCATATGTTTGGGGTTGTGCAATTAAGCTCTAAAAGCTGGATGCCCTGTATATATTTTTTGGATATTGTATGAATAAAGTGGTTTTGAAAGGAAGCTATGGGTGATAACTGAGCTGGAAGTTTCAATTTTACTTAGTAGTCTCTTGTATTATAATGTGGCAATTGAATGTCGGATGATGGGGAGCATGCTCTAGAGATAACCATTTGCATGGTTAGATGTGTTTATGACTAAGGTTAATTGTATTGTTAAGTATGAGTGGAATGTCATGTCAAAATTCTCATTGCTCCAGAGGCTTTTGTAGAGAAAAGGGGAAGACAATAGGAGCACTTGTCATTCTAATATGTGAAGAAGTGAATCTTGAGGGTGGGAGTGTTGAAAGTCATGCTTGGGAGATGCAACTTTAAAAATAGTGCTTGTCATAGACGGTGGACATATGGCTCTGTTAGTGGTTTGATAGTTAACTTCTGTTTCTTCAGCTCTTTTCCGCACTTTTAAAAGGACATACATACTCTTGAGTAAGGATGATATCTTCGCAGGTATCTAATAACCTAATAGGTACCTAACAGACCAAATGGAGAGTTGAGACAGCTTTAAAAAAGAAACATGGTGTTTAGTGCTTCAAGGCAAGTGTTGGAACAAAGATGTAGTCCAGGCTTTTCAGCCATTCAAAAGCATCTTAAATTCTTTCTTCAAGATTGGCATCAATGTAGAATTAGTTTGCCAGTCTTCAAACATGATTAGTGAGAATTTCCTGTTATCAGATTTTATCACAGCTTATGAGCACACACTCTGTCATAGAAGAAGGATCATGTTTGAGCTAGTTATGTTAGATAGCTATCATCAAAGGCAGCTTTGCGTGGTTAATATTTCCCCAAATGGATGGGCCTTTATGATAGGTACAAAGATTGCAGCAGCAGTTGCAAGAAGAGATGGAACTGCATGCTATACTGGAAAAGGCTATTCAGAAGAATCCTTCCAAATTCTCAAGTCCATCTTGTCTCCCTCACCAGGTTTGTTATCCATTTCATTTACTTTTTGATTCTTTAGCATCTGCTTACAAGTGAGTTACCCCTTGAGCAACTTTAAAGAAATGATGCTAAGATTTAAGCTTTGTGAAGCATATTTATGCACTCTCATTTACATTTTAGATGTCTTCTAAGACTGCTATTCTTGTCAGGTCTGTGGTGCTTTTTGTCTAAAATAAAAAGGGGTATGTGGCGGGGATGGAAAATTCTAGATGTCTTTCATTATGTTTTCTTCTCAGACTCGTAATTGTTTTTGGTTTTTTGGCATAGGGGTGTTCAAGCTTTGTATTTTTTTCATTGATATTTCTTGTAGTTTCTTATGAGTGATGCACATTGACAATTTGGGCAGGGTAATTCTTTGTTGTAGCTTCCAGTAAACTAACTATTATTTTGGACTGATGGTCCTTGCAAGTATTCCAAGCCAGTTTGATTGATGCTCAAAACATCAATTTTTTTTTTTTTTTTTTCCTATAGAAGGATATTATGCAGAACTGTGTCCTGGAATTTCTACTTAGGCACTTACATGCACTTGCCAAATTTGAGAGTTTGATTGTTCACAGAATCTAGGCAATGTAATTCTTCTGAAAGAAATGAGTGCATAAAGTTATTAGAATTTCCCATAACTTTAGATGAACTTACTACCATGTTTAACTTATTAGCTTTGTGGGTTTCAGATGTAGATATCATAAATTGAGGATCAGTTGCATCTCTTTTTCTATCTTTTCTTCCAAGGATTGTTGATTTAGTGTTTTACTAATTATGCATCCTTTTTTAACTTGTTAATGTAAAATCTTAAGCTGAGAGTTCAATTAATGACATACATTTCTCTCAAATGAGGTTTTAGGATAATTATTAATCCTCTAGGGACTTAACTATTGGTTGTTTATCATGCTTGGGGAACCTGCTTCTCTCTTCTGTCAGGTTTTAATAGAGATTTGTGCGATGTACATTTATCCTGTTATACAGGCTCAAGAGCTCCTATCTCATATTGCATTATTGGAAGTTACGGTTTCAAAACTTGAACAAGAGATGGTGTCTTTGCATTTTCAACTTAGCCAAGAGAGAAATGAACGAAGACTTGCAGAATATCATCTGAGGCATTCATCTTCTCATTCAACCTCTCTTTGCTCCTCCGATATTATGGATACATTGGTATGTGATCTTGTCTTACTCAAATCTAAATCCTCACCAACTCTAGTGATTTTCTTTTCATTGCGAAAAGAAATGATTTTTTGTTCTTTCGCACTGTTTTAGAAGTTTGAATTCATTCCTCCTTAATGACAACATTTTGGTTTTGGGCCTTGGCCTAAGGGCTGCTCATGCTTTACGTTGGAACTAGAATCTAGAATTTGTAGATGTTTTTCACTTTTAAGTACTTCAGTTTTGTGTTTTTAACCATCGAATAGTGTGTTTTGAATAGGCGAAAAAACTGAAAGGCCTCAAAACCAAGAATATCAAAGATAAAAACATTCTGCAAGGGAAAAGGACTATAGGGAAGCTTAAAGTAATATGCATAGAGGTAATGAAGAGACATATGAGGACACTAGATATGACAGAAAGTTTGAATGCGCCCCCATGACATGGATGGGACACAAGGACACAAGACCATGTATGACTTTAACATGCCATTATAAACATTAGGATTGTGAGATAACTCACGGGGTTGTCTTGCATATGGCCAACTAAACACATGCCATTATGGATTATATGTCCTATTTCCCGCTATGTGGTTAACTTGTTTCTTACATCACCCAGGGTTCACCTTCTTTGAGGTGTCCAAAGCTTTCTGTTTCTGTGGGTGATTCCTTGGAAGACATTTCCTGCCAGGAGCTGAGAGATCCACCTGCAGAATCTAATGACAAATGTAAAGAGTCAGTGATAAAGGTATCTGTCTAGTGTTCATCCTACAGATGAAGCTTTTAAGTTACAATTAAGTTAATGGCTTCAGTTTTTATGCTGGGATGATTGAGTTCGACCCAAAGCAGATGTGTTAGACATTCCTTGTTGGAGTTGCTCCCTATATTTTGGTCCAAAAAACTGTGGGAATAATAATTAAACGTCTAATTGAATACTTGCTGATCAGTCAGAATTTAACATTTGATACTTCAGAATGCAGTGGACGCAATTGCACTTTGCCATGACGAGAAAACCTCTGCGAAAAAGAATTCCAAATGTCCACAACCTGTAGAATTCAGGAAGCTTCCTAAAGGGATGCCACCAAATGGTCTCTGGGATCACCCTAATCAATTGTCGGAAGAGATGGTGACATGTATGAAAAATATATTCTTGTCTCTGGCAGATTCTACTATAGAATCCAAATCAGCTGCACCAGAGAGCCACTGCTCCCCTCTGTCACCTCGTGGAACCTCACCACGTGGCCATCTTTCCAGTTCATCTTGGTGGTCATCATCAGAGAGGTCAGCGATTTCATCATGGATGCAGAGCCCGCAAGTTGATATACAGAGTAACTCCGAAGTGTTGGCATCAGACAATGTCTGTGATCCCTATAGGGTGCGGGGAAAATTAAGTTGGGTCGACATTGGAAACTATGGACAAGCAACTGAAGTTTCTTGGATGTCAGTTGGAAAGAAGCAATTAGAATATGCTGCAGGGGCACTAAGAAAGTTCAGGTGTTCCATTTAATTCTTGTCTTTTGGTTTTCTTCTGCATTTTTTCTGCAGACTATACGTGTATGAGAATTTGTAAATTCCAAAGAATTGCTCTCATAGAAACAGAGAGAGAAATTACAGAACTTCTGATTGAGTTTGCTTCAATTTGATCCACTGCAACAAGTGACTTCTCTACATTTTAATGTTTGCATTGGCTGTGCATGTCTGGCATATTGCCTATGTACTTTCTCTTCTTTATGCATTTGGGAGTGTATAGAAATGTAGAAAGCATATCCGATGTATTGAAAGGTCCCAGAAAAACACCCAAGGGTTTTATATGTGAAGATAAAATGATAAAGATGGTGAACTTGATCTGAAATGGCTCTGTTGTATGCATTTCTTTATCACTCTGCTATATTTTATGGGTCAGACAAGTATAAATCTTCTTATACTCGGTTAATTAATTGTTCTTCAGACCTAGACCTGATCAATTGCCATTTTGTTTGACTGTTTTGGGAGCAGGGCGCTTGTTGAGCAACTGGCCAAAGTGAATCCTATCCATCTGAGCTCTGACGAGAAGCTTGCTTTCTGGATTAACTTATATAATGCTCTGATCATGCATGTGGGTTCCCATATTTGTATTACACGTGTTTGTTAAAAAGATACACAAGGCACTGCAAAGCACGTTCAAAACTTGTATAGTTCTAAACAAACGATACAGCTTAAAAGTATTGTTTCCTTGTTGCCAACTCTGAACAGGCTTACTTGGCATATGGAGTCCCAAGAAGTGAATTAAAGCTTTTCTCTTTGATGCAAAAGGTTTGATGCTGACTTAAATCCTCTCTTGTTTTGTTTCTGTGTTTATTTAACAACTTTTTTTCCTTGACGGAAGCTCATTGTCAACAAGTCAGAGTTCTAACATGGCAGGTGCCTCCATGTCACTTATTCAGACTGCACCATTCCCATCTCCCCTCTGTCACCTGGGAATCACCAGGCCATGTTTTCAGCTCTGTGGACATCAAAGAAAACTTCATTGGAGCAGAGCCCGCAAGTTGTGGTGAGAGATAGACAAATGATTTTAAAGTTGGTGTATATGTCTATTAGTTCTTAGTACTTTCTCCTGAAAATAGGTGGAGAAAATAGAAACTGTGACAGCGATGTATTGAAAGGTCCCAGAAAAACACCCAAGGGTTTTATATGTGAAGATAAAATGATAAAGATGGTGAACTTGATCTGAAATGGCTCTGTTGTATGCATTTCTTTATCACTCTGCTATATTTTATGGGTCAGACAAGTATAAATCTTCTTATACTCGGTTAATTAATTGTTCTTCAGACCTAGACCTGATCAATTGCCATTTTGTTTGACTGTTTTGGGAGCAGGGCGCTTGTTGAGCAACTGGCCAAAGTGAATCCTATCCATCTGAGCTCTGACGAGAAGCTTGCTTTCTGGATTAACTTATATAATGCTCTGATCATGCATGTGGGTTCCCATATTTGTATTACACGTGTTTGTTAAAAAGATACACAAGGCACTGCAAAGCACGTTCAAAACTTGTATAGTTCTAAACAAACGATACAGCTTAAAAGTATTGTTTCCTTGTTGCCAACTCTGAACAGGCTTACTTGGCATATGGAGTCCCAAGAAGTGAATTAAAGCTTTTCTCTTTGATGCAAAAGGTTTGATGCTGACTTAAATCCTCTCTTGTTTTGTTTCTGTGTTTATTTAACAACTTTTTTTCCTTGACGGAAGCTTGTTATAAATTGACATTGTCAACAAGTCATTTAGTTACCTTCCTGAGTCCTAGCACTAACATGGCAGGTGCGTAGATTGTTAATTGCTACCTTTTGACATGTCACTTGGGATTCAGACAGTTTTGAGCATTCCTATCACACTTGGAAAATCAGATGATACTTGGTGGATCTGTCAAAAGGAATAAGTTTGATTTGCAGTTCGTTGTAAGACTGTTTATGAAAGCATAAAGTAGGAAAAGATGCATAAGTAGGGCCAGTTCAATCAGCATCTGTGGTAGAGTTAGATAGACAAATGTCTTAAAGTTCAGGAAATATATATTATTAGTTCTTAGATAGTTACCCTGAAAGCTTTAGGTGATAGAAAATGGCAAAATCTTGTTACTGTGACAGCTTTAGTTGATAGAAAATATATCAGTTCAGTCCATTACCAGGAAAGAGCTGAATGGCATAGTTGTTTAGGGCTAAAATATATAAAGAAGCGAAAAATGGTGCAATATGGGAGAAAGATGATTCCACTGAAGGGATGGAAATAGAAAGCAATGATATGACTTGGTCTGTGTACCGATGTCAAAATGCAGCTTCATGACTTGGTTTCAATGAATGATTAAGCCAGCTGATCTAGGGCAACAGAAATAAGTCAGATGCTGCATATTTCACTTGTTGATGCGACCTTAAGTGGATACTAAGACCAAATCAATTATTGACAGGTTCACTAATTTTTAATGCGCACGCTACTGTTATTGTCAGTATAGTCTCTTGTAATGTTAACTTTTTTTTTTCTTTAATAAAGATTGACTTACTTGTCAAAAAAAAAAAATGTGCACGTGACAGTTCCAAGGGTAATTTTGTGGCTGCAGTTGATGTATGGGCGATTATTTAGGACTTTTCATGCTTGGTCCATGTCCACTGGTGATTATCATTATTTTTATTTCGTTTCAGGCAGCATACACCGTTGGCGGACATTCTTTCAGTGCAGCTGCTATTGAGTATGTGATTCTAAAAATGAAACCACCACTCCATCGGCCACAAATTGTATGGCATGCTTTAGTAATCTGGTTGATTTATTCTCTTCTTCTACTTCATTCACTAATTAACATTGACATGCAAACAATCATTAGGCTTTACTTCTTGCCATTCACAAGCTGAAGGTATCTGAGGAGCAGCGGAAGTCTGCAGTTGATACATATGTACCAGTTGTGGCTTTCGCTCTCAGCTGTGGCATGCACTCTTCACCAGCGGTAATCTCTATGCGCTTCTTCCACCATATGTTGAATGATGTATTCTACTTGTGGTTCTCCTGTAAGTAGATGTGTATTTTACATGACTTAAAAAGGACACCAACTGCAGGTAAGAACCTACACTGCTAAGAATGTGAGGGAAGAGCTTCAAGCCGCACAACGTGATTTCATACGAGCTTCAGTTGGGGTTAGCAGCAAAGGGAAGTTATTGGTTCCCAAAATGCTACACTCTTTTGCCAAAGGTTTCGTGGATGACGCAAATCTGGCTCTATGGATATTGCATTACCTTCCACCTCATCAGGCTGCCTTCCTTGAGCAATGCATTGCACAGCGGCGGCAGAGCCTTCTCGGTTCACGCAGCTGTGGCATTCTTCCGTTTGATTCACGCTTCCGTTACCTATTCCTGCCTGACAAGATACCTCTGTGATATACTCATGCAAGTGTTGGTACTAACATTGCACCCAACTATACCCTGCTTGCTTGGTCACAGGCCAATAAAAAAATAATGTTGGCTCTGGATCATGCTAAAAACAAAAAGTTAGGTTGCATCTCTGGTGTGAAACTTGACCTCCTGGAGAATAACAAGGATGGTGGCAGTTCTGGTCTTCTGCCTCAGCAAGCAGTTGTATCCCCCAAGGCCAAGGGTCCTGTACATTTTGTTCGTGGATAAAAATTGTTCTACAGTGCTTGTAGGTAATAGTTGCTTTAGTGAAAAAAAAAAAAAGAAGTAAAAAGAATTGCAATGATCTGTGTCCTATGAGACTTTAACATTTCTATCATGCTCGAAGCAACAGTCAAATAGTATGTAAGTTAATCAATAAAATGATGGGCAAAAAAGATTCAGGAGGCCCCAGATCATTGAGATTGAGAAATGACAGCAGAGGCCAAGAGTCATAAATGGCATATGAAGATTAGGGGAGAAGCAAAGATGAATTGTCTTCCGCGCACCTCGCTCGTTGGGCCGCTTCCTCAAATCTTGAGGGATGTTTGTCCCTCTCTCATGAGCTCCTACAGAACTAGCCCTGGGTCTATGCAGGTTTTGATCCCCTTGACTCGGAGGTTCTCTTTGTTTTCCTGTGGTTTTTAGTATTGAGATTAGTATTATGTTCAAAAAACAAAAAAGCAACAGATCCAGTCCTGGTTAATCTCCCAATGTTTCCAATTTCCAGAGAGTTGAATGGTTTTTTTTTTTTATCATTATTTTGTAAACTCTAATCGATATCCATTTGGAACTTGAATTTAAAAATTGATAATTACTACTGAATTATTCTAATAATATTATTGTATTTACCGATGATGATAAGTTTGTAGCTTATACCGACTACTAGCAATGGGCCGTGGTCTGAAATAGCTAGCTGTCAGCGACAAAACAATGCCGGTCGTCAACCAAAAGACAAGTAATGATGACAATTCTTGGAAGCAATGCGGTACATAAGTGCCCAGGGTTAGGTTTTGTCGCTAACCGATATGTTCGTTACTGATAATAACTAAATAAATAGGTTAATAATTAGCAAGGAAAACTACTTTTTACTGTAAATTTTGGCCTTTAATTGCTGACCACCACCAAACACGATTATTATTTCATTGCTAATCAGCAAACTTGGGGACGACGTTTGGGTTGTTTGTTTGAAGGTGACATTTAAGGAAGAAGTAATCAACTGCTGCGACGAGACTCTTATTTGTCTCTGTCGTTATTACTAATCTGCTTCCATATGTTGCATTTTGTCTTCTGTTTTGTCAAGGGCATTGCCCATCTGGGCCTTAAAAGGACCCAAGTGGTCAATAATAATGTGCTTAACTTTCTCCCAACAGCTCTCTTTTGGTTCAATGAATACCGAATTATGGTAATTTTCCAACACTTAAATTTGAACTAAAGGCATGCATCATGCATGTTCAGACTTTTCTGACCACCTGCTGAAGAGGTCATAAGTCGTCATGCCTAGGTAATTTTCGAGGCAATACGTACTGTGTGAAAAGCATCGATCAACAGCTTCTCAATGACTTTTTGTGATCCCAAGCTCTTATCTGTAAGAGAGATAGAGGATGGTGTTTGGATGGACTAGGTCAAGAACATGCAGTACCATTAAGTTACTTGATGGAATCCAAAAGATCTTAAATCCATTAGATTTTAAATCAATCACAGTCAAATAATTTCAGAAGTTTTCATCAAATGCATGCATGCGGTTGAAGTTAGAGGCGTTAATTTTGACTATAGGAAAAGCAGTACTCTGTTATTCACATTAAAATTCTTAACCTTTTTCCCCTTCTTCTCCACCTTTGAGAAAGCTGTCAATTATACACCTAACTACTAGTTAACAAAGGATGCCCACAATCCAAATTCTCACGAGACGTTGGTCCCCAGTTACAAGCAGCTGGTGTGTAGTTTGCAAATTCTCACGTCTCGTTGGATTTTTTACAAGCGATCGGCTCAATAATAGTGTGTAGTTTGCAGACCATGTCTCAGATTTTTTCTTTTCGATCGGAAAAATCAATAATAGTGTGGGGCCTGGGCCTTTTTGCCCTTCTTTTCCACCTTTTAGAAAGCTGTCAATTATACACCTACTAGTTAACCATGGATGCCGGCCACAATCCAAATTCCCACGAGTAATATAGTGTGTAGTTTGCAGACCATGTCTCAGATTTTTTCGTTTGGGAATAATATTGTGGGTCCTGTAAATTAATATCCCAGTTCTTTTTTCTTTTTTTTTGTCCCCCTCTTTTGTTGGGTAATCATATCCCAAGATTTTTCAACGAGGATCGAGTTATATCGTTATTAATGGGGGGAACGGATTACCTCTGAAGGAGGGAATTCCGAAGCTTTTAGAAGGCAGGGTCAAGATTGCAAGAAAGCAATCTAACGGTTATTATGCGTCCACTTTATTTAATGAGTTAAATGTCTAATATGGCTTCACAGCTTGGCTTAGTGGCTCCAATTCTACAAATTTTCTTTTCCGCGTGAGAGCTTTCTCTGCAATTTCCCATCAAAACCGCCACGGCCACCCATAGCTCACTCCTTTTCAGACCCAAAAACCCATAAACGGGTACGTCCCACTGGTGGCCCAAGAAGGCCCCCTCTCTTCTTCTTCTTCTTCTTCTTCTTCGTCGTCTTCTTCTTTGAGAACAAACAAGACGAGAAGAAGGGCAGGACGCGCGACGCCGCTAAGCACAACAAAAGAAGGTCTCTGCCTTTATGTGAGTAAGATATGGGATCCTGTGAAACGTCACCCGTCCAGATCTTCTCTGAAGAGCACGTAGTTACAAAAGCAGTTCAATTTCCCCTGAACAACTATCGCCAATAGTTAATCCTTTAACATACAGGTAAGAATATTATTTCCCCCCAAAAGGAAGAAAAGTTTGCAGAAGTTCACTACAAAAAAAAGTTTGCACCAGCACTATCTACGCCATCATCACTACCACCAACACCATAATCATTGGCTGCAATTGCAATATTGAAAATTTAGTGGTTAACAATCAATCAAATATCTAAACAACTGATACTGCAATTGCGCATATATCAACAAATTTTGCCGCTCGACAAGTATATTAAAGAAATTTTCATTCACCAATACTATACTTGTTTAGTCTGGCCAAAAATAACTTAGCATAATCACAACTAGACAATGCTGACAGCATAAATTATATGATCCACACTCCTAGACAATCCTAAATAGACATTTACTGATTGCAGGCAGGACCATCTTTGTACAAATTGTTTGATAATGAAACTTTATGAAGTTAGAAGTTAAATACTATGACTTGAAACTTTTGCAATTACAGCAAAGGCCATGCCAAGTTGTTACTTAGCTCATATTAAAAATTCCTTGACTGCTACAAGAAAAGCCTGGCAACTAGAACAGTATTTTCAAAGCAGCCAAACAGATATTAAGTGTCTTTCAATGGCACTTAGGATGATTATTTTGACAAGCTAAGGGGACTTTAAAGACTTTCTTGATGACAAACCAAAGTTTCTACTTAACTAAAGAATCGACCATAGGTTTCATTTGCCCCTACTGCCAAAGAAAGAAAGAGAAAAAAAAATCAGAAGAAAAAAAGGAACATTCACCTTACTAGCACGGCAATGCTCAACAACCACAACGTTGTTCTACCAATGAAACAAAAAGATGAAATGACACTCAAAGAGATAGTGGGATTCAGGTAGGACCAATTCAGTGATATTCAGATTGTGGAATACTTCATTTCATCTCTATCTCAAACAATGAAGTAGTAAATAAAATAACAGTATCTAAAACTCAGTCAACGCAAACACCATAAACACTATGGAATTCTAGAACTGGTCTATAAAAGACCTCAAACCATAGAGAGAGAAATAAAACGTTAGGTACAGAGTCAAAACCCCAGATGGGTTTATTAAGGCGTAAACACACTTCGGAGTCAAACCCCCAAAAAGATGTCACAGAAAGATACAGAGGCTCAAGTAGATTAAATAATATGGAGGTTCAAAAACTGACCCCATGTAAACAAACGAGAAATGACAAAGAAAAAGGAATCATAATAAAAAAAAAGTGAAAACTTACTGGAAAGAAAGTAATTATCGTCGGGAGGAAAACTCACCCACCTAGATCAAGTGAGAAAAAGAGGCAAAATTTCAAATGCCGAATGGGGAGAAAGTGCGGCAGTAGGCAGACAGGGAGAGAGAAGGCAGTGTTCGGCGAGCTGAGAGAATTCGAAGACAATCGAGAGGTTGGGCATGGCTGCAAGGAGACGATCGAGGAAACTGGGAGGGGAGAGAGTGCGACAATATCTGGGAGGGGAGAGAGTGCGGCAGCAGGCAGACAGGGAGAGAAGGGCAATGTTCGGTGAGCTGAGAGTATTCGGAGACGATCGAGAGGTTGGGCGTGGCTAGCAAGGAGATGATCGAGGAAACTGGGAGGGGAGAGAGTGCGACAAGGAAAAAATAGTGGTTTTTGACCAAGTAGCGGGGAGGGAAAATTGGGACTTGGCAGTAAATGAAAATTTCCCTCTCAATTGTATAAATCTCAGGAAAACTGGAATTTGAAGCTAAATGAAAATTTTTCTAGCCCTTGTCTTTCATTTTTTTCTTCGTCTCATAGTTGTGTATCAATATTATATCATAATATAAAATTCATTTTGTTATTACACTCTAAACTGAAACTTTTTAGCCATCATTTGCAAAATTTATTATTTTAATTATTCTATTATATTGACCATGTATTGTGTATAAAGATATACACAGTATAATTTTACACTCTTTTTTATAACTAGTATAATAATCAAATTAAAATAGGTTGGTAGTAATAATATATAATACTTATAATTTAAAAGCATAATGCCTTTTATATAACATTGCATGATTTGTTATATGTGTTTATCATATACATGATATGTGCTAATTAACCTAAGTACTTTATATGTACATACCTACCTAATGACTAAAGCATAGTCTCTAAGACCATATATTAAGTTATGTACATTAATTACATAAGCTAATCTCACAATATATTTTTGTTTGAAATTAAACAATATGTCCTAATTAAATAGTATTATATTACTAATTATTCAAAAAAAATATATTCATTATAAGTATGATAATAGATGTTTTCTAAACTACTTAGATTTAGTCAATAAATATGCAATTACCATAACAATAGGTATAATTTAAAATATATCATATAACAACAATTATAATAACACTCCATCTAATTCCATATTTTATTAAGTAGGTTCTTTAAAATAAAATTTTCAAATACATGACAAAATAAAATTATATATTAAAAGGAATAAAATAATATATAAAATAATTATTAACATTAAATAACTTATAATTAATAAATATTTTTTTTTTTGCACTTATACCTTTAGTATCATTTTTGAAATAACGCCGCTAAAGGGGATCTGTAGCAGCGATCAGTGACCGCCGCTACAAAGACCGCCGCTATAGACCCCCTATAGCGGCGTTTTTAGTGACTGCCGCTATAGACCTATTTTTTTGTAGTGGTTTTTGTTTCTTTTGGAAGATGCCATCGTAATTTTGGACATTTTGTCTCCAATTTGCATCTTTCCTGTCAGAGATTAGATGGTCACCTGATTGTGCTCTAATTTTTGGGTATATATATCTAGAGCTAGCTCCTAATCTTTTGGACTTTCTCAGTTGCTGTGTAATGATTTTTACAATGGTAGTGAGTAGTTCTGTGGTTACAATGGTAGTGAGTACTTCTGCGAATAGAGGAGGGGAGAGAGGGGGGGGGGCAACGAAGAAAAGCTTGCGTGAAAAAGAAGGAAAAGAAGAGAAAGAAGAGAAAGAAGGGAAATTTGCGTGAGAATTGGGGAGATTGGAGCCGCCAAGCCGATGCACCAAGGTATATTAGCCATTTACCTCATTAAATGAGGTGGACACATAATAACCGTTAGATTACTTTCTTGCAATCTTGACCCTGCCTTCTGAAAGCTTCGGAGTTCCCTCATTCGGAGGGGATCCGTGCCTAGAAAACTGATAGATTCCCTCGTGCTACTTTCGAAAAGAGTTCGCCGAAACGGGACAACGTAAAACCCTTGGATTCTATTGGACTACTGCATCCTAAAGCCGAGGTTCGTTTTCCACGGAAAACACACGATAAAGATGAAGACAAACGTATAGACGAAGTAATTTCCGAAGGTTGACTGTTTTGGCTCTTACCACCGGCCGCCATATCTCTGAAGAAACCTCATTAATTATCACTGAAAATCCATTTTGCTCGTGTAAATTCCTGTGTGGACTTTGTTTTCCGCTCCTCATATAGGACAAACTAAAACCGCGGGTGACTATTTTCTCTCGCAAACAGCCAAAGATGGAGGTAAGTAGTGATAAATACATGAGTCGTTTTCGGGGTCCGCCAGAATCGCTACAGGTCACCAGAACTTCCATATTTCCTGCTTAACCTATCCAATAATGCTGGTTCTACCCCTACGTCATTCAATGTTTCGAATAAAGATTTCATGATGATTAATTGGCGTCAATCACAGGAATAGCTATCATGCTTGTGGAACAAACCTAGCTAACACAGTGGGGTTTGCATCAACGTCGACTTTGTCATCTTTTCTTTTCTAGTATCATTAATGCTACTGTTTCTATCGTAAGCAGCAGTGCTATATTAGCAAAATAATACTTCTTTAATTGGCAAGGATAGCAGTACTTAATTAATTATATAAATATATTTCTTAATTAGATACCGCAGTAGTGGAGCCAAGAAGAACCAAATATCTCTTTAGTTTTGACTTTATTACCAGCACTTGCTGCAGGCCCCTCAACTAGACCAGCCACCAAAACCACAGCTGAACGTACGTCCAAACCTCCACAGCCTGTAGAGACCTAAGGTAGTACTCCGGAAAGTCGCCCATTTTTAGGCCCGCTTGGAAGATTAATGGTTCATGGTTTGCGACAAAGTAGGAAGCTTTATCTAGTTTATATATAGAAATGGGTTGGGTAGCTATAGTTGAACATTGCTGAGAGATGGTGCGTATATACATATAGTTAATACGTACTCCATAGACCAATTGCCAATGAATTATATAATTGGAAATGTTCAACTAGAGTGGTTAGCAAACCGTTCAACAACTCGATTGATTCCATTTATCCGATGGATGGCTAGTAGTTCTCATTTAGACTGACTTCAGTTTCTTAATTCCTTACAGAAAAACAGAGGGGTTTTATGTCCGGTGCCCCAATGATTGGCAACCCACTTCACTGCTTTATTGTCAAGTAGATATGGACTAATATGCTCACAGCTGACACAGATGGTGCAATGAGATTAAGCCATGTATTCCTCTTTTACATTACTGCTTGACGGGGGTCAAAAGCGTTCAACCATCGTTGAGTTTTTCTAGTTCTTTGCGAGATTAATATTGTTTTCATCTGCTCTTTTACCAGGTTAATTTGGAGCTATAATTAGTTGCATTAATGACCTCCATTAAAAGGTTTCGATTAATATTGAAGGTTATGAGTCTCTGAGATGGATTAATATTTTGGATTAAGATCCTCCGCAATTTTCTATCGGAATTGTACCATACAATTCGAAGAGAGATAAACATAAAAAGTAGACCGCATTGTAAGACTCATGCTATTCAAAATTTTAATGGGCAAACATGACAACATTAAATGTTATAAGATCTATCTGTTGTGTTTATCTCTCTCTAAATTGCATGGTACAATTCAGTTAAGAAATTACAGATCAGGATTCTAATCCTAACACTTCCATCTAAGCTAATAGACTATTTGAGTCGGACTGCTGAGATAGTGTTTTCGTTAGCTAGCTAGAACAAAGTGTGGAGCATGTTAGCTAGAACGACAAAGATCTATTCTTGGGAGCATCATTTGTTCGATGCTTTTGTTAAAAAAAAGGGAAATCAAGTAAGAATGATTTAGAGCATTTGCACATGTGATAAGTGGAACCACGTGTGCTGACAAGGATATTTGCCTTCCAGAGATTAAGATAATGGATGTCTTCGATCGGTCCTCCAATAATGTTAGTTGAAGTATCAAGAGAGTGCACATTTCGCAGTGATACCCACATGTTAGAGTTTGCTTTTGGTTCCAAAAGAGAGAATAAACTATATATGGATTAGCTTGTCATGATTGAGAACATTTAACAACATTTTCTAGTGAGACCCACGTTGAGATGCTTTGGTTCCACAAAAAAAAAAAAAAAAAAAAAAAACAGGGAGGGAGAGAAGAAACTAACATTGTTGATCAATATTTTTATGCTTCTTTTTTTCATCTTTTAAGACAATTAATTAAAAAACACATCTCTCAAATCCTTCACATTTGAAAGATCACGGAGGGACTAAAGTCTTAATAAATTTTAAATTTTAGGGACTTATTTGATTTTCACGCAAATTATGATAAGCACAAACTTTGTATTTATCTTTATTAAAAAAATTCCAAAAAAAGTAGTCCAATCCGACCCCTCAAAGGACATTAACCATATATTTTACCCGTTTCTCAGATGTTAATCTTATATAGTATATTATGTTATGTTAATATGTTTGTGCCATACCTAATATGCATATATAAACTTTAGACAACTAGAATTGTTCTCCTAGCTAAGCATTAGGTGAGCCACTAACTCGAACATCGAGAAGAGCACAAACACCTTCTGCATGCCAACCAAGACAAAGCACCCCTTATAGTTTAATCTAATCGTCATATATCCATATTTTGCGTGATCCGTTCTATCGCCTGAGCGGTGTCCAAACAAATTAAAAACGAAATTATTGAAGGCGCATGCGACAATCATTTTAGAAGTTCAAGTGGTTCAGTGCTAAAAGTAACTACATAGTAATAAAAACTTCAATTTCGTCACGGGATCAATTGTAAACTACGGTCATATCTATGAATCCAAAAATTTTCTATTAAAAATGTAAATAAAATATTGGAAAGGGTAATAGATTACTGGCCAAAAGGTCACCACAAATATCATATATAATGTAGTACAGAGTAAAACAACGAGTATATTAATTAATTTGTAGGCGGACCCAGTACCTTACAAGGACTTCAAGCGTTCAACTTTAAATTGAAGACACAATTTCTAGCACTCTAAAATGGAATAGAGTGTGCCAAACGGTGTGACGAAGGATTGACGTATATATTAATCTAGCTAGTCTAGTTGGACTCGAGATAATCAAAAGTCAAGGGTCTAAAGACCTGAGCAGCCTCAGCCTCTATCAACTCCACCTGCCCTTTCAGGAGGTGCATGTACACCACCCAGTCATCGTTCCCCGCCGGGCTTGGCATCGGCATCACGTACCCGGCTTCTCCTCCCCAGGGAAAATGGTAAGAACCAAATGTTGGCTTACCCCACCCGAAGTCCACCTTAGACACTGGGAACCTTTGCCCGGATGACACCACAAAAGCCGGTCCATCTTCAGCCCCGCTGCAGTATATCTTTGCCACACCGGGAACCGGACGATGAGCCTCCACCCAATCTATCAGCCCCAAGAAATGCTCCTTTGTCGCTGCACCTTCCAAGAATTCATGAATTTCGTCTGCAACCAAATTCAATGGCTTTTCATTTAGCTCGCTTACTTGCCTGGCACCGTAGGGTATGGACAGCACATTCCCGAAGTAAGAACTCATGAGTAAAGCTTTATGTTCGTCTCCTTCACTTAGCCTTCTCCTTCCGTCCACGACAATGCCCAATTTGGTCATCTTGTTGTCGCCGTTTTTAATGCTAGCCCATTTGGCAACCATCTTCCACAATAACGCACTGAACGACTCTAGCTTGGATCTCCTGAAACGAGTGCTGCTGGCTAGTGTTTGGAGGTGATTGAGTTGGTCGGCCGTAATGTAGTATATGCGGCTAATGAGATGATCAGCATCGGGTTCTCGATCTTTGGGAGGGGGCAATGCGGTTACGGGGACGTACATATCGTCCAAGGAGTGATGAATCGAACCGGGGCGCCGAGGGTTGAACAAAGATCGACGGAAAGATGGGACAACAGAGATTGGTTTAGACTGAGCCATCTCAGCCCATGAGACGAGAAACATGTTGGCCGAGTAGGCGTCTGCTATTCGGTGGTCAAACGTGCACGCGACCACCAAACCACCGCATTTGAGCTGTGTAGCCTGCAAGAATATTTTTCATACTATCAGTACCTTTTGTTTAATTATTCATTAATCACAATTGGACAGAACATAAAGAATAAATCTTTTGTTCTGGGTTTGAAATCTCAACTGGATCTACAGGAAGATTGACCCAATTACCAAACTGAGAGATAAGACCCTGTAGCAAATCTTAAATTCTCCGAGCAATTAATGTTATGGTGACCAAAGAAAACTAAAATGAAAAACGTACGCTATGTCAAACTTTCTACGTTCTTCACTTAGAGAAGTAGTAGTGGTTAGCATTTCCAAATTTCCACACACTACAACAATTTGTTACCCACAAGAAAAAGATAGACTGGACCTTTTCCTTCGTATCGGAATCTTCGATAGGGTCGGGTATAACTACACGGTCGAGATGAGACCAACTCTACTAGCAATTAATCTCAGAGTGATTAAACCGTTTAGACAATGGAAAAAGTCACGTAGTTGGAAAAATAATAATAAAGAAGGTAGGAATTCCGAGATTTTTTCCTGCGCGCGTGTTTGAAATTAATCTCCGACTGGATAATACCTAGTCCAAAGATTCCCTTATCCACTTCGGAGTGATAACTGATTAAGCAGCTCAGAAATTAGGAAAATCAGGTGTTTCAAAAGCAAAGTTGATAGATCACAATGACAAGAAGCAAAATAAGTATCTTTCGAAAAAGGATGTAAAACCTTGCCAAAAAAAAAAAAAAAACCCATCAAAGTTAAAATATTTCTCAATTTATCTAAAAATAATAACAAATATATTTTTCACTCATCAAATATAAAGATTTACTTTGCATGTGTGTGGTAGTTATTGCAAACTCAAAAGTCAAAATAAGTATATTTTTTTGATACAATAAATATAAAAAATTTCACTTAAATCATTTCTCTTTTCGTGATTTTTTTATCTACTCTCATAAAATTTTAATTTTAATTTTAAAAAAATATATATAATAAAATTTTTTTACCTACTCTCATAAAATTTTAATTTTAATTTTTAAAAAAAAAAAATTTAATCTACCTCAATTTTTACATGATTCCTTAAATTTTCAAAAATTCTAGCTTGCAAACGCTGCAAGTCGTCCGGGGTTTTTTCATCTGTTTTAAATAATACCAAACGAGCGATTGAAATTAAACTTCTGCACATAATATATGGTGCGGAAGGTTTGAAAAGCTTGTTTTCTGGGAAAACGAAAACATAAGAGAAAAAAAAATCCTATATTATTTTCTAAATTAAAATGAGATGATAATGAAATATATGGCCGTACGAACAGGGAAGAGACGTCTTTTTCTCTGGCTTTTGTACCGTATGTGGTGGTCCGCACTCCATTAATGCTTTCTATGTCCCCACGTGCCCGCGCAGGTTAAGGTAGAAGAACAGAGTACATAGATTAGGAACGTGTGTGTATATACAACGTGAAACTCGTGACAAACCTGGACAGCGAGCACGCCATGCTTCTTCTTGGGCACGAGTTTGCCATCAATGGTCTCGTCGGGGTTGTAAAAGTTGAGGTCTTTGAGATCCACCTCTGCAAAAGCTTCAACAAAGTCAACCCCACGGTTGTTGCAGAGAACCTCCGGTTCACCGACGGAGTTTGACACCACCTCACCGGCGAACGCATAGTGGGACACCAGAGCTTGAGCCAACGCCTTCTTGAGAACCGCAACCATGGACCCAAATGTCAGGTTGTCCCCAGAGGTTGGACTCTTGTAGCAGAAAAACACGCCCACGTCCAGTGGAGGCAGAAGCAAGTCTAGGTTGGATAGCGGTAGCCAGTGCTCCTGCAATGGCAGCAACGCAGACACCACCTCCCTCTTGCTCACACTGACAACGAACTCTCCCTGACCACCTGCACCCATGTTGAGTTAATTATGTTATAAAGTTTTGGAAGATATCTGGAAAGCAAATCGGCCTGAGACAGAACGAGAATGGAATAGGTGATAAATAAAGGAGATGGGTTTGAAGGAGCAATGATCAGCGAGTGTATACATATAGGCGCAAGGCTACGGGCCTGTGGGATTCTCAAATAATCAATTAGTCAATTAGGTTGGCATAGCCGTAGACAAAACTCATATGAGAACCCACTCGCAACCACCCCGTAATTTTTTGACCCTTTCTTTCCAATACGTATAAATTTAATTAATTACCTCTCATTATTTAGAAAACGGGAATCTTTTAGTAAGTGGAGGTAGATATCCATTAGACAGAAAAAAACAAATTGATATATATATATATATATTTATATTTACGTCACAGTACTACAGTAACATTCCCCTTCATTATGACAGACATTAAGACAAAAAATGATGCAGCTAGCTAGCAGGTTTGAATATCAACTAATACTTGCCCCTCGTGTCACCATAAGGTCCAGGTCCATAACAATACTGATACTGTACATATATATATATATATATATATATATATATATATATATATATATTGGAGGATGAAAGTGAATAAAACACAAAAAAAGAGAGGTAAAAATCCCATTAAAAATAATAAACAATAAGCTGTTTTTAGCGAATTTGGGGGTGGGGGTTGCCGGCTTTGTCTTAGGCGAGACCTTAACATGTGCAATCTTATTTAAATAAAATATTAAAAAATTATTTTTTTCCTAGTCATTTCACTTTCGAGGTACAAAATTAAAAGAAAAACTTAAGAGTAATATACCTGTTGGGTTAGTGACGAGTGAACTTAAAATTAGAGCTAAAAAAGGGAAATTGACAAGGACGAAGATAATAATAATTGATAAAAAACAGAAAAGATGAGATAATAGTTTTTGTGCTTTTCCGTGGAGAGTCTTTCTTTCTTTGTTATATATATATATATATATATATATATGTTGATGCTATATAAAAACAGTTAACAAAATTAAATAGCTAGTTGTTGTTGATAGCTTGCAACGGCCGGCATCATGGTAGAAACTTTAATAGATATTTAATACTATAAACAACGAGAAATTAAGTAACTAGTGGATATATAGCTTTGTAAATTCCTTTAACCAATTAAGAAGATTTTCTAGTCATCACTTTGAATAAATAGCTCATCAAAAAGTTGAACATTTTTTAAAATCGAGCTATTAATAAACTTTACAGGCCTCCCTATATAATTGGGCCCTTAGACAACGGACTAGCCCGGCTCTAGTGTAGGACGGCGCTGTCGTATGTTTTCAAGGTAAGAATAGAACATCTATTTTGCCCTGTCCGTTGGTCTTCCACCAATGGGCATGTTTGAAGCCAGATTTTGTCAATAAAAACCTTCAGATTTTTATAATTTTCACATGTAAATATGAATTATTATTTTTCATAAATTCTAATAAAACTCTATAAACTTGCAACATCTCTTTAACATATTTTAAAATTTTTACTATTTTTTCACAAAACTCAATAAAATTATAATCTACCTCAATCTTCACACCATCACCAAATTTATAAATACAAATATGTCCCTAATATGGCAGAGAAAAATATGAAGGTGAAAATGTTTTAAAAATAGAAAATATGTCTAGAATATCCGACAAAAAGTTTGCACTTCTCTGACGTGTCAACGGAAAAAATAATTAAGAAATTTTCATTTCTGTTTTTGGCATTGCGATAGTATGGCTGCATATTAACACACACATGTATTAAATTGATCCATATTACGAACGGGCTCTAGATAGCTCATCAAAAAGGTTGAACATTTTTTAAAATTGATCTATTAATTGGGTCCTTAGGCAACGGACCAGGCCGTCTATAGTCTAGGACGGCGCTATCCTATGTTTTCAAGGTAAGAATAGACCATCTATTTTACCCTAACCTTTGGTCTTCCACCTAGGGCATGTTTGAAGCCAGATTTTGTAAAAAAAAAAGACCTTGAGTTTTTTATAATTTTTATACGTAAATATGAATTTTTGTTTAAAACTTTTTAACTAGTTTTTCATAAATTCTTACAAAACTCTAAAAATTTGCAACATCTCTTAAGCATATTTCACAATTTTCACTACTTTTTCACAAAACCCAATCAAATTATAGTCTACCTTAATTTTCAGAGCATCACCAAATTTATAAATACAAGCATGTCCTTAATATGGCAGAGAAAAATATGAAGGTAAAAATGTTTTAAAAATAGAAAATATGTCTCAAATATCCGACAAAAAGTTTGCAAGTCTCTGATGTGTTGACGGATAAAATGATTAAGAAAATTTTCATTTCTGTTTTTGGCATTGTGATAGTATGGCTGCATATTAACACACACGTATTAAATTGATCCATATTAGGAACGGGCTCTAGATCCGGCCCTGTTGATGAGGTACTTGGGCCTCACTCGGCTTCCAACCGGCCCAAGTGGTTGATCGATACTCTACATGCAAATTTTTCTTTTTGTTCAAGAGAAGTAGTGGAGATGGGCTGCCTAGTTGGATGGTTCTCTCCTTGGCCCATAAGGTCCAAATTCTAAAGGCTAATTGGATTTAAGCCCAACTGCTTATTCCTACCAACGCTTCCACTCACTATTTGTCCCTCTTCTCTTGAATCTCTTCAAATTCTTAGCAATTTTTAATTAAAATATAACTCATTCATATCAGAATTGTATATCAAATTAATTTAATATAAAGAAGATTTTCTTATTAAAAATAATGAACATAAAATATGAAGCGAAATTACCTTTCCTTGCCATGTGCACTTTAAATTTGCCCTCCTTCTTTTTCTTCCTTTTCTATTATTTCCGCTTTCAATACAATTTTCATAAATCTCTTCATCCTTGTATTAATAACACACGATATATATATATATATATACACACAAACATGTTGCTTACATTTAATTGGTCACATAATGATGGAGGATTTTGATTAGTCTTAAGTTCAATTATCGCCGCTCAAAAAAAAAAAAAAAAAAACTGGTCCCATGGCGACGCTTGTAAGTTGTTACAATCAAAAAATTTTTACTACGCAAGAAATATCGATCACTCGAATAAAATTATCAGGTAATTAAAGGGAAATCCTAAAAAAAAAAAATGAAAAATAAGCAGAGGCCACACAGTCGCAACTCATGCCGGACACCCTGAGCTGACTACTCTTCGCTTCCCCTTTCGCGGACTCTCTACTGGAAACTCGATCCGAAGCGTTTTCCTCTTTCTCTCAGGTAATTGGTTTATTTATTTCTTTTTTGCTTCATCTGTTGGTTGTTGTTTCAGTCGGTTTAATCAGGTCGATGGCATTAAGGTCTACTAATTTCAACGAGGCTCCTATGAACTTCTGTTTCTCTTTTCTGTTTGTGTAAACTTTTCTTTGTGGTTAAAATTCATGTGCTTTGTAGGGTATCGAGTTTTTCCACTTCCTAATGGGATTGCAAGAGTTAGTTTCTTCTGTAGCTTGTTTCACTTTAACGGTGGGGTGTTTTTTGTGTGGTGAACTCTTTGGTGATTCGTGCAGAAAGTGGCAAATTTTGATTGATTTGATCAAACAAAATCTTTAAATTCAGTTTAAATTCAGGTGTTATCTTCATTTTTGTAGCAGTAATAAACATTGTCGGGGAAAGTTTATATCGATTTTCGTAGACATCAAAGCTCTATTCGTTCCTTGATCATCATTATCATCTTCTTGTTCTTTTTAACAAAATTACTTCAAACTTGTTTTTTCACATGATGTCTCACGTCGTATTTGGACAATTTCCCCCTTTCTCATTGTCGACTTGCAGCAGAAACTTTCCATTTGGGAATTAATGCATTATTTTTTAAAGTTTTTTCTTTTGAACTTAGGCTACTGCTTTGCAGAATTCTAATGACAGCTGAAAGTAGCAGTGATGCTGACACAATAACTTCAGCTGATAATTCCATTGAAAAGCTCCCCGATCATCTCCTCATAGAAATTTTTGTCCGAGTTCCTATCTCAGATTGGGCATCTATATCTTGTGTGAAAAAGCAATGGGCCAATCTTTTTCATGGAGAATGCTTGTGGCAAGCTGCTTTAATCAAAACTTATCCTTTGGCTGTTCAAGCTAAGAGGTGGCCTGGACCTATCCCTCAAGGGTTGAGCAAGAGGTATAATGTAGTCCTTCGATTAACTTGTATATGTGTTCATTTCTTAGAAGTTCTGTAAGCTTCTGAGTTACTGCTCAGGGATTATTTTGAATAATAGGTAGCTCTTATCTATTGGAGGAGTTTCT
The DNA here is from genome assembly GCA_003952965.2 of Morella rubra. Classification (NCBI taxonomy): domain Eukaryota; kingdom Viridiplantae; phylum Streptophyta; class Magnoliopsida; order Fagales; family Myricaceae; genus Morella; species Morella rubra. The sequence continues at coordinate 4,869,658 of CM025851.1, read as the reverse complement.
GCTATCTATCTGGCAGATGTGAAGTTTGATGATTGTTCGTTTGTTAAAGATGAAAGTTAGTGGTAACTATTCTATTTGATACTGTAATCATGGCTGCTTCTTGTTAGGAGATTGTCTTTAAAGTCTATGCTGCCCAATACATGCATTTGATATACAGGTGCTTGTTAGATAAGTTGACCAACCACTCATGAAATGAAATGAGTCTCCATGAACATCAATAGTTTAAGCTGTCTGTGACGCATTTGGCATAATGATCCTTAGCAAACACTGAATTCCTGTAGCAAGATGAATTGCAACGAATTCACAAATCTAGGATCCTACTAAATCAGCACTAAAGCTAGAAAGCAGTGCTTCACTGGCTTGTTGGCCAAAAACAAGCTAGAAACTACGTATTAGGTGTGATTCCTAGATTATGAAGGTGTTGTGTAGTGTTGCAAAATGGGTGGATGGAATGTGAAATCATTTATGTGCTAATTCCTGTGTTGGTTGTCTATTAGGTAGATAGGAGTCAAAAGCGCTAGCTGCAATCTTTCTAAAACGCTAACTAGAAAGTGCTTCGAAAGGCGCCGGCTCCTTTCATAAGTGATTCTAGTGAATCCCATCTCTGAGTAACATCGCATCTTTCCATGGATCTATTATATGTAATACCAACTATGTACGTAATACCAACTATGTGCTATAGTTATTTCAACATCATTAACTAGTCACTTTTGACTCACCAAAAGTAGATTACTATAAGCTTACTGGCATACTAACAGTGTCATTGGATGCCTACAGGAGATTTACAGCTTTATACATTAGTAAACACATCTTTGCTCTGGATGGTGAGATAGATGAGCTTGTTGGGCACACTTACTTGTTTTTAAAAGAGCAACTCGAAGTTTCCACTATGCCACCTCCTTCAGGGATACTTCACGGAACCATAATTGGTGTGTCCTGTACCCTTAATCATTTTCTCGCTTGTAACCTTTGTCAATTTCTAATTGAAGAAATAAATAGTCGAGGTGAATTGCTTTCTTGTATGTTAAAGCCTGGCACTTGCTCTTGCGTAATGGACAAATGTCAATGAGTGTTGTTCCACGTGATTTTAAAAGCACTGCTTGTGGCTTTCAAATATTCACTGTGCAAGTCTTGGACTGTAAATGTCATAATTTGTGAAGTTTGTCGCCTTGCATATTGGTCTCTTTTCAAATCCATCATCCTGGTATGGTCCATGTAGCATTGGTGAGAGTGTTATCCCTATGTGAAATATGGTCATTGTGCTTAACGAATAGGACTACTGAAACTGTAGATGATGCCTTACCAGGTTTTATGCATTCTTTTCGTCTCAAGCAATTGGATTGATGACTCAACAGTCTCTAGTTTCTTGAGTTCCAGAAACTGCCTATCCTCAATACCAACAGACTTGATCGATCCTAATTCATGTTTTTGGCAGATCAATTTATTTCTTGTGGTAAATCAAGTGACATGGCCCAAGAGCTTGCTTCACAGATCTGGCTGGCTGTTCTTGACAGTTTGGAGGAAAATGAACGCACCTTTTGCTTACTTAAATGTCTTGCACAAGAGGGTGATGTAAGCTTTACCTTTCATACTCTTGTCTTTCTGCCACCTGATAATTATAACCAACAGAGCCACTCTAGAGATACTGGGAGATTCGTGAATACATATATATAAACACATGGAAGCTAGTCCATATTCTGCAGTGTGCATGTGTGCGTGCCTGTATATTCATGCATGTGTAGAAAGAGAGAGAGAGGACTCATATTGTCCCCTAAGAAGCTGATGCTTGACATTAAATCTCCTAAGTGGACAATTGTGCTCCAAACATAAATTTGTTAATTGTGGTTGCTATACTCTTATTTAAAGCTGGTGCCTATGTATTTGCTTTCGGTGGCTGTGAGTCCCATGCTGATGTTGGATTACCCATTGGCCTGCCTTAACTATCTGCAGGTTTTCCTTCCATACCCGTACTCAAGACCAACAACAGTCCAGTGGAGGGTGTTTGAAAAGCTGTTCACCGATTTCCGTGACTGCTTTAGTCGCGTCGACTACTTTGATGTATTGGCATGCGCTAAGAACAAGTTTCAGCCAATTCCTTCCTCTTGGTTAGGTTACTAGACCACTTCAAATGCTCATCCTGAACCACACAGCAGGTATTTGTATATAGGAATGTAATTTTTGCTTTAGGTCTTGCTAAGTAGTGAAAAGCCCTCTACAAATATCATATGTGAGAAGAAACTGTATATTTCTGTTCTGTTAGCAATTACACATTTTGAAAAAAGTCGTCCAACTAGGAGAACTAAATGCGTGTAAATTTAATGTGGTGTGAACGGAAGTATGAAACACATTCTGTTGGATGTACAGTCATAACACCTAAAACCTATGTCCAGTTATTATTGTTTGAAGTGATATGGAGAGAAATGATACAGTTTGTCCCTTACCAATCTGAATTCATTTGCGGATATTTTTATATCAATGCTAATTTGAATTAAAACAAAATGGGGTACATAAGTCACCATAATACATTCATGGGGTTGTTAGTTCTAGCATGAGTGGAATGGTTTTGCAAGTGAGGGCAAGAGGTCTTTGTCATGAGTGCTATTTTAAGGTCTTTCTGAGATATCGATTATGAAGCTTTTGCTTCAGGCAAATATTCAAAGATGATTTAGCTTTGCAATCATCTTAAACAAGTAGTCAAGAATAGTGGTATGATTGATAAAGTAGGCATATCCTATCTTGCTAGTCACAGCTAATATGCTTCCACTGGGCATTCTTGGTTCTCGCGGCGAGTTAATTTGAGTTGAAAACATCTCTAGTGAAACAAGTGGAGGAGGAAAAAAAACCAAAAGTGGAAAAGAAGGGTGACGTTTGGGGTAATCGCCTGTAATGATAGCAAGATGAGGTTGAGTTATGGCACGCTGAAGAGACTGAGCTGAGCTGATTCGTAGTTGGTAGGATGAGAAAGATGAAGAGAAGGTGTTACGGTGAGAAGGAGAAAGACTATGGAATGTCGAGTCAATCATGCGGGTGTAGGGTTAAGCGATACTGGGCATAGTAGTTAGAAGGTTGTTCATGGAGCTCGGCTTGCTCGAATAAAGCCATTTCATTTATTTCTTTACAATTTTCTTAAGAAACAAACACCACAAAAAAAAACAGAGAGTTGTTGGATCGCCTAAAAATTCCAAATCTTGATTACCATTGAAACGGCATTCAATGGTGTGCATGGAGGCAGGATGGAGGACGGAAGAGTAGGCGAGGTGAGGATGGGTTAGGAACCCACGCCCGCAATTTAACTATGGACGGATCCGATTAAAAAAAATACACTGTCGGACGGATCCATCCAGCCTCCTCTACTGTGTCAATGACAATTTTACCAACGCTGACTGTCTGACACCGCCTGCAGTAACGACCGACAAATATGCAAATCCGTCATTTTAAGGGACGGCGAGTAGATTAAAACTTAAAATGGTTAATTTAAATAAAAGTGGAGCGATTAAACTAACAATCCGTTGTAGTCTAGTTGGTCAGGATACTCGGCTCTCACCCGAGAGACCCGGGTTCGAGTCCCGGCAACGGAAGCCTTTTTATTTTGGTTAAAAACTTGGGATTGTCCATTTGTGGGGGCGGGCCCCAGCGCAGTCAGAGCCTCTGCCAGCAGGGCGGACAGAGCTTAAAATAGTTAATTTAAATAAAAATTGAAGCAATTGCCCGGACCATCCGTTGTAGTCTGAGGGGTGTTTGTTTGTCAAAATTTTAGAGAATATTCTCGAAATTTTAGAATCTTTACTTTATTGAGATTTATTGGGGTTTGTGAAAAGTAAAGTGTGTATGTGTAAAAGTTAAAAATTTTGGAGTGTGTTTATTTTGTTAGAAATTTTGATCCCCAAAATATTAGGGAAACAAACACCCCCTAGTTGGTCAGGATACTCGGCTCTCACCCGAGAGACCCGGGTTCTAGTCCCGGCAACGGAAAAGCTATTTTGGCCCCCAGACAATATTAATAGTTGTGATATTTTGATGTAAATTTATTATTGTTCTTACATATTCCAAATTGGCCATAAATTTTCGGTTTTTTATTTTTCCTTTTATATTGTTTAATTATATTTTATTTTTTTCATCTTATTAATCTATTTCAATCAATTTCTGGCATTTACCTGTCTTAGGATTAGGGTTGCACAACTTGAAATCCGATTCGGACCACTTAAGTGGTCCAGACCAATTTCATTTTTTTATTTTTTTTTCATATTTTTTAAATTAATTTCGAAGAAAGAAGAACATGTCAATATAGAATTTTAGTTTAACTTAAAACTAAATTTTTTAAGTTTGTAATTTATATTAACAAAATATAAAAATATATATTTATATTAATAAATGCGGTCCGGTTTTGTTCACTCTTTTTAGAGAGCGTTTGTTTATCGAAATTTTAGAGAATATTCCTAAAATTTTGGGAATCTTTTTAAATGTTGAAGTTTATTGGAGTTTGTGAAAAGTGTGAAGTATATGTATAAAAGTGTGAAGTTTTATTGAAATTTATAAAATGTGTTTAGTTTGATAAAAATTTTAGACTCCCAAAAAATTGAAGAAACAAACGCCCCTTGGGATTAGGGGTCACTAGCAATAAGGTGTGGCATACGAATAGTCGAGCGTGGACATGATTGTCTTTTCCTGAATTTATGTGGGGGTAATAGAGTAATTTAAGTGTCAAGTACAAATCAAAACGGCTATAGCGCGGCTTTCTTGTTTCGGTAGTGCTTCTCTCTGACAATATTCTCTGTACGAGGTGGAGTCTGTCCACTGCTCTGATCCCTTATTAGGGTTTCGTGCTCCCAATCCCCCCAGTTTACCAGAAGGATCCAGCCCAGTTAATTATTTGTTTAGTTTTACACTACCAATAAAGCAAGAAGTTGAACAGTACTAACAGTAGACCATTTTTATTGGAAATGGAAATCAAAGCAAATTTATTGCTCGAAGCGTTAACACTAATGGAGTAGCATTTCTTTTCAAGTCTTCAGTTCTTTCGTTACCACCAATTCACTTCTCTTGAGTCTTGAGTCTCTCTCTCTCTCTCTCTCTCTCTCTCTCTCTCTCAGGCTCTTTTTCTGGGGTTTCTCCCGCAGAGCAGAACCTTGTTTCCTCGTTTTCTTCAAGTTTGGGGTTTGGTGTCTATGGTTTCACATTGCTAACATATTTCTGGATCTCCTCCTCAAATTTCTTGGGTTTGTTCTTATTTTGTTTGTTTCTTGATCTGATTTAATGTCCAAATAGCTGTTAAGAAATGTGTTTTTGGCCGCAGAGAAGTTGACGGAATCGCTTAGTTCGCGTCTTTGCGAGAGTTTTACGGTTTTTGGTGTTTCCGGTACAATGCTGATCAAAAGATTGCTTTTTGAGCACCGAAATGGTGTAAAAACAGCAGCAAATCTTCTTGCGTTGCTGTAGACGTTGACTTACTTTAGATAATTTTAGGTAGTGTTGATGATTTGATTCGTCGCTTGGCTCAGGAATGAGATGTTAGAGGGATCTGTAAATCCTCAGAAGTTGCTTGGGTTTCTGGCCTCTGTAAGTACAGTTTCACTGTTCACTAAAAAGCGAATGCTTCGATTTTTCTTTTTCTTGTGAAGTAAATTCTCGAGTACTTGTGAAAGAACTGTACTTTTCTTACCTCTCTGTTTGTTAATCTTCGCGAGGATGTGTTTCTGTCGTTGAGCTTTTGTGTCAAAGTAGTAACTCTTGCGTTTTTATGGTTGCTACACTTGCTGGGTTTCCATCTGCTTTCTTCGGAGCTCCTTTGTTCGTGTAAAGAATGTGGTTTGAAGCTTAAACAGATTTTCCCCAAAAGACTTGGCGGTTTTGTTTGCCGACAATTTAATTGGACAAATTTTTATTGCAGGATCTCACTATGGGTCTGTGAAACGTTGGGGGTTAGACGAGGTTTTACTCCTTGAAGAACAATATTGTGCTCTGTCCACATACTTACGCACTAGTGTGCTTTTGGGGGTTCTGATTTTTTATTCAGAAGGTAGAATTTAGTTGATATTGTGGCCAGAACTGTAGCTGAAGATGAATATCTTTAAAGTCAAAAAATTCAGAAAAGCCCACAAACCAGACCCAGAAAAAGATTTAGAGGATAAGCCTGTGCCACCGCCTGATGAACCCAAGAATGAGAATGGCTGTGATGATCTGAGTAAATCAGCTCATGCTGACCCTGTTGCTGAAGCTGAGGATGATGATGATGATTTTATTATGAATGAGGTGAAGAGGAGGTTGAAAGAACTGAGACGAAACAGCTTCATGGTGTTGATTCCTGAGGAAGAGTCGTGTGGTGAGGAGGAAGAGGAGGAGGAGGAGAGAAGAGGAAGGTGAGACGAGCTCTAGCGAGTGGAGGGATGTGGAAGCGGAAGCTCGGCAGTGGTGGGGCGGTTTTGATGCCGTGTATGATAAATATTGTGAGCGAATGCTGTTCTTCGATCGCATGAGCACACAGCAGCTTGATGAAGTTGGTAAAGGTAGTTTCCTTACATAGATATTATCTTTGCATGCCTTCGTTCCCTAGTGATTTCTTGTTTTTAAGAGTAAAACTTCTTGCTGTCCGCCATCTACATTGTTTGAGATGTGATATACATACCTAAATCCTACTGGCAGTTCGTTTAGCTGTTATCTTTGCGGTTCAGGTTGTTGGACCTGAAGAGATATTATGATTGTTGGATATTTACGTACTTGGAAAATTGACTTGATTCGCTGACTAGCCAAGTTCCAAAAGGCTAGAAGCTTGATTGATTTGAACTCCAAGTGTCTGTACTTAGATTTTATGCTGACGAAAGTCAACTAAGTTCCCAGTTTGTAATATTGCTAGGTCAGTATGAGCTTCACTAGGAAAATCTATATAATTGGATTTGCTGTTTTCACCAAACCAATCATTCTGTGCAAATGCAAAAATCTCGAAACAGTGTCTCCAATAGCTCGAAAATTATATCATAAAAAGTACAAATTTTTTACTCTATGGGTTAAGCAGCAGCAAGAAGTACGGGAAGCCTTCCTGGAATCTCTGAGATGATATGAGCAACACATTCTTGAAGCCAAGCACCTTTCTTGCTTGCTACTTACTGGAGCATAAGGATCAGAAAATGAGAACTTGGCACTGCTGGACAAACAATCAAGCATGTCCATCTGCTGGTTGCTTTTCATGTCTGGGTTGCCTCTGTACCATACTTTGTGCTTGCTTACTCTATGATATTGATATAGGTTTTTCTTTTGTTATCAACAATTTCCAATTTTTCATTCTTTGAGCTAAATGGTTGTTGTGTAATGACATTTCTTTAAATCCTCTTCACCAATAAAGGTTGTGTTAGAGGCTCCCAAACCTCTGCAACGCCTTCACCAAGACCTACATCTAAGAAGCTTACATCCCCTCTTCGCTGCCTTTCTTTGAAGAAGATTGAAGAACCTGATGACGAAACCGAACATCTTCAGCAGCCAGGTCAGGACCCGTTCCAAGATATTGAAACATCGTATGTAGCTCAAGTTTGCTTGACTTGGGAAGCACTTCATTGCCAATACACTCAATTGAGTCAAAAAATCACATGCCAACCTGACAGTTCGGCCTGCTACAACTATAGTGCTCAGCAGTTTCAACAATTCCAGGTTCTATTACAAAGGTTTATTGAGAATGAGCCCTTTGAGGAGGGTCCCAGGGCCGAAATTTATGCTCGATCAAGGAATCTTTTGCCTAAACTGCTCCAGGTTCCTAATATAAAAGGTAAAGTTGTTGTGGATGGCTGATGGCATTAAACGTTTTGGTTCATTTCTGTCGGGGAAAAATGAAGATGCTCTGTCATGTTTCACTTTCTGTAATGTACTTGGATCATTTTTACCTGGTGTAGGAACTGGCCTCTACTTCATGGAGATCGGACTACCTATTGGAGTGGCTTCTTTAGTTTTGAAATTGTGCTGCTTTTAATTTTCTTGATTTTATCTGTTTCAGGTTCGGATACAAGAGAGGCAGAGGAAGAAGAATCAGATCTGACTATCCTTGCCCCTGATCTCATCAGGATTGTTGAGAGTTCAATCCTGACTTTCCACTTGTTCATGAAGATGGACAAGAAAAAATCAAGTGGTGTTCTTCACCTATTTGGAAGTCACAACCAGTTTGCAACTCCACTTCAACAGGTTCAATCATCTCTTGAGAAGGTAGGTTCTATGATGTATAGCGGATACAACTTTCTAGGCTAAAATCTTGTCTCCCAAGGTTCATAAACGGTATTACCAAAAATACCCTACTTTTACCTGTCGAGATATTTATGATCCTGTCTAGGTATTGCTGTACATCATTATGTCATCTCTATGTTAAACCCATTCTTGCTTGATTTGGAGTTTGTTGGTGACCCGTCATCCTCTTCCATGGACACTGCAGAAGGTGATAAAACTGAAGGAGCTGCGTAAAAGGATGAAAGGCTGGAAGAAGAAATCCTGGCCCCGAAGAGAGGAAGATGTTCAGCTATTATTAAGTCTTATTGACGTGAAGATCTTATCAAGGGTCCTCAGAATGGTTAGGATCACCAAGGAGCAGTTGTTTTGGTGTGAAGAGAAGTTGAAGAAACTTGATCTATCAGATGGCAAGTTGCGGAGAGATCCCTCTCCCGTCCTTTTCCCTTGTTAATAATAGATTTTAGGACTGATAAAGAAATGCAGGATTTGTTGAATGGTTGGCTGGAAGTGACCCTCCTCTCCAGTACTTTTTCCCCTGTTAATGCTCCTAGAAATGCCCCATCTCCTTCTAGTAGGAATACCAATATGTCACATATAGATTGAGCCTAAAGACATGGATCCCCTGTTCTCATTGCCGAGAGGAAAGAATTGCAGGAGGGCTCTCTGCTGTATGTTATTTTGTTAAAACCATATTGGTGTTGCAGATAATGTTTATGGATGTGTCATGGAGTCGTTAGAAGATTGCGTTTTACAATTATTGCCTTACTCAAACGGCACACGCTTCAATGGAACACTCTAAAAAAGTCCTTAGATTACATAGATCGCGAAAGCTGAGAAGGGTAGGTACACATTTGACAGCAGCAGCACGTGGGGTCAAGAAAATAGGACATTTTTTATTCTCTAAAACTTTCATCTATTTTGATTAATGCTTTTTATTGTGAGATAAAAGGAGGACTACTTTTTCAAGAGGGTTTTAAAATTTGACTTCTATATATATATATAACTCAAATTCTTTGGACTTCATTGCATCAGATCCACAGTACATGCACGGACGTATACAGAGGGCATAGATATTTTTGGATTTTCCATGGCTCATGGTTGAAACCTGTTTTGTTATGTTGTGTTTTGTTATGTTGTCCCACGCCTACGCCTTTCCCCAGCCCACAGGTTGAGACGTTAAACTTTCCCAACAGCGAAAACAACTTCGATGGAAGTCTATCAAGTCGATAATCATGCTATTGAATGGTTTTTCTTTTTTTCTTCATTTTTCTACACGTAATATAATGGCTTCCAATTCATTGGTGTTTGAACAAGTCTTTTGTTGGCCGAGCAGGTCTTCAGAAAAAAAGGAAGGTTTTTTTTTTTTTTTTGTGTGAGATTTGGAAGCATCCCCTTACTCGGTCCTCCCATGAGTCCCATCTGGTTATGGAGGGAGCCTCAAGCCCCCCAGAAGTGTCCAGATTGTCCACAAACCACCAAAAACTCCGAAGTACAAACAATGGGGCCGCCTTCCGTCCGGTATCCGAAAGGAACAAAGATAACCCCACCTTTTTCTGACACTTTTCACCTGTCTACGTCAGCTTGTCTTTTGTTAGGTGGGGTCGTATTCATAATCCAAGTGCTATCTGACATTTAGTGGTCCTAGGAGGGGAAAGGGTTAAAAACAGATCCACCCTAGTGAATTTATCCTAAGATCACAAGTGCGTCCCTTGAAGCTCTAGTGGTCGGGAGATTTGATATGTGCTAATTTCGAATCGTACGTGCATGAAGTTAATGTTTTCTGTCATTCTTTAAGTCTCGCAGTAATTGTGTATAGGGTCGTGAGGTGGGTATCTTTACACCACCTAAAGAGAATACGTTTAGGTTAATTGGATAGGTCATTTGATAGTTTAGATATTTTTAAAAAATATTGAAATTTCTATCGTTTAGACTAATTGTGTATAAGATTGTGAGGTCGGTATCTGCACATCACCTAAAGAGAATTATCCTGTAAGATATATTTAGATTAATAAGGTAACTCCTTTAGTGGTCTAAGATATTTTTTAAAAATCATATGAACATGAATTTGGTGCTCCCATTATTAAATAAGTCTCAGAACTAATTGTGCACAGGACCGCACACACTTGAAGGGAATTGTCTTGTGAGGTACTTTTAAGCCAACATGTAACTCTTTTGATTGTTAAGACGTTTTCTAAAAATCTTGAAGTGCAAGCATATCGTAGCATATATTATTAATTTTGTCTCTAAGAAATAAATTAAAACAAAATGGAAAAATATCAGTATGTTAACGAAACTTCAATAATACTAATCATTAAGAAAGGGTAAGTCGAGAAAAAGAAGAAGAAGTCATCATGTCTAATTATTGTGTTATATTCGACCCATTACAAAAAAGCAGTCAAAAGTTATGAGTTAGCGTTGTGACCTTTCAAGGCGAGCAGGAAGTTGTATTGCATATCTGATATGGAAAAACAGCAAAAAAATAAAATATAAAAAGTTTAAAGTTCCTTACGGATGTATTGACCACAAAAAAGAAAAAGGGGAATAAATAAAAATACCTCATAGAATATCCACACAAAAAAATGAATATTATATTTTACTCGACAATACATTGCTTTGCCTTCCGGACCATGAAATGCTTGTTCTGCATCGGCCCTTTAATTTTCCCGAGACCAAATAAAATATAAAACAAGTCCGCCGTTGACTATAAAGCCGATAGCCGCTTCATCCGACGGGCGGGATGAAGTCATGTCAGCGGTTTCTTTTACTTTTTGGATACGCGTTCCATTGCGTTATTCGCCAAAGAACCCATAATTATTCCCAGCTTAAAAAAAAAACAATATAACGTTTTCGGGTTAGTGCCCTCATCTGTTGAGCAGTTGACTTTTTGCCCAACGGTCGTTATCCGATTTAGAGAGTATTTCGGTAATTGAGGATACGAATACTTTTTATAAATTTCTACATCACAGCTGATTACGTATCTTGTATTGGCGAACAGCAGCGGGGAACGCTAATTTGACATGGGTGTCGGTAGTTTAACGAACGACGATCTTTATTTGGAATTGCCAAGTAAGCGGTTGGGGTCAGAAGGAGAATGCTATTTCGCCACGTAATTATCAGAAGAGTGAAACTTGTGTTGGTATAACCAAGATAGCCACGTCGTGTTGGGACCAGTCCGAAGGAACACGTGTCTGCATCTGGTGTTTAGAGCTTTAATTTTTCTTAATTCTTTTTTATTGCAGTTGGTGTTCCGTTGTTTAATATATAAGGCCATTTGACAAAGATATCCCCAAAAGCCTTACTTGAATTTTTGGACTAATGATTATGTTTGTATTCATCTCAAAATTTTTTTAAAAAAATTTTATAATCACTTTTTCATTAATTTCAATACATTTTCACCCATCTTAATATTTTTTTATAAAATTTTAACAAATTTTAATAATTTTTAACAAATTTTTTATCAATATTAAAAATATTTATATTATTTAAAAAAAAATAAATTTAAAAAACTGTTTTGAACCAAACATTATCAATGCTACATTTAGCTGTTAAATTTGCTCGATGGCATTGCTGTCATTTCGACACGGTCTGTACACCCATAATTTGCTTCCATTTAATTATTACTGTAAAAAATTTTAACTAAAAAGAAAAAAAAAAAAACTTGACTACTTTCAAACGCTGGGCTGAACCTTCGTTGCAATGGTTCTACAAAGCAAGTGCATGTGTTTTTCACAAAACCAACAATCTTAGAGAGAGAGAGAGAAAGGAGGAGAGAGACTCTCTCTACAAACGTGTTCGTGTAGTGCCTCTAGAACTACGAGAGCTTCCATCATTTGTTCCAAACTTTAGGGACTCTTATTGGTACCTGGTGAGACCTTTAATGCTTGAAACTGTCTAAGAAAGTTCAAGAATTCTTGGTGTTTGTCTTTTGAATTATCATAGTTCTGCTTCTTTGTCAGAGCTTTCTCGTGGTAATCTTGTTTTTCAAACCTGAAAAGGTTTAGTGCGTCTAATTATTTTCTTTAATGTTATGGAATATGTCTCGTTGCCTGTTTCTTATGTTTTATTCTTTTGGGTTTGAGTTGTTGGTAGATATTTGTCCGTGGACTATGTTTGCAGCTTTATGATTAACGGGTTTTCTGTACTTTTGATGAACTTGCAAGTTGACTTGTCACAAATTTCGTACAAACTTAAGGTGAGAGATTGTGGAGAAATGGTATCTGATAGTGTCATGTTAAAATGTTGATGAAGTTTGACTTAATCCCGCCTAAGGTAAAAGCGTCCTAGTATATTTAAGAAGGTTTTCTGTTGTGCGCTAATGGATACAAAGGACCCAATTGTGACTATTGAGAATAAATAGCTGAAATAATGCATGGGCTGTTTGTTAGATGCGGGCGATGAAGGATTAGAGAGTCAATTGACTTCTTACCACGGCTTCTGCTTGGACAGGGTCTACCGCCAGCCCTGCGTTTCATCTTAAAGGGCATATTTCCTACTTTTGCGGTGATTTCATTCTTGACAAGATGATAGCAAAGGTGGCCAGAGAAATAAAGTCATATAATTTACTGGAAGACGCCTGCATATTATTTAGAGATATTTTTCTTAGTAATCCAATGCGTGTAATTAGCATATATAGACGAAGATTGTAACAGAGGGCATATACAATTCCTGGCTACTGGAAAACATGAACCTGATTGCTTCCTTGTATCCTGTAATACAGACGAGTTGCTGCCTTGAATTGATTTGTACCTGGGACCAGTACATGTATAAGCATATGTTTGATAGACCTGCGTCTAGATAAGGTGAATGGCTTGGCAAATGGTAAATAATTTGTCCAACTTACCATGTGACTCGTTCTTAACAATCAAAAGATTCTCTTCTTCTTTTTTCTTTTTTTTTTTTTTGGGGGGGGAGAAATGATTTTTCAGATGGATTGGTGCTATGTTTCACTATTGCTGATTCTTGTTTGTGCTTCTGGTTTTATGGTTAGAACTGTACTACTGCCTATAGTTGTTACGACAATCAAGGTCATATAGACTCATTTTGGTGGAATAACTGTGGATATTGCATTCAAATTTTGCCTATGTGGGACACTGGCATTCATGTTATGCAATATGCATCAGGGAATTAGAGTTGGGGAAATAATTAGAAATTGCTGTCTCTTTATCGCCATGAAAACAACACACAGTGATTGAGCAGGCTATTGATTGTTGATTTTTATTGTGTTTTCTTTGTATGCATGTATGGTATGTCCTTTTCTGGTTAGGTCTTCAGATGGTTTTTTGTTTATGTGTGTAGCCATTTTACCATCAATTTTTTTTCCGTTTGTATGTGAAGCTATTTTTGCTCAGATTTTATGGGTTTATTGCCAAAGAGACTTTGTTATGTTTCTTTAAAATCAATTTGCTTTAAATGCAGTCAGCAACTGTTGAGTTATTTCATGGTGCATTTTATCAAGTTGGCTCAACCCTAGTGCAAAAAAGTGTTGTGATTGCAAAGCCAAAAAGGAAACGCAGGATGGCAACTGAGAGCCCTATGGCAATGGTGGAAAGCAGCAGAGTTGGAGAGTGGCCATCTTCTAAGCATGCTGCAGCTTTTGAGTTTCCGTTAAAGAACATGGCAGCAGAGCAGTCCGGGATGCTGTTGATGGGGCAAAGATGTATTGGAGATCAAGCAGACATAATTCCTAATAGAAGTGGTAGTGCTCCACCAAATATGGAAGGTTCACTTGCATCTATCAAGAATCTTTTAATGCAACATAGCTCTCGGCTGAATTCAAGCTTGGCTAATTTGGGCAGTTCAATTGAGAGTTGCGTGCCTGAGGAACAAGTGCGCTCTGATCCAGCTTATTTCGCATATTACACCTCTAACATAAACTTAAACCCGCGGCTTCCTCCGCCTCTCATTTCCCAAGAGAATCGACGCCTGCTGCATCAAATTGGTGTTTTTGGCAATAATTGGGAATTGACTTCTGCTGAGGACAGTGGCAGTGGATCCTTGCATTTGTCTGGAGGCTCCCTTTCTGCTCATAAGCAGGAGTGTGAAGATGATACTTCATCCAGGGTAGCTTCTGACAATTTGGCTGAAAGTAGTACTGCACCTATGCCTGGACAGGATACAATTTCTTTGTCTAGTCGTCACAAAAGTTTGGTTGATCTGATACAGGTAGAGTATTAAAAGGGTGTTTAGGACTCTAATTGCAACGAACAATCATTGAGTTTCATAATACTATTGAATGTTCAGTTGATTCTATTCAATCAAGTATGTTTAACCATCCCCCCCCCCCCCCCCCCCCTCCCCCCTTCTTTCCTCTTTTAATGTCTCTGAAAAGTTTGAATGTTCACTTCTTTTCCTATCGTGGAATTTTCCTTTGTGTGAATACTGTTTGTATTTTTTTTATCAGAGTCTTGCTAATGAATTGTCTGGTTTTATATGATGGACAGTGGTCCCTTGATTCATGGTTATTTATTATTGTTGATTATCCATTTTTCAACTAATCCTCTATTCCTTTCTGGATTTATCCAGAATTGAGTTGAAAATTTTAAAATTTCCTACCATAAAATGAAGCTACTTGCAATGTGACAAGGTTTCAGTGGAACATAGTTAAAAACCATGGATTATCTTAGATGTTACTTAGTATCTTTATTGTCCACTCACTGGCCCTTGAGATTTTTCAATATGCTGAATACCAATTTCTGGTTACAATCATCTTCTACTTCATTTTCCTGTTGAATTTGTAGGAAGACTTTCCCCGTACACCTTCTCCCGTTTATAATCAGTCTCGTTCATCAGGCCATGCAACAATTGAGGAAGCATGTGATTCTGATGTCTATGCAATTTCACTGAACGTTTCTTCTGTTGAAGCCTCTAAGCTAGCAAAATCAAATACATGCTCTACTGATGAGCTTTCAGAGGTTTATCCTCTGGATGCACCTGCTAGTGAAGTGACATATGATAGCAGTCCTTCAGGGACCTCTTTTAGGACCTCAAGGTGTCTTGATGGGAGAGGGAGCTCACCAATCCCAGAACACAATGAATTAAACAATAAAGATGCTGATTTTAAGGATGATGTGTCAATTAGTGGGGCCCTTGGGCCAGATGTCTCTGGAATGGACATCCAAACTAAAGCATCTAATGGAGAGAGTGACAGCAAGAAACAAGAGAAGCAACTGTCATATAAGAGGAATACAGTGCAACATGATCTAGCGACACAATGGGGTGTTTCATATCAAGTTCAGGGGTTCCAGGCCCAAGTAAGTTGTCAAGAAATGAATCATTCTCATGGGGTCATTGAAAAAGTTCCCCATAGTCATCCCAATTGCTCCTCTGGTGTGTTACAGCCTGCATTGCATTCTAGTGGACTCACACCTCCCTTGTATGCAACAGCAGCTACTTATATGACCTCGGGAAATCCATATTACACTAATTTTTATTCATCTGGGTTCTTCTCCCCTCAATATAGTGTTGGTGGATATGCTCTGAGTTCAGCACATCTTCCCCCATATGTGGCGGCATACCACTCTCCTGGTGTGATTCCTCTGCCATTTGATGCTACTTCTGCTCCAAGCTTTAGTGGTCAAACTGCTGGTTCTTCAACAGGGGAAGGCATCCCATTCGCAGGTGATGTCCAACATATAGGGAAATTTTATGGGCAACATGGGTTAATGCTTCAACCTTCTTTTGTGGATCCTCATCATATGCTATACTATCCTCATCCTTTGGGTAATGCATATAGCAGTGCTTACCATTCTCAGTTGACATCAATAGGGGGTGTTGGGGGCCAGATCAATACTTTTGCCTTGCAGAATGAGTCAACTGTTGCATCTTATAATCAGAAACTTCAGTCTCCAACAAATGGAAGTTTTAGCAATCTAAGTCCACGGAAAGTGGGAACTACTAGTAGTAGTTATTTTCCAAATCCTCCTGACTTGGATGTGATGACACGATATCCAGCATCACCTCTTCCTAGTCCATTACTGACATCATCTCCAGAAGGTGGAATGAGTCGTCGGGGTCAGCGAAGTGAGATGAGGCTTCCTCCAGCTTCAATTAGAAATGGTGGACTATATTCTGGATGGCAAGGACAGAGAGGACTCAACAGCTTTGAAGAACCAAAAAGGCCCTCTCTTCTCGAAGAACTGAAATCCAGTAATGCCCGAAGGTTGGAACTCTCCGATATTTCAGGGCATGTTGTTGAATTCAGGCGAGATTCTAAGCTAAAATATGTTCTTTGCTTCTTTTTCTTTCCCGTCATCCACATCTTATGTATTGTTTCCATCAAGAAAATAAATTTGTTTGCATTCCTGCAAAACTCCAGTGTTGATCAACACGGGAGTCGATTTATTCAGCAGAAGCTGGAACAGTGCAGTGTTGAAGACAAGGAATCTGTTTTCAAAGAAGTTCTTCCACATGCTTCAAAGTTAATGATAGATGTTTTTGGTAATTACGTTATTCAAAAGGTATGCTTTAAAAATCAGTAGCTTGAAAATTGTTTTTGTCATCTACCATCTTGATGAACATATTAACTTTCTGAATGACTTGCTTGATTATTGGAAACATGTTCTTCTACAGTTTTTTGAACATGGAAATCTTGGACAGAGAAAAGAATTTGCAGATCAACTTGCTGGACAGATGTTGTCTTTAAGTTTGCAGATGTATGGTTGTCGTGTAATCCAGAAGGTATGATAGACGCTGATGAAGATATGCAGGCTTATAATTCCACCAAGTGCCGATCTATCACTAGCATTTGCATGATCATTTCAATAGGGCAAGAAAAAGAGAGAAGCATGTACTTTTCCACCTCTTAAAAGAGGGGAGGAGGCGGAAAAAAACAGTGTTTCTTTTGTGTCAAGTCTTAGAAGTGGGGGTATGTTGAATGGAATTGAATAAAAGAACTAATACCAATGAAAGACAAACCAATGTAATGGCATAATACACGCTAATGGTTGCCAATCTCTCAAGACCCTGAACCCTAAGATAAAGCAAGTTTCCTCTCTTGGAAAGTCCCACGTTTTCCCTTCCATATGCTTGGGGAACCCAGCGCTCCCCCAAAAGAAAATGACTCTTATGTGGTCTTGTAAAAGCTTGAGAATGGAAATAACTTGTATGGTCCATAACAGGGGGCTGGATATCAAGATTGTGTCTCTGAATTTTACCTTAATAAGTTAATCTCTCTAAGCATTTAGATGATGATATATGCTGGTTGCAGAATATATGGTTGCTGTTAGTTTTGTGAATGACGTAACTAACAGATGGGGGATTTCTTGGGATAAAGAAGGTATTTGCTTGACAGTGAGTTCGTTTGGTGTTTCTCAGTGATGATATAGTGATATTTGGTTGAACCCGTGGCTTGATGATGCTCAGCCTTATTCATGTTTCCCTTCTGGCATCTCTTTTACAGCTTGAGGAATCTTTTAGCTTCCTGCTGGGAAGTCTATAAAAATATACACGATTTTGGCATCTCTCCATGTTACTATGTGCTGTCAAAATAGGGAGTAGAGATTGTTTTTTACATCTAGGTATTCCAAATCTTCCAATTGTCCTCCTATATGGCATCACGCCAGTTAATGGCCTTCTCAGGAACTTAACCTTTGTAGTCCTCACTGCATTACACCCTTTTAGGTCTTCTTGTTTCGCTTGTTGCAAAACTGGTCATTGTAGCCTGGTACATCTTATGGTCTGTATTTTCTCATGTTCCAAGGGCGTGCTTCCAGAAAGCTATCCTGATTAATTAGCATTTTCTTTGACTTTTGATCTGCGCTGGATCTTTGTTGTAGGCCCTGGAAGTTATTGAGCTTGATCAGAAAATACAGCTTGTGCATGAGCTTGATGGACACGTTATGAGATGTGTACGTGATCAAAATGGAAATCATGTTATACAGAAATGTATAGAATGTGTCCCTGTGGAGAAAATTGGATTTATTGTCTCTGCTTTTCAAGGTCAAGTTGCCACGCTTGCTACTCATCCCTATGGTTGCCGTGTCATTCAGGTAGTCAGCCCATAATTTTTCTCTTGTATGTAGGCTCTACCAATACTCTCATGTAGCTTGCTACTAAACTTTTCATGTTTTGATTTATGATAGAGAGTTTTGGAGCATTGTTCAGATGAGCTACAAATTCAATGCATAGTGGAAGAAATCTTGGAGTCTGCTTGTGTTCTTTCTCAAGATCAGTATGGCAATTATGTCACACAGGTTGGTTTTATTTGTTTTCTGAAATGTTTTCTGTTATAGTATTAAGTTCCCTTGAGTGAATCTTAGAAACTGATGATTGTCTAAATGCTTGTGTTTTGCTCCTTCATGGTAGTTGTTGTGATTGATAATTTTTTGTCATTCCTCACCCCAATATTTCTGAACTAAGTGATCCCATTTGTTTTTCAGTTTCTATATTATGTCTAGGGAGGGACAGTAGAAGGGATTTTTTGTGCTCTTTTTTTAAATCATCTGCTTTTTTATTTACCGGCAACTTGCAATTTGTTGCATTACATGATGCTAGTTTTTAGGTTGATTGGTGGTTTTGGTGGTAATAGAAGAGGTGTACATTGTTCTGGAGAAAGGATCACATAGGCTTCAAGGGAAAATATTTATAGGGTGAGTTTGCAGGTGTCTTGTGTAGAGGGGTCTTGGGAAGCAATAGTATTTATAGACAAAGAACAAGAGAAAGAACTTCCAAATGAAGCAATAAAGGCTGCCAGCCATGCTGCAATTTTAGATGTAGGTTTCTCTTGCACTGAAGTTTCAGATGATTTTTTTTTCTTGGGTCTCTGACTCTGTTCGCACTTTTTTAGAGCCCATGGTAACATAATATTGAACTCATACTTCAGCACTTGGCATTGTCCTTGCCTATGATGATGCATGTTTTTTATTTATTTCCATGTTTAATTCTTCTTACGTTTCTCTTTGAATTGAATATAAAAATATTAATATGCTTACAGCATGTTTTGGAGATGGGAAAGTCCCATGCAAGGACTCGAATTATCAAAAGCTTCACTGGTGCAGTTGTCCAAATGAGCCAGCATAAATACGCTTCAAATGTTGTTGAAAAATGTTTGGAGTATGGAGATACTGCTGAACGGGAGCTCTTGATTGAGGAGATAATTGGGCACTCTGAGGACAATGAGAATTTATTGGTAAGCCTTCCCCTGCCCCCCGGGGCCCCCTTGCAGGACATCTCCTGGTTTGCATAGGTCTAGGTCAACTTCAAAACGTATTAGAGGCTCACATTATTTGTAACAGTAGTGATGCCCTAACGGCAGTTATAATGTGTGTTGCTGATAGTTTTATATTGTGATTTTGCTTGGCCTGATTGTGCTTTGCAATGAGGTCAGTGATCCAAGAGAAATGTTGCTCTCAGAGGATATCTTTGAATATGTCCTGAATCTTATGCTTCTACTTACCAGGAATCATATGTCCCTTGCTATTCCTTTCTAATGTGGCAACTGAACATTTGGAATTTTGACAGAACTGTTATAAGATTGCCTAGGGAATTTTGATAACCAGTTCAAAATCGCTGCACAATATTCCAAGGCTGATGAGAAAATCTTTTCTCTGGCATTTCCAATGAGTTACACTGATGCTAATGTGTCATCCAATGATGTAAATCAACCCTCAGAAATATCTAGAAGAATCTTTTCTCTCATTTTTCACGGTTGCTCTGCATAATTTGTATCACTGGTGGACTGCCCACTGCTATTTAGAGTTTAATCAGATTGGCCGGGTCTATACTGAGACTGTGTTTGAGTTTGCCAACAGGTTCTGACATCCTCCTGTACATGAGTACCCGATATTGCAGTTCTTTTCTCTTCACTGAGCTTGTGTAAGTTGCATTTAACCGTTAAGATGAGAAGATTATTGGGAATATGTCACATAGTCTTTGGGAATAAATCGATCTACAATGCAGCTTGTCTGCTCTCTTGAATCCCATGTATTGGTATTTGCAAATTAGTCCAGAAGATTCTCGAAACAAGCAATGATGGAGATCCATCTCCATGCTTTGAAGACTTATCATAGTTGCTCGATTTGAACAACTGTCTGAGTAAATCCTTTAATTTGGACGTATTAAATCCTATCCAACCTGTCAATGCTTGGCAGTGCGCTATACAGTACACACATAATATACAAAAGTCCTTATTTAACATTTAGATGATAAAGGTTAGGCAAAAGTTTCCTTATCGTCAGGCTGTTTCTCTTCCTGAGATTCCTAGTTTCCTATAGTCTGCAAATTGATCCCTCACGCTGCAATCTTACACTTGGTGTCAGGCACATTTGTGTCTGTTGCTGGGAATACTTTTCATATACAATTGTCTCATGTATGTTCTTAGTAAACTCTTTCTTGATCTTGTAACCTATAGCTGAAATTTAATGCTAATATACAGTTTATGTGCTCCTCAGCTTTGTTTACCATTCAGAATAAGAGTTCATACTGCTCTGAAACAACGCCTCATTCAGTTTGGATGTTGTTTGATTAGCTCAGTTTATCTTTTTAGTATACATGTTTCGCACTAATGCTGAGGTTCAGTTCATGCTCTTCTGTAATCTCTTGTTAGTTTGGTCCCTGTTAATGACTAGCAAATATGGATGTGTCTTCTTGAATCATTTGCCTATATGTATGTCGATTAAGGTGAAGGTTTGACAAAAGATTTGTGAGAGCTCTCAGATGAAACTCATACATTTGATGTATCAAACTTCAGACCATTCACCCAAAACAACACAAAAAGAGCAGAGGCAATGTTACATAGCTAAAGTGCATCATCGTTTAAAGGCTCCATCAATGGGACACAGATAAGGATAAATGATGTCCTTATCTGTGTACAGAAAGTGAAATAAATGACTTTTCGGCGAAGATGCACACAGTTTCTTTTGATTACTGATCAAGGTAGCTTTCAGAGGATCAATAAGAGGTTCGACTGATTGAGGGTCCCATATTGCCTTATATCCCTTGCCATCCCAGTGGCGCAAGACGCACAAGAGTT
Organism: Morella rubra; assembly: GCA_003952965.2. Classification (NCBI taxonomy): domain Eukaryota; kingdom Viridiplantae; phylum Streptophyta; class Magnoliopsida; order Fagales; family Myricaceae; genus Morella; species Morella rubra. The sequence goes on along the minus strand of CM025851.1, from coordinate 4,848,489 downwards.
GAATAGCCCTCTGACAAAAGAAATACTATTTATGTATGTTATTCAAAGGTGTTAAAATATATTAGTATCTTATAGAAGAATTGTTGAAGCATGCAGAAATGTGGGAGATGGCTTCCGGTGGAACTGCTTATTCTGATATCCATTGGTTAGTCTCCGACGTCTCACAAGTGATCTCAATTTGATAGCCGTGTTCTAGGTGAATGTTCTCCACTTTTGAGAATGTGTAGGTTTTCAATTTATTGGATTTTCTTGACTTCTGTCGTTTCTTTTTTTCTTTCTAACTTACCAAATGAACAATTTTGCCTGCCCCATCAGCTGAATTGAACATCTCGTAATCCAATTCCCTGTCTTTCTCTCTCGCCCTTCCTAATTTCAATATACACCGCTTGTGATTTCCATATCTTGACGGTAATTGCTTATTTTAATTTTAGGCTTTGCGTGGTTGCTTAGGAAATTCGGGCAATTTAATCCGGTAATCCTGTGGTTAGTTTTTTCAGTAAACAAATAAAAATGGGAGTATGCTTATGCGTGAAAAATCTTGAATGGAACCGCTGAAAAAAAAACAAATTGTCCCCTCCTAACTATGTGTTTCCATTAAACAATCTGATATTATTGCAAGCCATTGTTGCATAGGGTACCTGTGGATCCACTGGAGTGGCAGATTTCTCAGGACACTGCCAATAGCTTTTTTGCATGTTTAGCTAATACCATAGGGGCTGCTGAGTCTGTTTTGAGGGTTGCTGCAACGGGTCACGATAGGAGGCTATTTTTCAAGGTAAACTATGCAAGCTTAATTGTTCTCCCTTTTAAGCATGGAGCTTGTGCATAAGCCTTGTACTTTTTAAGTTTTCCAATTCTAAGAGAAATCATTGTGTTGGAGGGAGAAGGCATTCATGGTGAGTTTTTCAAATTTTTAATCAGCTTACTGCTAGTTTGTCAGTTTGTATGGGTTGTCCAATTCATACACATAGTGTAAGTCTGTATTTGATATTGCTGAAGATGTATGACGTAAATCTTTTTCAGGTGGTGGTTTGTCTTTACATACTATCGGCTTTGGGACGATTAGTTTCAGGTGTTACTGTTGCCTATGCTGGTATGTTGTGGCTTACATCTGTTCATATTGTGACGTCAGTCTTTTTATTTGACAGTTTCTGAAATGTTTTCTGTTATAGTATTAAGTTCCCTTGAGTGAATCTTAGAAACTGATGATTGTCTAAATGCTTGTGTTTTGCTCCTTCATGGTAGTTGTTGTGATTGATAATTTTTTGTCATTCCTCACCCCAATATTTCTGAACTAAGTGATCCCATTTGTTTTTCAGTTTCTATATTATGTCTAGGGAGGGACAGTAGAAGGGATTTTTTGTGCTCTTTTTTTAAATCATCTGCTTTTTTATTTACCGGCAACTTGCAATTTGTTGCATTACATGATGCTAGTTTTTAGGTTGATTGGTGGTTTTGGTGGTAATAGAAGAGGTGTACATTGTTCTGGAGAAAGGATCACATAGGCTTCAAGGGAAAATATTTATAGGGTGAGTTTGCAGGTGTCTTGTGTAGAGGGGTCTTGGGAAGCAATAGTATTTATAGACAAAGAACAAGAGAAAGAACTTCCAAATGGCAATAAAGGCTGCCAGCCATGCTGCAATTTTAGATGCAGGTTTCATGCACTGAAGTTTCAGATGATTTTTTTTTCTTGGACTTAAATCTCACTCTGTTCGCTGATAACTTAAGCTTTTAGAGCTATTAGCTATGAGCATGGTAACATAAGTGTTATACCCGTGAACTCAGGGTACATTGGTAAATTATTTTACAGTGAGGCAGCATGTAATGGATTTTACTTGTGCAGCTGGTCCTGTTGTCAGCTTGCCAAGTGATTTTTGTTTTTAGGGCTGACTTCGTTCTGATGCAAAAATCAGTGCTCTCTCTCTCTCTCTCTTGCTCTCTTGTTTTTTATTTATTTCCATGTTTAATTCTTCTTACGTTTCTCTTTGAATTGAATATAAAAATATTAATATGCTTACAGCATGTTTTGGAGATGGGAAAGTCCCATGCAAGGACTCGAATTATCAAAAGCTTCACTGGTGCAGTTGTCCAAATGAGCCAGCATAAATACGCTTCAAATGTTGTTGAAAAATGTTTGGAGTATGGAGATACTGCTGAACGGGAGCTCTTGATTGAGGAGATAATTGGGCACTCTGAGGACAATGAGAATTTATTGGTAAGCCTTCCCCTGCCCCCCGGGGCCCCCTTGCAGGACATCTCCTGGTTTGCATAGGTCTAGGTCAACTTCAAAACGTATTAGAGGCTCACATTATTTGTAACAGTAGTGATGCCCTAACGGCAGTTATAATGTGTGTTGCTGATAGTTTTATATTGTGATTTTGCTTGGCCTGATTGTGCTTTGCAATGAGGTCAGTGATCCAAGAGAAATGTTGCTCTCAGAGGATATCTTTGAATATGTCCTGAATCTTATGCTTCTACTTACCAGGAATCATATGTCCCTTGCTATTCCTTTCTAATGTGGCAACTGAACATTTGGAATTTTGACAGAACTGTTATAAGATTGCCTAGGGAATTTTGATAACCAGTTCAAAATCGCTGCACAATATTCCAAGGCTGATGAGAAAATCTTTTCTCTGGCATTTCCAATGAGTTACACTGATGCTAATGTGTCATCCAATGATGTAAATCAACCCTCAGAAATATCTAGAAGAATCTTTTCTCTCATTTGCACGTAAGGTCAGTTCTATAAAATTTCCATGACCCCCCCACCCCCCCCCCCCCCCTCAAAAAGAAAAAAATGTTTCTGTATTTCGAATTCAGCAGCCGTCCCTATTACACATAATTTGTATCACTGGTGGACTGCCCACTGCTGAGAAGTTTAGAGTTTGAGATCAGATTAATTGATTTTTAATCTTATTGCCGCTTTAGGTCTCATTACTGAGACATTCCCAACTGTGTTGAGTACCCAGAGTTTGCCAACAGTTTGAAATGTATAGGTTCTGACATCCTCCTGTAACATGAACTTACTATACAGTTTACCCGATGGAATTGCATGTTCTTTTCTCTTCACTGAGCTTGTTGTGAAGTTGCATAGGCATTAATGCCGTTAAGATGAGAAGATTATTGGGAATTGTACTTCACATTATTCACAGTTGGCTAGTCTTTGGGAATACTTGGGATCGATACAGTACAATGCAGCTTGGAACTTACTTTCTGCTCTCTGAGTTTTGTTGTGTTTTGACTCCCATGTACTAGGCAATGGTAAAGGACCAATTTGCAAATTATGTGGTCCAGAAGATTCTCGAAACAAGCAATGATAGACAGCGGGAGATACTACTAAATCGTATAAGAGTTCATCTCCATGCTTTGAAGAAATATACTTATGGGAAACACATAGTTGCTCGATTTGAACAACTGTCTGGTGAAGGTGAGTAAATTTTCCTCCTTTAATTCATGGACGTATTAAATCCATGTTTATCCAACCTGAATTTTTATCTATAGGGAATGGGATGAAAGGTGTGCTTGGCAGTGCGCATATATACAGGTCTTTTGTACACACATAATGATACAAAAGTCCTTATTTAACATTTAGATGATAAAGGTCCAAATAGGCAAAAGTTTCCTTATCGTCAGGCTGTTTCTCAGTCAGACCTCCTGAGACTATATTCCTATTCCTAGTTTCCTATACGGTGGTCTGCAGCACCTTGCCTTGGAATTGATCTATAGTTGAAAATAAATAAATAACTTAGCTCACGCTATTGCAATCGGGTGCAAACATACACTCGCATGTACATCCGTGCTCTCAGGCACATGCACACCCACGCGCACGCACCGAGCACTCACATGTGAAAATATATCTGTTGCAGGTAGATGTGGGAATACTTTTCTGAAGATATACAATTGTCGTTTGAGATAAAGAGTATTTGAAATATCGTAGATGTATGTTAACTTAGTTCTATCACCTAAACTGAGGCTTTCTTGATCTTGTTAAACCTATAGCTAAGAAATTTAATGGGTTGTTGCTAATATGCAGAAAGCCAACAGTTGGAAGTATAAGGTGCTCCTAAGGGAACAGCTTTGGGTCCAATTTACCATTCAGGGTTTGCTTGTGCCGGGAAGTAGAGAGTTCATAACAAGAACTGCTCTGCAAGAGAAACATTTGAGATGGGAAAACGCCTGTCATTCGTTACAACTGTAATCCCATTATTATTGCTTCTGTCACCGTTAGCTGCCTGTTTGGTATAGCTCAGTAGATCTATGGGACTGAAGATTAGCAAATAGTATACATGTTATCAATCCCCACCCCCCAAAAAAAAAAAAAATTGTTTCTATGTATAGTAATTGTTAATGATATGTGCAAGGTAAACTTTAATGCTGAGGTTCAGGTTCATGCTCTTCTGTAATCTCTTGTTAGTTTGGGTCCCTGTTAATGACTAGCAAATATGGATGTGTCTTCTTGGGCGAATCATTTGCCTGATCCATATGTATGTAAAGCAAGACACGATTAAGGTGAAGGGTTTGACAAAAGATTTGTGACCGAGCTCTCAGATGAAACTCATACATTTGATGTATCAAACTTCAGACCATTACCACCCAAAACAACACAAAAAGAGCAGAGGCAATGTTACATAGCTAAAGTGCATCATCGTTACACAGATAAAGGCTCCATCAATGGGACACAGATAAGGATAAATGACATAAAAATGTCCTTATCTGTGTACAGAAAGTGAAATAACTTCTCCATGACTTTTCGGCGAAGTCAAATATGCACACAGTTTCAATTTTTTTTTTTTTTTTTTGTGTCCAATCATTAGTACAGAATTTGTGGCTGCCGAATAAAGAATTTTGATCTTCTGTCAAGGTAAGCAATTTATAAGGTTTAGAAGTCAGAGGATCCAATAAGAGGTAAGGACGTCGACTCGTAAATTGAGGATCCAATCATTCGTCCAAGAGTGTTTTTTTTTTTGTAGGCATATTGGGGGAGCAGGACCAAGCCTGAGGGGGAGGGGGGATTCGACCCCCGGAGCTATCCCTCCCCAAAGGGGGAGGTGCCATCCCAGCTACACTACTCTGGCGCAAGACGCACAAGAGTTGAACTGTAGAATAGTTGTATTTTTTTTTTTTTTAAGAGTAGAATAGTTGTATTATTTATTGTAGTCTGTTATTAAACAAAGGTGTTACTGGGGGAAATACTGCGTTATAATTTTTTTTTTTAAGAGTAGAATAGTTGTATTATTTATTGTAGTCTGTTATTAAACAAAGGTGTTACTGGGGGAAATACTGCGTTATAAATAAAGAACAGAGAGAGAGAGAGAGAGAGAGATAGAGAGAGAGAGAGAGAGGAGGTTCTTATAGAAGAATTAAGCGCGGAAGTTGAAGAAACACATAGAAGTCGAGATGATGATGATGATGATGAAGTAGTGAATTGCGGTGGCTTTGATGTGGGAGATGGATACCCATAATAATCATAACAATAACAATAGCAAGAGCAAGGGGAGCAGGCAAAGGAGGAGGAGCCGACTTGGGGTGCCATTGATACTGCTTATAAGTGGTTCCTTGGTGTACTACCACTGCGCCTTTAGGAAAGCCGGCCTTCTCTCCTTAGTCTCCGACGTTCTCATCGTCCTCCTCTGCTCCCTCGCCATTCTTGGCCTCCTCTTCAGCCAACTGAACATCTCGTAAGTACTATTTGCATAGTCGCTTTCTCTCTCTCTCCGCTGATTTAAAGTAATTTTAGAAAGGTGATCGATTGAATCATTTCTTTGTTCTAGGTGAATGTTCTTGGATTATTAGGGGAAATTAGGGTTCCACTTTTGAGCTTCTTCTTCGGGTTTGGTTCTTGAATGTGTAATTAAATTAGGGTTTTCAATTTATTGGATTTTCTTGACTTCTGTCGTTTCTTTTTTTCTTTCTAACTTACCAAATGAACAATTTTGCCTGCCCCATCAGCTGAATTGAACATCTCGTAATCCAATTCCCTGTCTTTCTCTCTCGCCCTTCCTAATTTCAATATACACCGCTTGTGATTTCCATATCTTGACGGTAATTGCTTATTTTAATTTTAGGCTTTGCGTGGTTGCTTAGGAAATTCGGGCAATTTAATCCGGTAATCCTGTGGTTAGTTTTTTCAGTAAACAAATAAAAATGGGAGTATGCTTATGCGTGAAAAATCTTGAATGGAACCGCTGAAAAAAAAACAAATTGTCCCCTCCTAACTATGTGTTTCCATTAAACAATCTGATATTATTGCAAGCCATTGTTGCATAGGGTACCTGTGGATCCACTGGAGTGGCAGATTTCTCAGGACACTGCCAATAGCTTTTTTGCATGTTTAGCTAATACCATAGGGGCTGCTGAGTCTGTTTTGAGGGTTGCTGCAACGGGTCACGATAGGAGGCTATTTTTCAAGGTAAACTATGCAAGCTTAATTGTTCTCCCTTTTAAGCATGGAGCTTGTGCATAAGCCTTGTACTTTTTAAGTTTTCCAATTCTAAGAGAAATCATTGTGTTGGAGGGAGAAGGCATTCATGGTGAGTTTTTCAAATTTTTAATCAGCTTACTGCTAGTTTGTCAGTTTGTATGGGTTGTCCAATTCATACACATAGTGTAAGTCTGTATTTGATATTGCTGAAGATGTATGACGTAAATCTTTTTCAGGTGGTGGTTTGTCTTTACATACTATCGGCTTTGGGACGATTAGTTTCAGGTGTTACTGTTGCCTATGCTGGTATGTTGTGGCTTACATCTGTTCATATTGTGACGTCAGTTAACTAGTTGTTTGGTACTAAGTAAAAAGCTTGGTGACTAGTGGAAGTATGTCAAAGTTATTTGCTGCTTGATCTGTTGCTTCTTTTTTTTCTTTTCCAATTCCGTGGTATGAAGGGGTATTGTATTATTTACAATCCAAACGTTTAGCAATTCTGTCCTCTTTTAGATGACCTTCTCGTATTATTTGGCATGGAATTGTATTATTCCCCATTATGTTAATTATTTCTACCCTTGATGTTAGTTACTTTCCCTGGTTAGTCATCCCCTGTTTGGCTTAGTCATGTTTTTGTGGTAGAAATTTATGTTAGCTTGGACATGTCTTTGGTGAAATATAAAACTGAAGTATCTCATCTAATTGACTATAACAAGTTTACTGATGACATTTGTTAGCTACCTTTTGGCATGGTAAATTTGAGAATGTGAAAAGGTTCTAGGACGGTATCACAGAATTCTTTTCCCAAAAGAGTACTTTTGCTGTTGCTAGGAACCATGTGATGAGTATCCTTCCCCATATTGGCGAGGCAGCTTTGAGGATAGAGATTTCACCATTTATGTTATACTTCCTTTTTTCTTGTCTTTTTAATGCTAATACTGAAGCTTATTTAATGTTGTTGTAGTTTTGAGGTCTTAAATTGTATGAGCAAGCTTTAAACATTTTATTTGCCTCTCCTTCTGTCATGCGGGTGATGCCCAATGCTTAGTTAACCCACCAGTTATATCTATGATATATCATATTGGTTGGGTAGGTTTGGAGGAAAATTCTGAAGCCCTGTTAGGGCTCCCATGGTAGTGTAGAGATTACACATAAGGAAGATGTGAAAAAACTTGAGAAGATGTCCTAGTAGGCTTAAAATCTGAAAAGTTCATATAGTGGAGGTTGTGTTCCATTTTATTGAGGCTTCTGCCACCATCTTATCACCACCAAATATATTCGTAGTAGATCTCATTGCTTCTCTGTATCTTTGAATCTTGAGTGAAATGTCAATGACGCTTACTTTAATTCTTTCCTTCATGAGACAGGATTATGCCTTTTTTGTCTGTACTTGCTGGCAGAACACTCTCCACCAATCTGCACATGTGTGTATGAGCTTCTGAAGGGAAGAAGTTGCAGTACTTCAGAGCAGGAGGTCATGTAGGCTACACGTTTTTAGTTCATCATCTATGGCCATTGTTCTCTTCATTACTCGTTTTGGAGACCCTCTTGGGCGAGCCACATTGAGATCCACTGATGAAGAAGAGTAACAATAATTGTGAACATATTCTTAAATAAATGAATGCTGACCCCATTTTACTCGATTCTTTTTTGTTTCTGGTATTTGGTGATTCCGGTTTGTGAAAACATGAAAGAACATAATGTATATATGAGAACGAGGGAGCAGTGGTTTCGGCTAATTAATGGAGCTGCTAGTCCTCGCCCCTAGTGCCTAATAGTGTTGTTTTTCACCTCCAACCCTTCCGGTGATTGTTATAAGAAGGAAAAATTACACTAAATTCCCTCAAATTGGGTTGTATTTGTAATTTGCCGTCAAACTAGCATTTGTCAATTGGTATCTTGAATTAACACCTTATTTGTTTTGTACATTTTTGGATATGACCACTAAAATCGCTAACAAAACCAAAATAAAATAAAAGTCCAAGGGGTACAACTTTAATAGTCTTGATCAGAGCCTGTCAATCACAATCGACTGTCCCACGTAGTCTCTCCTCTGCCTCAGTTTCCCATAGATTTTGTTGGCGTTGCAATTTCAAGGAACAATTTACATCGCCTATCGTGTCGCATAACCTTAATCGTCAGCAAAAGACTTTTGTCCACGGTCCCATTCGGATGTGTCGGGTTTCAAATAAAATTATGGTTTACGTCACCTTTTTTCTTGTTTTTTTAAGTTCTACGGTTTACATCGTAGATAAGACAATTAAGACAGCCACCCTTAGAACAGAACGAAAGGGCTAAGCTATAGATATTGCAATTTCATGGAAAACTACATTTTACATCATCAACTAAATCGATTTTTAAGTTTTGCATGATATTATTATTCATCTATCTAAAGTTTAAAAAAACAAAAGATAAATGACATTTTCTGTTTTTAAGAGAGAAAAATGTCCCACCAATCCATGGCATAAAAGCAAACAATACGTACAAAACCGAAAAGATCCCGTATGGGAAAAAAAATTATTATTAAAGCAAAAAAACGTAGTCTATTACTGATACCAAAAAAAAAAAAAAATCAGTAATATTACGGTGCACCAAAATTGAACCTCATCCAATTTTTGGTCAGCCGTCAACAATGGTGTGACTACAAGGGGGAAGCCCTCACCCAAAACCACGAACTTCCCCAGCCTTCGGAAGGACGCATTCATCTCAACATTAAGTCAAAACCACCTAGCGACTTTAGCCTGCCAGTTGGTTGGTACCTTCCACCTTTGTGATTTCAGTAAACGACCCCAACGTGGGAGTCTCAACTATGAACTTTTATGTCGAATCATGGTGGATGCGTGTCATAGCTGACCTTTTCCGACAACCAATATGTCTTTCCAAGCTTCATAAAACATCCAGGTGATACCAGAGGATGGCATGACCTTTAAACAACTAGCACCCCACCCTCTGTAGAGTCCAATCAAACCTTCCTCCCGAATGACTTCTGCAAGTGCCGCAGCCATGTGGGGTGGGCACTTACCCTCTAGAGCTCCCACCATTAGCCTCTTCCTGGCCACCTCCAACGGAAAGCTAATTGTGCTAGCTGTAAAACCTGACAATGTACGACGTAGATTTAATTTCAATTAGTGATAGTGAGATGTTATCATAATTAACAGTCAAAACACGAGTCCATTTTTATCCCTGAGGTTTCCTGTGACAAGCAGCATGGTTGGCGAAGAATGTACAGCTTCAAATATACAGCCTAAAGGTAACTAACAGACAAATTGTAACGGGCTCTTGAATAGTGCAATAGGACCTAACAGTCTCTTACAGGAGCCAAGAGTAATGCCCGCTGTCAAAAATAGGAGGCATATCAACTAGGAAAATTTGCTGCTACTTGGAGAGGGGAGTATGGATTTGAAGTAAATCGTCCCCAAACCCTATCAACGTGTTATATGAAGATCTAGCATGCGAAAGAATCAGTTCTAGTTCAGACAAGGATCTGAAGTTTTTTCAAAGCAACTATTCATCACCAACGAGAAGGTAAATATGAGTTGGAAAGAAGCAATGCTTTCAAATTATCTTCGTCAAAAGGAAATGAATAAGCTGGTTTTAAGCTTATCTTGGAAAATACCAAGCAATATTTTTCACGAAGACCATGAGGGATTCTTGAAGCCATCTTTCTCACCTGCAAAAGCTCCCAGCAGGAGCATCTCTGGACGATTTAAAGACTTCTTGTTTTTCGCTTCGCAGTAAGATTTCTTCAATTTCTCATACATGAAATAGTAACAAGTACTGTACGGAAGCATGCCAATCAGTGTAGGTGAGATACCAGCATAGAGAGCGCCAAGCCCACCCTCCCTATAAGTTTTGCCAATTGCAATGGTTAAGGAAGGGTATACGTCAGGACTGACAGTCAACCGATCCTGTAACAATAATTCAGAAGGGAAATAATCAGTGCTGGAGCAGAAATAATGTGCAAGAGGAAGAAGCTTCTCCATTTTGACGTCTTAGATTGACAAGTTACACGAAATCTACTTCCAACTAGACACGAATTCACAAAATATAAGACAAGAAGACAAGAGACATATATGATATCCTCATGACATAGATCAGCAAAGATCTCCTGTATATACACTAACACGTAGAAATACATGATCAGGTCATCAAATATCTATTTTCATAAGATTGTTGCGTACTAAATACCTTTAAAACTTCTAGGGGATGGCATACAAGTGTGCTAACAATTCCAGCAGCTGCACCAGCCACAGCAACTGGAGAGATCCAGGAGAGAGAAAAGTTTAGACTGACACGACCAATTTGCACCCTGGGGGATTCACTATGATTCCGTTTCTCTTGGGCTGATGTCATTGCTCGTTTCACATATTCAAATGTTCCAAGCTCAATTGCCTGGGTAGGGATTATGCGGAGCATATTGATTGCGTTCCCAGCCCATAATCCTTGCCAACCCTGCTGCTCAATCACCTCGACAAAACTACCAGCAATGTGTTTGGATCCAACACCAACCACCATTCTTGTCCTGCATATTTCAGACGTTACAAGTCAAACTGCCTGTTATAACACTTTCATAGTCCCCCGCACACTTGGCAAATAATAACTGTTCCAACATCTCTTAGTTAATTAAGGTTCTGCTCTTCAGTAGTTCCGTGTAAAGAAGAAAACCTTTGAGACATCCTCTAACATCCTAGCTTGAGTTGGATGGGTTGAGATAGCCACTAATTTAGGTATTGGTCATTAGATGAAATTTTTGTGACTGAACTGGGGAAAAAAAAAACATCATGAACCAGCCAAAATTTTATCAAGTTCGTTATTCAGCATCTCAGTATCATCTCCAGTGGTTTATACCATAAATGTAGGTTCTCTTCAATGTCTAGCCATCACCAACAACCCCACAAAAGGGAAAAACGAGAAAAAAGCAAAATAAAGAACCACAACCAGCTTCCATATGCATTAATCAAAACCATCTAAAGCCAATATCCCTGGTTCTAAGCCTTTGACTGTTGAGTAAGCTTGGGAGTTTGCAATAGACACTGCCTGCTCCAACTATGCAAATTTTTGCTCCCATCCATATAAACTGATAGGAAAACTAATATACTTATAGATACCTGATTATATCAAAATTTGATATAAACCGCAATAGAAGAAATGCATTTGCTTCATGGAATAAGAGATGAATAATAGGAAACAATCAAAGCAAACCTGATGGTCTCGAGAGGAGCAAGTATGGCTTTGGTCATAGCCCCTGCTAAAGCCCCACTGACAAACTCGCCAACTTCCCTAGTCCTCAAGAAACCCTGAACGCAAAGCGGGTGTGTGAGAGGGAACCAATCGAAAAAATAACGATATTCCTTCAACCCCTACACAAGATGCCGAGCTGACCCAAATAATGAATAACCCAGTTTCCAATCCTAAGGATATTATCAGTATGGCGATACATATGTACGGCACTATTTAACAGACCAAAAGCACAAGAGGGAAAAAAAAACACATACACATGGAAAGGGCAAGAACCAGCAGAGACGCAAAAATTTAGAATGTAATACGGAAAACCCCGAGGCAGAGAGCGAGAGAAGTTTAAGTCAATACTTGCTTGAAAAAACAAACTCTTGCGGATGCAAGATCATTCTTTGTCATAGTACCTAATTTGTATTATTTTGGTTTGGTCTCCTCTGTATATATTAAACATGGGGAGACAAAATGAAAAAACCCTTCCATAGGAATCTCTAAGGTTGGGACCTGGACAAAACTGTGCCCAACACTGGCCTTTCTTTTCGCTTTTTTCTTTTAGACTCAGCTTTTCAAAAATCGCTTATTTTCCCTCCATCTCTCATCAACCAAAGAGATAAATAGTGACCAAAGTAGTTAGATTTAACCCCTAAAAGTGCAAAAATTTAGATATTTCGCTCAAGAATACTCTCTTAAGCCTCTCTTCTTCCCCAGTTCTCAGAGCTTTCTCCAGCAACCACACAGTAAAAGAAACTAAAAAGACAATGGAGATCAGACGCTCACTCTGATTGCAGGCCCGAAGTCGGGAACTTGGCATCTCAGCTCGAAAGTGCTCTCCCCCTCCATTTCAAGCTCTTTGGGAAGCATCGTCATACCGTAAAACACGTCTCCAAAAATCCCAGCGGAGCTCTTCCTCTTCAGCGACTGCGATTGAAACGCCATTTTTTTTTCCCACTTACGTTAGCAAAAACAAAAAACAAAAAAAAAAACAAAAAATCTCGAAACTCGCACTTTACAGATTATGGTTACGCAATTCACTTGCAGACTGCTGTATATATGCATATATATGAATGTCCACAGTAATAAACGCATAAGAACAAAGGAAGAGAAAGAGAACAAAAAGCCGAAGAAAGAATTGACGTGCCTGAGGGTGAGAGGAGGATTTTTGGGACATTTGGAGATATTTTCCTTTGCTTCTTTGGAGGTGGGGGCTCTGGGTTCTTTGGAGGGTTTTAGTTTGGTTTTGATCTTGGGTGTTTCCGACTTTCCGTTCTGTTTTTTTTTTTTTTTCCTTCCTCCTTTAAATAGTTTCGGATTTCTATATTTTGACGGAGTACTGAATTTTGAATTGGGCGCTTTATTTGTCCCAAAATATCGCTTTATTAATTTCCCTTTAAATAGAAATGGCACTCGGTACCGTACGCTGAACTCCTTGTGGAGTTTAGATTCAATACAAATCTTGTTCAGGCTTTTTCCCTTTACATACCCCCAAAAACAATCAATAATTTCGAATTCGAATCTAGTAGATGATTTAGGTCCTCCATCACATCATTCCTTTTAGGACTTTTCTTGTTGGCCTCGCTCGTGGCTCTCAGCTGATTCTGCACGCATATGCATTAGGATTGAAATTTTATTTCTATTTGAGGTGAAATATTTAATTGGCTTTAAACATTCCTTTTTGTTCCTTTCCCCCCTAAATGTGGTTAAATTTTTTTTTCCCTGTTAGGCAAAAAAAATTGAATTTTACCACAATTTTTATTTTTTTTGTACTTTCTTGACATGAGGAAAATAATACAAGTTTAAATTGATTTTTGTGTGCTAAAATTTTGGTCATCTAATAAAATAACTACAAAATAATCTCTACCACATTAAATTATTATTTTTTTACTATAATAAATATAAAAATTTATTTAAATTATCTCTCTTTTATTTTTTTTTATCTATTCTTGTAACTTAACTGTATGGATACAAACGCGACTGTTCCTTTAACTATATGGATTTACTAGTAACAGGTATTAGGTAGGGTAGGTATGTCATTGTTATTTATGATAGCAATACTATTTTGACTAAATTTATGAAAATTAACTACTAATACTTTGATTTTTGCCAATAAAGTCAATTCTGTCGCTTTTCAATTGGTACATTCTATTCGCGTAGCACATTGAATCATAAATAAGCAGGGGCAAGAAACCATTAGGTACGTAATTATAAGTAAAAAAACTGTTTATTATAATATTAACAAATATGATCCAAAAGCAGAAAATTGTTGCTATTAAAAAAGCATTAATAAAGAAAACGACATAATTAGGAGGAAGCAAAACCACGAAAATAATGATAATTCGACAGATATTGGCTATGTTTGGTTTAGATCTCAAAACAATTTTTTATATTTGTGTTTTTTTAGAAGTAGTGTAGATTCTCTTAGATTTGGTGAAAATGTTAAAGTTGTTGAAATTTGTAAAATATTATTGAGATTGGTGAAAAGATATTGAAATTGATGAAAAAGTGAATGTGATAAGTGTTTGAAAATGTTTTGAAACACTATCCAAACATAGCCAATATTTGTTTCTCCCATAAAAAAATAAAAAAAACTCAAATTTAGGCACGAGCTCGTGAGCCAAGCTTGACCTTGTTCATTAGCTTAAACAAATTGTTCAAGGCCATCTAACTATTAAAATATATTCAGATACCTCAAAAAGTCCCGTACGGCTTAGTATTGTCAATAGTATGTATTCGATATTTGGAAAATTAATATTTAAATTTGATCATGCTCCAAATATTTTTTCAATTGCTTGTTTAAGAGAAAAATCATTTTACATCCCAAAATTATGGAAATAATGCGGGTCTCAATTATCGCATATTGAAAATATTAAACTTAAAAAATTATAAAATTTCACCAATTCATTATCTCGAAACTTTATCTTTTCAAGCTTTAGAGAGAAAGAGAAGTTGCTTTAGTATTACTTGGCGTGTGTTTAAAGAAGGTGGAGAGAAATGATCAAATCATGAAAAAAGGCAAGAAGAAGTCAAACAACTAAAGTACGTAGCAAATTGCCCGGTTGGAAAGCTCAACCAAAGGGAGAAAGTGACAATTTACTATTTTCAACCATTCAAATTTCTGCCCTTCATTCTGTCAATGCGAGAGAAAACGCGAGAAAGTGACAATTTACTATTTGTGTATTTTCCCAACTCGACCAAACTGATCGTCAATCCATTTTCTGCAAAAATCTTTTTCTTTTTTTCAGCAGAAAAAATTGGATGAGAGCGAAGGAATTGCCAAAGCACAAAGAAAGTCGGGACCTTTGGGTCTCAGTGACCGGGCCGAATCCCATGTGATTCGCCTTTTTCTTTCCTATTTTGTCTCGTTGGGATACTTCCATGGACGACGACCAGGACCACAAACGAAGCATGGGGAGGGCTGAATAGAGTGTTCGTGAAGCGAACCTGTAACCATCGTGCAAAAGTTCAACGGCTACCACTTGGTCTTGGTCGTATTATGTAGGGATGGTCCCTGAATAAACAAAGCATTTTCCACGCCAATTAGTCAAGAGGAAAAATCACTTTCGGTTGGTTCAACACGCACGCATGCATCCACCGACTAATTCCAAAATCGGGTACGAGCTTGGATTAGACCTTAATCGTGTCTTTGTAGGCTGATTAATCACAACTGTTAAGAGTTCAAAACCCACGTTTTGCGTAGATGATGTGACGTGTGATGAAGGGGTGATGTGGCATCAATCGAGAGAGAGAAAAATGAAAAAGTAATGTGATAGTGTGCCATTGATCATGACGTGGCTTCCGTTTGCCATGTAAAAAATTAAATAATTACTTTGATAGAGCCTTATTAATAGAGGGGTGTATTCGAAAAAGTTATAAACCATCGGGACCACTGCGGTCTGCGGTCAAAGTAAACATTATGGATCTTTTCTGAAAAAATGTTAAACCATATGAACTCGAGTAATTACGCCTACTTTTATAGTATGTGCAACCACTTTAAAAATCGAAATAGGATCAAATCCATAATATGAGAGTTTGGAGGGGCTAAACTACAATATTGTAGTTTTTAAGGATGACCGATGTCTTTTTTTTTTTTTTTTTTCTTCTTCTTCTTCTAAGCAATGGAGGAGTTCAATTCACAAGAAGGAAAATACAAGTATTGAATAGAGTCATTCATGGCTAAAAATGTTCAAATGGGGCACAAAGGCTCACTACATCATTTTCAAAAGCCTAGGGCATGTTCGTGTTGAGTTTTTTTGTAGGATTTGTATCCTACTTTTATTTTTACAATCCAAACATCACAACATACATATATTTTAATACAACACTTTATTACCTTTTTTACACACACTAATTCCTTTTAACAACTTCTGCACGCACACCAATATAACTTTAACATCACCTAAATATTCACAATTTCATCAGAATCCTAAAGATTTCATGAAAACGAACATCACCCTAAACTAGAATGACCTTGTAAGGGTCCCAGCACAACAGCTCGTAAGGGTCTTACCCAACCGGGTCAATAGACTCAAAAACCCAGCCCGAGTTCAAAAACTCAGGACACAACACAACCACACGGAGAACGGCGATGATGGAGGAGGAGCTGAACAAACACCTACAATAAAAAGAACCCACAGAAGAGAAACTTGGCCAAAAATGGAGGAAGAGAGGGCGGCAAACCAAAAGACGTCAAAGATCCATGCGCCTGAAGAGTGGCGCGTGGAGATCCAGGAACCAGTGTTGTGCTGCTGGATAGGGACGACGTCAAAGATCTAGGGCCGCTGATGCTGACCAAGGGGTGGTTGCTCGCTGGAGAAGGCTCTGCCTTTAATGAAATGTCTTCACCAGAGCAAGAATTAGGAAACGAACAAACCACTGATATTATTAAAACATGAAAATACAAGGAAACAACTCCTACCCGGCGACGCAAGAGGAGGGAAGAGTGCTGGAGAGGGGTTCAAAAGAGAGAAAATGGGGGGAGTCTGGAGAGAAGGCGATCCTCCCTCTATAGACTTTTCGAATTTCTTAGATCGGCTTTGATTGTGTAAGGACGACCAATGTCAAAATATAAAAAACCCGGGCTTTTTAGCCACTAACCAACTTCAATTCCAACTACCGAACTAGTTCGTTTAGAAGGGAAGCCCGATTCTTAAATCTTGGGCTTGTTGTATGTCCATTGGGCCTCGGTTTACTAAGGACGAGTCTTTCAGGCCTGCTTTCTGAAAGCCTCTTGGAGAATCCCCGGACTTGAGTCCTGACACAATTGCCAAAGCCTCTGACCCGGTTGCCCCTGTTTGTTCGAATAGGGACATATCCGTTATTTCAAATGGGGGTTTTCACTTTACTGGTAAAATCGATCTCAAGGTTGGTCCAATTTTTTCTCGTGAATCCCTAAATCAAATTCGTTCGTAAGCTTCTCGTAATTTTCTATTTCGGATTTACCGTACTGTACAATCAGCTCAAATTACCCTTTTGTTCAGTTCAGGGACCGGTTACTCTCTTCTATAGCTTGTTCAATGCTCGTAGAGCGCCAATCGGTATCGCATGCCGCTTCTTCCCTTGGTGATCCTCTCTCGCTCCGTCTGCGTGCACAGAGAAAGGGGAGTTAGCGGGAAAACCACAAGGGAAGAAGAAGCAAGTTAAGAGATAAAGAGAGAATACTTGAGGAATGTCGAAGAAGTTGGCGACGAGAAGAGAGCTATTGGACCGATGGAGAGGCATCGAGGAAGAAGGAGACGGAGACGACGATCACGACCCCTCCAAACAACGTCGTCTCCACCACTTAAAGGAGCAATGGTTCAGTGCTTTAATTTGCGTCATTGATTTTTTTTTTTGTGTCTCACATATGATTACTGAGTGCTGTTTGTGTACAATTTAAGTTTTTGAGTCCAGAAAGCTAAAGGAAAAATGCCTTATATGCACATATTTATAATATTTTGTTATAACCGGCACTCGTTTTTTGCTGGGTTTCATTGATGAACCTTAACAGCTCAAATTAGCAGTTTTTTCTTTTCATTTTTCTTGATATTTGAAATTTTTAAATGTTGTGAAATTTTGTTGTCCAAGTAGTAGATCACGGTTTGTTTGTTTGCACAATGGACTAGATAAAATATTAGCTATGGGAAAATATGCAAAAGAGTCATCGAAATATATTGATCATTTGATATTTGATTTACTGGAGTTGTTGACAATTTTCTTAGCGGATTTCATGCTTTTAATATTTTTGAAAATTTTTCATTGAGCTTATTAATTCCGTTAGTTTCTCATTGTAGGCGTAAAAGGAAACAAGAGCAATGGGTTTAAGTTCAAAATGCAAACAAGCAATGCCTTTGTTTTGATTCTTGCTGTACATGGATTCTCGGCAGTGTCTATGCTCTTTTTCTTCTCTTTGATAGTTGCATTAAAGTGTGGGCCTGTGCCTGAAGAATTACTTTTATAGAGATTGTCGCCTCTTTAAGGATTTGGTTTTCTGTTTTGCAATTTTGACGTATGTTTTTAACCAGTTGTTACTTATTAAGAGAATTTCTACCCGAATTACCAAGTTTTTGCCCAAATTTGAGCTGCTTATAGGGATTTGCTTATTTTTTTGGTGTCAGAATTGAGTTAAAATCTTGATCGTGACAGATAAAACCATTTTAACCATCCAACACCATTTGTTTGGATGTAAAATGCTCTCGAGGAATGCAATTACCGAATGCATGTTGACAGAGAAAGTTTTCCTGGTCAGAAGACACTATTTCCATTGAAAAAGCTCAAATGGAATATTTCTACATTTTGAGAATCTCTACTAAAAAATGACAAACAAATAAATTCTGCTAACACTGTTTTTCATTGAAAACTTGTTCGCTCAGGAAATAGTTTACGCTGAAACAAACAGAGCAAAAAAGCCTGTATTTTTTTGGGATCAAAACATACTGGCTTTCATTCGATCTGAACAAGTCAAAATACACTCATGGTGGGTCAGTTCCAGCACACAACCATGTTAAATCAGAAACACACTCAAAAGATCGGGAATTGCCTCCCGAGCTGAATAATTGGTGCGCTAATGTATTGACACCTCTATGGACATGAACAACCTTCCATTTTTGAAACTTTTGCAGCCATTTGTGGAGCTCTGTTATTTCTCTGTGAATTCTCCATTCTGTGCGCATTGGAAAGCTCTTGGCTGCTTTGATGACTAACTCTGAATCACCATCCAGGATGATTTTCCTATAACCCCTCCTTGCTGCTGCCTCCACTCCTCTTCTTGTTGCTTATGCCTGTGCCTCTCCCTCCAGCGGAGTAGATGGTCCAATCCTCTCCACATCATAACTTAGGATTTCACCCTTGTGATTTTGAAAGGCTGCTACCGTGACTGCATAGTCCTCTCTAATTTCTATGTCCACATTTATCTTCACCACATCAGGCGGGTTATACTTTTAGATAATTATAGAGTTCTTTTTTCCTTTCGTGTATGATTATTCTTTTAGATACTTCGCTGATGGGATGATGGTTGTTTCTTGAGGAATGTGATGCAAAAATTTCCTGGAGGTTTCGGGTTAGATCCTACACAATTTTTGTATTCTCTAATCTAGCTTTTCCAAGTTGTAGTTTCTGTTTGTGATGTTGCTTTAGAAGTGGATTGGGATGTGAATTCTTTCTCTGCTTTCTCTTTGTTGGATTTCCTTTTTTCTTTTTTCTTTTTTTTTTTTTTGGCAATTTTACCTAATGATTATGATCCTTAATGATAAAACCCTTTACTTGTAAAAGAAAGGTTTCTGTGCGGTAGCCTTAACAGGAAAATCCTTCACTTTTAGAAAAGGGTTTCTATTTGTAGCCATTATTGGGTTTCCAATTCTTCGTGTCTTATGGATGTTTAAATATGACATTAACTTGTTTCTGGTTTGCTTGTTTTTTAGAGTTTGTAAAGTAGCTTTTCGTTTCTGCTATGTCAGGTTTGCAGATGCATTCAATTTTTTAATTTGTTTGCCAAAAGAGACTCATATCTGGTGTGGCTCTTGGGACTTAATGGGTCCTCTTCTGGAGACCTTCTACAATTATTTCAAAGATGAGCATCTCAATTCTCCTCTCAAGCGTTTATGGAAGAGGATCTCTGACGAAATGCGAGAGTGCATCCAGTGCATCTCTCAGCACCATCAAGCCCTTGAGATGTATGATACGGAGTATGAGCTGACTTGCATTAGTCCCCTTCTTGATGTGTTACAAACTCTTGACGAGGAAAGAGTGACTCAGCACTTGAGAGAGATCAATGCAAGAGTAGCACGGGAAGAATATGATCCAGATCGTGATAATGCTGAAGTTGTTAGTGTCATGTATGAGGTATTTGAGTTGTTCTTCTGATGTTTTCTCTTTGTTTTCTTGTTTTGTAAGATGATATACATCATCTTGATTTTTAGCATTGGCTTGAAAATTGATGCTAGTTGTGTTTTTGTGTTGCTGGGTGATATATTGTTCCTGGTGCTGGTGTTGTTTTTACTTTTTTGGAAAGTATATGGTGTTTATTAGTGGCTTAATAATAGGCAGGGAATTATTATTTGTCATGTTCTCTTTCAGAGCTTCTGAGACCAGATTTGATCTGCAGCTTACAGATAACCAGACCTGTAATCTTTGCATTTTGAACTTATAAAGGACCTCTAGATCCATTCCTAAGTTTCTTCTTCTAACAAACTTTTTAACCCTCCATAAACCTTGCTATATCCAACAACGACAAATATAGCTCTATGATCTAATATCTGCATCTGTCCCTCTTTTCTGTCTTTTTAGTTAGCTTTCTTGATTAATTTTGTTGCCTTCAGTGAGGCCTTTTTCTTTAAGGAATTCTGGCCATATCGTTTTTTCTTCAATGATTTGAGGGTTTTTAAGATCCATTTTTCAATATTCCTCAAAGTAATCTCTCTTTCTGGGTGTCTCTGTTTCTCCTTTGTGGACACTTGCTCTTTAGCTCTATTCCTCTCCTGATTGATTCAAATTTTGAAATAAATTAAATTTCCTTTGAGTTTGTTTTCAAATATTCCAAGTACTAAATCTCTGATGCAAGTTTTATCAATTGATCATCCTGATATGGTATGTAAGTGTTTATGTCGTAAAGTCTTTACCTGGTCGCGACAGAAGGTATAAGGTGATGGAAAGAATTCTGAATACTTTTATAAGAGCTTTACTTAAATGATTGTTTATTCATATTTACGGATTGGCCATTTTTCCAGTAGGCAGATTTATAACCATGAATATTTGCCGGATCTCTTAGTCTTGTTGTGCTGAAGTGTGGCATGCAGTTACAATTATTTTGAATTTAGTGCATTGCTATTGATGCTCAAATGGGTTTTTTTGTCTGCTGTTGTGTGTAACTATTCTGTTTGTTTGATTGCTGTGCATTCTTTTTGGGGTGGATGCTGATTAAGTTTGCTGTCTGTGTGAGCACAGATTTTGATGTTTCCTATCCTGTTAGATGATCAATCCTTGTTCACTGAGTTTGAGACATTTATTGAAGCAATTGACAACAAGCATGAGCTGGCTTTGGAGGGACAGCAACAGTTCCCGGTATCTTTTGTGCTGTGTATTTGCATATTTTCTCGGGTGGCTTCCTCTTTTTTCTTAATTTGTTTGGGTTTATGAACTGAACCTATTTCCTTCCAGGGGGTTTATGCTTTATTTTTTTTTAAAAGAAGAGTGCGTTCTGTTGGTCATCGTCTAGCTGGATCGATGGGAAAATTGAGGTACCGTTTCCTGATACGAATGGTGGCCTATACTATCACCTCCCCCCCCCCCCCCCCCTCCTTTCTCTTCTTTAGCTGATATAATGAAGCTGTTGCTACCTTTTGGTGGTCCTGCTGCCTTGTGTATTCTGGTAGTCGTTGCTGATGCTTATATGTATAGCATTTCAGATGAAAACTGCAAATAACCTATGTGTGGGACGTTTAAACCACAACTTTGGCACAATTCCGAAGTTCTTTGTTACTGATTCTGTCTAAAAACCTGGCACAGGATCATTTTTAAAAGTTTGACTTGTCAAAATGATTAATATCGGCTAAAAGGCAGGGAGGTGGTTCTGAAAAATTTTCTACTTGTGGTCCTGTAAACCTTGGATCAAGTTGTTCATTTTGTTTTCTTTGTCCGTAGGAGAGTAACAGAATTGGAGCCTTTGCAGCCTTTGCTCAAGAAATTCATAGGTCTTCTGGAGACAGAAGTTTTGCCATTCATTCCTGAGACTTCAAGGCCAAGATCGAAGCTGGATCGTGTGTCCATATGGCTTGGCATTAAATCATTGTAGGAAGTGTTGGCTGAATTTCTTCTTCTACAACTTTGATTTTTTCTCTCCCCCCTCTGCTTTCCCACTAATTGTTGGTTTTGCATGCTTGTTTTATGGAGGCTCGGATTCTTAGAACCTCCAGCTTTTGAAGAAGGGATATTGGAGCGCTATCCCATTTTCCTTGACCTTGTACTGAATCACATCAGTGGGGATTCGACTGTATTTTCTCATGCAGTTACCTGCTTGAGACTGCTATTTGAAATGCTTGGTGAACTCCTCTTCTTTTCCCAACCTCAGAGGTCAAGGTTCCGTTTCAATGTTGAGCTAACATATTCCTTTCATTTTTTGGGCTTCCTTTAAGGTTGTAAGCTTTGGTTGAGATCTACATTGTCTCCAAGTGTAATGTGCAACACTCTTCTGGGTCAATGTTTTCATACTCCAAACGAGAAAAGCCATAAAGACATTTTTGATCTTTTTCAGCCTTTTCTGCAGGCATGTCTGGGGGACATTATTGCTTCCTTTGAAGTCAATTGTTAATGCGAATTTGTATGAACTATTTTTCCTCAATCATTTTACATGTTCAGTAGAGTTTATATAACTGATTTGTACTTATTGAATTTATCAGTCTCTTGAAGCTTTGCAAGACGGGGAGCATGAAAAGCAACGTAGACATTTTCTGTATTTTCTTCTCCACCAAGTGCCAGTTAGTAGTAACTTCAGTGTTCTAACAAGGAAAAAGGCTTGTCAGGTAATGCCCGCTGTCAAAAATGGAGGCATATCAACTAGGAAAATTTGCTGCTACTTGGAGAGGGGAGTATGGATTTGAAGTAAATCGTCCCCAAACCCTATCAACGTGTTATATGAAGATCTAGCATGCGAAAGAATCAGTTCTAGTTCAGACAAGGATCTGAAGTTTTTTCAAAGCAACTATTCATCACCAACGAGAAGGTAAATATGAGTTGGAAAGAAGCAATGCTTTCAAATTATCTTCGTCAAAAGGAAATGAATAAGCTGGTTTTAAGCTTATCTTGGAAAATACCAAGCAATATTTTTCACGAAGACCATGAGGGATTCTTGAAGCCATCTTTCTCACCTGCAAAAGCTCCCAGCAGGAGCATCTCTGGACGATTTAAAGACTTCTTGTTTTTCGCTTCGCAGTAAGATTTCTTCAATTTCTCATACATGAAATAGTAACAAGTACTGTACGGAAGCATGCCAATCAGTGTAGGTGAGATACCAGCATAGAGAGCGCCAAGCCCACCCTCCCTATAAGTTTTGCCAATTGCAATGGTTAAGGAAGGGTATACGTCAGGACTGACAGTCAACCGATCCTGTAACAATAATTCAGAAGGGAAATAATCAGTGCTGGAGCAGAAATAATGTGCAAGAGGAAGAAGCTTCTCCATTTTGACGTCTTAGATTGACAAGTTACACGAAATCTACTTCCAACTAGACACGAATTCACAAAATATAAGACAAGAAGACAAGAGACATATATGATATCCTCATGACATAGATCAGCAAAGATCTCCTGTATATACACTAACACGTAGAAATACATGATCAGGTCATCAAATATCTATTTTCATAAGATTGTTGCGTACTAAATACCTTTAAAACTTCTAGGGGATGGCATACAAGTGTGCTAACAATTCCAGCAGCTGCACCAGCCACAGCAACTGGAGAGATCCAGGAGAGAGAAAAGTTTAGACTGACACGACCAATTTGCACCCTGGGGGATTCACTATGATTCCGTTTCTCTTGGGCTGATGTCATTGCTCGTTTCACATATTCAAATGTTCCAAGCTCAATTGCCTGGGTAGGGATTATGCGGAGCATATTGATTGCGTTCCCAGCCCATAATCCTTGCCAACCCTGCTGCTCAATCACCTCGACAAAACTACCAGCAATGTGTTTGGATCCAACACCAACCACCATTCTTGTCCTGCATATTTCAGACGTTACAAGTCAAACTGCCTGTTATAACACTTTCATAGTCCCCCGCACACTTGGCAAATAATAACTGTTCCAACATCTCTTAGTTAATTAAGGTTCTGCTCTTCAGTAGTTCCGTGTAAAGAAGAAAACCTTTGAGACATCCTCTAACATCCTAGCTTGAGTTGGATGGGTTGAGATAGCCACTAATTTAGGTATTGGTCATTAGATGAAATTTTTGTGACTGAACTGGGGAAAAAAAAAACATCATGAACCAGCCAAAATTTTATCAAGTTCGTTATTCAGCATCTCAGTATCATCTCCAGTGGTTTATACCATAAATGTAGGTTCTCTTCAATGTCTAGCCATCACCAACAACCCCACAAAAGGGAAAAACGAGAAAAAAGCAAAATAAAGAACCACAACCAGCTTCCATATGCATTAATCAAAACCATCTAAAGCCAATATCCCTGGTTCTAAGCCTTTGACTGTTGAGTAAGCTTGGGAGTTTGCAATAGACACTGCCTGCTCCAACTATGCAAATTTTTGCTCCCATCCATATAAACTGATAGGAAAACTAATATACTTATAGATACCTGATTATATCAAAATTTGATATAAACCGCAATAGAAGAAATGCATTTGCTTCATGGAATAAGAGATGAATAATAGGAAACAATCAAAGCAAACCTGATGGTCTCGAGAGGAGCAAGTATGGCTTTGGTCATAGCCCCTGCTAAAGCCCCACTGACAAACTCGCCAACTTCCCTAGTCCTC
Organism: Morella rubra; assembly: GCA_003952965.2. Classification (NCBI taxonomy): domain Eukaryota; kingdom Viridiplantae; phylum Streptophyta; class Magnoliopsida; order Fagales; family Myricaceae; genus Morella; species Morella rubra. Next base: position 4,823,881 of record CM025851.1, on the reverse strand, counting down.
AAGAAACCCTGAACGCAAAGCGGGTGTGTGAGAGGGAACCAATCGAAAAAATAACGATATTCCTTCAACCCCTACACAAGATGCCGAGCTGACCCAAATAATGAATAACCCAGTTTCCAATCCTAAGGATATTATCAGTATGGCGATACATATGTACGGCACTATTTAACAGACCAAAAGCACAAGAGGGAAAAAAAAACACATACACATGGAAAGGGCAAGAACCAGCAGAGACGCAAAAATTTAGAATGTAATACGGAAAACCCCGAGGCAGAGAGCGAGAGAAGTTTAAGTCAATACTTGCTTGAAAAAACAAACTCTTGCGGATGCAAGATCATTCTTTGTCATAGTACCTAATTTGTATTATTTTGGTTTGGTCTCCTCTGTATATATTAAACATGGGGAGACAAAATGAAAAAACCCTTCCATAGGAATCTCTAAGGTTGGGACCTGGACAAAACTGTGCCCAACACTGGCCTTTCTTTTCGCTTTTTTCTTTTAGACTCAGCTTTTCAAAAATCGCTTATTTTCCCTCCATCTCTCATCAACCAAAGAGATAAATAGTGACCAAAGTAGTTAGATTTAACCCCTAAAAGTGCAAAAATTTAGATATTTCGCTCAAGAATACTCTCTTAAGCCTCTCTTCTTCCCCAGTTCTCAGAGCTTTCTCCAGCAACCACACAGTAAAAGAAACTAAAAAGACAATGGAGATCAGACGCTCACTCTGATTGCAGGCCCGAAGTCGGGAACTTGGCATCTCAGCTCGAAAGTGCTCTCCCCCTCCATTTCAAGCTCTTTGGGAAGCATCGTCATACCGTAAAACACGTCTCCAAAAATCCCAGCGGAGCTCTTCCTCTTCAGCGACTGCGATTGAAACGCCATTTTTTTTTCCCACTTACGTTAGCAAAAACAAAAAAAACAAAAAACAAAAACAAAAAATCTCGAAACTCGCACTTTACAGATTATGGTTACGCAATTCACTTGCAGACTGCTGTATATATGCATATATATGAATGTCCACAGTAATAAACGCATAAGAACAAAGGAAGAGAAAGAGAACAAAAAGCCGAAGAAAGAATTGACGTGCCTGAGGGTGAGAGGAGGATTTTTGGGACATTTGGAGATATTTTCCTTTGCTTCTTTGGAGGTGGGGGCTCTGGGTTCTTTGGAGGGTTTTAGTTTGGTTTTGATCTTGGGTGTTTCCGACTTTCCGTTCTGTTTTTTTTTTTTTTTTCCTTCCTCCTTTAAATAGTTTCGGATTTCTATATTTTGACGGAGTACTGAATTTTGAATTGGGCGCTTTATTTGTCCCAAAATATCGCTTTATTAATTTCCCTTTAAATAGAAATGGCACTCGGTACCGTACGCTGAACTCCTTGTGGAGTTTAGATTCAATACAAATCTTGTTCAGGCTTTTTCCCTTTACATACCCCCAAAAACAATCAATAATTTCGAATTCGAATCTAGTAGATGATTTAGGTCCTCCATCACATCATTCCTTTTAGGACTTTTCTTGTTGGCCTCGCTCGTGGCTCTCAGCTGATTCTGCACGCATATGCATTAGGATTGAAATTTTATTTCTATTTGAGGTGAAATATTTAATTGGCTTTAAACATTCCTTTTTGTTCCTTTCCCCCCTAAATGTGGTTAAATTTTTTTTTCCCTGTTAGGCAAAAAAAATTGAATTTTACCACAATTTTTATTTTTTTTGTACTTTCTTGACATGAGGAAAATAATACAAGTTTAAATTGATTTTTGTGTGCTAAAATTTTGGTCATCTAATAAAATAACTACAAAATAATCTCTACCACATTAAATTATTATTTATTTTTACTATAATAAATATAAAAATTTATTTAAATTATCTCTCTTTTATTTTTTTTTATCTATTCTTGTAACTTAACTGTATGGATACAAACGCGACTGTTCCTTTAACTATATGGATTTACTAGTAACAGGTATTAGGTAGGGTAGGTATGTCATTGTTATTTATGATAGCAATACTATTTTGACTAAATTTATGAAAATTAACTACTAATACTTTGATTTTTGCCAATAAAGTCAATTCTGTCGCTTTTCAATTGGTACATTCTATTCGCGTAGCACATTGAATCATAAATAAGCAGGGGCAAGAAACCATTAGGTACGTAATTATAAGTAAAAAAACTGTTTATTATAATATTAACAAATATGATCCAAAAGCAGAAAATTGTTGCTATTAAAAAAGCATTAATAAAGAAAACGACATAATTAGGAGGAAGCAAAACCACGAAAATAATGATAATTCGACAGATATTGGCTATGTTTGGTTTAGATCTCAAAACAATTTTTTATATTTGTGTTTTTTTAGAAGTAGTGTAGATTCTCTTAGGATTGGTGAAAAATATGTTAAAGTTGTTGAAATTTGTAAAATATTATTGAGATTGGTGAAAAGTATTGAAATTGATGAAAAAGTGAATGTGATAAGTGTTTGAAAATGTTTTGAAACACTATCCAAACATAGCCAATATTTGTTTCTCCCATAAAAAAATAAAAAAAACTCAAATTTAGGCACGAGCTCGTGAGCCAAGCTTGACCTTGTTCATTAGCTTAAACAAATTGTTCAAGGCCATCTAACTATTAAAATATATTCAGATACCTCAAAAAGTCCCGTACGGCTTAGTATTGTCAATAGTATGTATTCGATATTTGGAAAATTAATATTTAAATTTGATCATGCTCCAAATATTTTTTCAATTGCTTGTTTAAGAGAAAAATCATTTTACATCCCAAAATTATGGAAATAATGCGGGTCTCAATTATCGCATATTGAAAATATTAAACTTAAAAAATTATAAAATTTCACCAATTCATTATCTCGAAACTTTATCTTTTCAAGCTTTAGAGAGAAAGAGAAGTTGCTTTAGTATTACTTGGCGTGTGTTTAAAGAAGGTGGAGAGAAATGATCAAATCATGAAAAAAGGCAAGAAGAAGTCAAACAACTAAAGTACGTAGCAAATTGCCCGGTTGGAAAGCTCAACCAAAGGGAGAAAGTGACAATTTACTATTTTCAACCATTCAAATTTCTGCCCTTCATTCTGTCAATGCGAGAGAAAACGCGAGAAAGTGACAATTTACTATTTGTGTATTTTCCCAACTCGACCAAACTGATCGTCAATCCATTTTCTGCAAAAATCTTTTTCTTTTTTTCAGCAGAAAAAATTGGATGAGAGCGAAGGAATTGCCAAAGCACAAAGAAAGTCGGGACCTTTGGGTCTCAGTGACCGGGCCGAATCCCATGTGATTCGCCTTTTTCTTTCCTATTTTGTCTCGTTGGGATACTTCCATGGACGACGACCAGGACCACAAACGAAGCATGGGGAGGGCTGAATAGAGTGTTCGTGAAGCGAACCTGTAACCATCGTGCAAAAGTTCAACGGCTACCACTTGGTCTTGGTCGTATTATGTAGGGATGGTCCCTGAATAAACAAAGCATTTTCCACGCCAATTAGTCAAGAGGAAAAATCACTTTCGGTTGGTTCAACACGCACGCATGCATCCACCGACTAATTCCAAAATCGGGTACGAGCTTGGATTAGACCTTAATCGTGTCTTTGTAGGCTGATTAATCACAACTGTTAAGAGTTCAAAACCCACGTTTTGCGTAGATGATGTGACGTGTGATGAAGGGGTGATGTGGCATCAATCGAGAGAGAGAAAAATGAAAAAGTAATGTGATAGTGTGCCATTGATCATGACGTGGCTTCCGTTTGCCATGTAAAAAATTAAATAATTACTTTGATAGAGCCTTATTAATAGAGGGGTGTATTCGAAAAAGTTATAAACCATCGGGACCACTGCGGTCTGCGGTCAAAGTAAACATTATGGATCTTTTCTGAAAAAATGTTAAACCATATGAACTCGAGTAATTACGCCTACTTTTATAGTATGTGCAACCACTTTAAAAATCGAAATAGGATCAAATCCATAATATGAGAGTTTGGAGGGGCTAAACTACAATATTGTAGTTTTTAAGGATGACCGATGTCTTTTTTTTTTTTTTTTTTCTTCTTCTTCTTCTAAGCAATGGAGGAGTTCAATTCACAAGAAGGAAAATACAAGTATTGAATAGAGTCATTCATGGCTAAAAATGTTCAAATGGGGCACAAAGGCTCACTACATCATTTTCAAAAGCCTAGGGCATGTTCGTGTTGAGTTTTTTTGTAGGATTTGTATCCTACTTTTATTTTTACAATCCAAACATCACAACATACATATATTTTAATACAACACTTTATTATTTTTTTACACACACTAATTCCTTTTAACAACTTCTGCACGCACACCAATATAACTTTAACATCACCTAAATATTCACAATTTCATCAGAATCCTAAAAGATTTCATGAAAACGAACATCACCCTAAACTAGAATGACCTTGTAAGGGTCCCAGCACAACAGCTCGTAAGGGTCTTACCCAACCGGGTCAATAGACTCAAAAACCCAGCCCGAGTTCAAAAACTCAGGACACAACACAACCACACGGAGAACGGCGATGATGGAGGAGGAGCTGAACAAACACCTACAATAAAAAGAACCCACAGAAGAGAAACTTGGCCAAAAATGGAGGAAGAGAGGGCGGCAAACCAAAAGACGTCAAAGATCCATGCGCCTGAAGAGTGGCGCGTGGAGATCCAGGAACCAGTGTTGTGCTGCTGGATAGGGACGACGTCAAAGATCTAGGGCCGCTGATGCTGACCAAGGGGTGGTTGCTCGCTGGAGAAGGCTCTGCCTTTAATGAAATGTCTTCACCAGAGCAAGAATTAGGAAACGAACAAACCACTGATATTATTAAAACATGAAAATACAAGGAAACAACTCCTACCCGGCGACGCAAGAGGAGGGAAGAGTGCTGGAGAGGGGTTCAAAAGAGAGAAAATGGGGGGAGTCTGGAGAGAAGGCGATCCTCCCTCTATAGACTTTTCGAATTTCTTAGATCGGCTTTGATTGTGTAAGGACGACCAATGTCAAAATATAAAAAACCCGGGCTTTTTAGCCACTAACCAACTTCAATTCCAACTACCGAACTAGTTCGTTTAGAAGGGAAGCCCGATTCTTAAATCTTGGGCTTGTTGTATGTCCATTGGGCCTCGGTTTACTAAGGACGAGTCTTTCAGGCCTGCTTTCTGAAAGCCTCTTGGAGAATCCCCGGACTTGAGTCCTGACACAATTGCCAAAGCCTCTGACCCGGTTGCCCCTGTTTGTTCGAATAGGGACATATCCGTTATTTCAAATGGGGGTTTTCACTTTACTGGTAAAATCGATCTCAAGGTTGGTCCAATTTTTTCTCGTGAATCCCTAAATCAAATTCGTTCGTAAGCTTCTCGTAATTTTCTATTTCGGATTTACCGTACTGTACAATCAGCTCAAATTACCCTTTTGTTCAGTTCAGGGACCGGTTACTCTCTTCTATAGCTTGTTCAATGCTCGTAGAGCGCCAATCGGTATCGCATGCCGCTTCTTCCCTTGGTGATCCTCTCTCGCTCCGTCTGCGTGCACAGAGAAAGGGGAGTTAGCGGGAAAACCACAAGGGAAGAAGAAGCAAGTTAAGAGATAAAGAGAGAATACTTGAGGAATGTCGAAGAAGTTGGCGACGAGAAGAGAGCTATTGGACCGATGGAGAGGCATCGAGGAAGAAGGAGACGGAGACGACGATCACGACCCCTCCAAACAACGTCGTCTCCACCACTTAAAGGAGCAATGGTTCAGTGCTTTAATTTGCGTCATTGATTTTTTTTTTTGTGTCTCACATATGATTACTGAGTGCTGTTTGTGTACAATTTAAGTTTTTGAGTCCAGAAAGCTAAAGGAAAAATGCCTTATATGCACATATTTATAATATTTTGTTATAACCGGCACTCGTTTTTTGCTGGGTTTCATTGATGAACCTTAACAGCTCAAATTAGCAGTTTTTTCTTTTCATTTTTCTTGATATTTGAAATTTTTAAATGTTGTGAAATTTTGTTGTCCAAGTAGTAGATCACGGTTTGTTTGTTTGCACAATGGACTAGATAAAATATTAGCTATGGGAAAATATGCAAAAGAGTCATCGAAATATATTGATCATTTGATATTTGATTTACTGGAGTTGTTGACAATTTTCTTAGCGGATTTCATGCTTTTAATATTTTTGAAAATTTTTCATTGAGCTTATTAATTCCGTTAGTTTCTCATTGTAGGCGTAAAAGGAAACAAGAGCAATGGGTTTAAGTTCAAAATGCAAACAAGCAATGCCTTTGTTTTGATTCTTGCTGTACATGGATTCTCGGCAGTGTCTATGCTCTTTTTCTTCTCTTTGATAGTTGCATTAAAGTGTGGGCCTGTGCCTGAAGAATTACTTTTATAGAGATTGTCGCCTCTTTAAGGATTTGGTTTTCTGTTTTGCAATTTTGACGTATGTTTTTAACCAGTTGTTACTTATTAAGAGAATTTCTACCCGAATTACCAAGTTTTTGCCCAAATTTGAGCTGCTTATAGGGATTTGCTTATTTTTTTGGTGTCAGAATTGAGTTAAAATCTTGATCGTGACAGATAAAACCATTTTAACCATCCAACACCATTTGTTTGGATGTAAAATGCTCTCGAGGAATGCAATTACCGAATGCATGTTGACAGAGAAAGTTTTCCTGGTCAGAAGACACTATTTCCATTGAAAAAGCTCAAATGGAATATTTCTACATTTTGAGAATCTCTACTAAAAAATGACAAACAAATAAATTCTGCTAACACTGTTTTTCATTGAAAACTTGTTCGCTCAGGAAATAGTTTACGCTGAAACAAACAGAGCAAAAAAGCCTGTATTTTTTTGGGATCAAAACATACTGGCTTTCATTCGATCTGAACAAGTCAAAATACACTCATGGTGGGTCAGTTCCAGCACACAACCATGTTAAATCAGAAACACACTCAAAAGATCGGGAATTGCCTCCCGAGCTGAATAATTGGTGCGCTAATGTATTGACACCTCTATGGACATGAACAACCTTCCATTTTTGAAACTTTTGCAGCCATTTGTGGAGCTCTGTTATTTCTCTGTGAATTCTCCATTCTGTGCGCATTGGAAAGCTCTTGGCTGCTTTGATGACTAACTCTGAATCACCATCCAGGATGATTTTCCTATAACCCCTCCTTGCTGCTGCCTCCACTCCTCTTCTTGTTGCTTATGCCTGTGCCTCTCCCTCCAGCGGAGTAGATGGTCCAATCCTCTCCACATCATAACTTAGGATTTCACCCTTGTGATTTTGAAAGGCTGCTACCGTGACTGCATAGTCCTCTCTAATTTCTATGTCCACATTTATCTTCACCACATCAGGCGGGTTATACTTTTAGATAATTATAGAGTTCTTTTTTCCTTTCGTGTATGATTATTCTTTTAGATACTTCGCTGATGGGATGATGGTTGTTTCTTGAGGAATGTGATGCAAAAATTTCCTGGAGGTTTCGGGTTAGATCCTACACAATTTTTGTATTCTCTAATCTAGCTTTTCCAAGTTGTAGTTTCTGTTTGTGATGTTGCTTTAGAAGTGGATTGGGATGTGAATTCTTTCTCTGCTTTCTCTTTGTTGGATTTCCTTTTCTTTTTTTTCTTTTTTTTTTTTGGCAATTTTACCTAATGATTATGATCCTTAATGATAAAACCCTTTACTTGTAAAAGAAAGGTTTCTGTGCGGTAGCCTTAACAGGAAAATCCTTCACTTTTAGAAAAGGGTTTCTATTTGTAGCCATTATTGGGTTTCCAATTCTTCGTGTCTTATGGATGTTTAAATATGACATTAACTTGTTTCTGGTTTGCTTGTTTTTTAGAGTTTGTAAAGTAGCTTTTCGTTTCTGCTATGTCAGGTTTGCAGATGCATTCAATTTTTTAATTTGTTTGCCAAAAGAGACTCATATCTGGTGTGGCTCTTGGGACTTAATGGGTCCTCTTCTGGAGACCTTCTACAATTATTTCAAAGATGAGCATCTCAATTCTCCTCTCAAGCGTTTATGGAAGAGGATCTCTGACGAAATGCGAGAGTGCATCCAGTGCATCTCTCAGCACCATCAAGCCCTTGAGATGTATGATACGGAGTATGAGCTGACTTGCATTAGTCCCCTTCTTGATGTGTTACAAACTCTTGACGAGGAAAGAGTGACTCAGCACTTGAGAGAGATCAATGCAAGAGTAGCACGGGAAGAATATGATCCAGATCGTGATAATGCTGAAGTTGTTAGTGTCATGTATGAGGTATTTGAGTTGTTCTTCTGATGTTTTCTCTTTGTTTTCTTGTTTTGTAAGATGATATACATCATCTTGATTTTTAGCATTGGCTTGAAAATTGATGCTAGTTGTGTTTTTGTGTTGCTGGGTGATATATTGTTCCTGGTGCTGGTGTTGTTTTTACTTTTTTGGAAAGTATATGGTGTTTATTAGTGGCTTAATAATAGGCAGGGAATTATTATTTGTCATGTTCTCTTTCAGAGCTTCTGAGACCAGATTTGATCTGCAGCTTACAGATAACCAGACCTGTAATCTTTGCATTTTGAACTTATAAAGGACCTCTAGATCCATTCCTAAGTTTCTTCTTCTAACAAACTTTTTAACCCTCCATAAACCTTGCTATATCCAACAACGACAAATATAGCTCTATGATCTAATATCTGCATCTGTCCCTCTTTTCTGTCTTTTTAGTTAGCTTTCTTGATTAATTTTGTTGCCTTCAGTGAGGCCTTTTTCTTTAAGGAATTCTGGCCATATCGTTTTTTCTTCAATGATTTGAGGGTTTTTAAGATCCATTTTTCAATATTCCTCAAAGTAATCTCTCTTTCTGGGTGTCTCTGTTTCTCCTTTGTGGACACTTGCTCTTTAGCTCTATTCCTCTCCTGATTGATTCAAATTTTGAAATAAATTAAATTTCCTTTGAGTTTGTTTTCAAATATTCCAAGTACTAAATCTCTGATGCAAGTTTTATCAATTGATCATCCTGATATGGTATGTAAGTGTTTATGTCGTAAAGTCTTTACCTGGTCGCGACAGAAGGTATAAGGTGATGGAAAGAATTCTGAATACTTTTATAAGAGCTTTACTTAAATGATTGTTTATTCATATTTACGGATTGGCCATTTTTCCAGTAGGCAGATTTATAACCATGAATATTTGCCGGATCTCTTAGTCTTGTTGTGCTGAAGTGTGGCATGCAGTTACAATTATTTTGAATTTAGTGCATTGCTATTGATGCTCAAATGGGTTTTTTTGTCTGCTGTTGTGTGTAACTATTCTGTTTGTTTGATTGCTGTGCATTCTTTTTGGGGTGGATGCTGATTAAGTTTGCTGTCTGTGTGAGCACAGATTTTGATGTTTCCTATCCTGTTAGATGATCAATCCTTGTTCACTGAGTTTGAGACATTTATTGAAGCAATTGACAACAAGCATGAGCTGGCTTTGGAGGGACAGCAACAGTTCCCGGTATCTTTTGTGCTGTGTATTTGCATATTTTCTCGGGTGGCTTCCTCTTTTTTCTTAATTTGTTTGGGTTTATGAACTGAACCTATTTCCTTCCAGGGGGTTTATGCTTTATTTTTTTTTAAAAGAAGAGTGCGTTCTGTTGGTCATCGTCTAGCTGGATCGATGGGAAAATTGAGGTACCGTTTCCTGATACGAATGGTTGCCTAATCCTATCACCCCCCCCCCCCCCCCCCTCCTTTCTTCTTTAGCTGATAATGAAGCTGTTGCTACCTTTTGGTGGTCCTGCTGCCTTGTGTATTCTGGTAGTCGTTGCTGATGCTTATATGTATAGCATTTCAGATGAAAACTGCAAATAACCTATGTGTGGGACGTTTAAACCACAACTTTGGCACAATTCCGAAGTTCTTTGTTACTGATTCTGTCTAAAAACCTGGCACAGGATCATTTTTAAAAGTTTGACTTGTCAAAATGATTAATATCGGCTAAAAGGCAGGGAGGTGGTTCTGAAAAATTTTCTACTTGTGGTCCTGTAAACCTTGGATCAAGTTGTTCATTTTGTTTTCTTTGTCCGTAGGAGAGTAACAGAATTGGAGCCTTTGCAGCCTTTGCTCAAGAAATTCATAGGTCTTCTGGAGACAGAAGTTTTGCCATTCATTCCTGAGACTTCAAGGCCAAGATCGAAGCTGGATCGTGTGTCCATATGGCTTGGCATTAAATCATTGTAGGAAGTGTTGGCTGAATTTCTTCTTCTACAACTTTGATTTTTTCTCTCCCCCCTCTGCTTTCCCACTAATTGTTGGTTTTGCATGCTTGTTTTATGGAGGCTCGGATTCTTAGAACCTCCAGCTTTTGAAGAAGGGATATTGGAGCGCTATCCCATTTTCCTTGACCTTGTACTGAATCACATCAGTGGGGATTCGACTGTATTTTCTCATGCAGTTACCTGCTTGAGACTGCTATTTGAAATGCTTGGTGAACTCCTCTTCTTTTCCCAACCTCAGAGGTCAAGGTTCCGTTTCAATGTTGAGCTAACATATTCCTTTCATTTTTTGGGCTTCCTTTAAGGTTGTAAGCTTTGGTTGAGATCTACATTGTCTCCAAGTGTAATGTGCAACACTCTTCTGGGTCAATGTTTTCATACTCCAAACGAGAAAAGCCATAAAGACATTTTTGATCTTTTTCAGCCTTTTCTGCAGGCATGTCTGGGGGACATTATTGCTTCCTTTGAAGTCAATTGTTAATGCGAATTTGTATGAACTATTTTTCCTCAATCATTTTACATGTTCAGTAGAGTTTATATAACTGATTTGTACTTATTGAATTTATCAGTCTCTTGAAGCTTTGCAAGACGGGGAGCATGAAAAGCAACGTAGACATTTTCTGTATTTTCTTCTCCACCAAGTGCCAGTTAGTAGTAACTTCAGTGTTCTAACAAGGAAAAAGGCTTGTCAGGTTCTTCTTTCTACCTCTAGATTATCCAATAATGGCCCTTAGTGGTTTTTAGCACTGTATTGGCTTTAGTAGATATTAGTATTGTTTCTAACATCATGATTAGTCGATATTCCTATATTTTCGCTCACTATGGTGCTATTATTGCTGTATTTTCAGATAGCTCTTCTTATTATACACAGAGGTTATAAGATGAACCCGCCATGCCCACCTTCTGAATGTGCACATATGTGGTATGTTATCGTAATTGTTTGATTGGTGGTTGTGTGCTAATATTTTATCTTCTCTGTCGTAGTTGAAGTCTCTAGACCTTTGCGTCTTTGTTTCACTGTTTATCCTGTATGTTTCATATGTCTTAGCATTATCAGCAGTAGACATCTCTTCTGTTGAAGCTTTTTTTTTCCCTTTACCACAAATCAAATAAGGAAAAGAAGGACATAACTTTTCCCATTCTTGTTTTTGATGGAAGCACACAATTATCAAAGAAGACCAACCCGCTGGTTGAGCGGGAAAATCATTGCGTAGGCATTTATCTCCTCTGATTTGGTATTTATTTTAGTTAGCCAAACCATGGATTATTGTGGCATGTGGAATGCAAATGACACGTGGTTCACCACTTACCCTGGAACTTATAAAACTTATAGAGATAGTTCCATTAGGTCTAAAAAGGTGGTATGGTGGTCATAAGTTGTAAAGTTAAAGTTGTGGCTTGTGTTTCATAAAAGTTTTTTCATCTACTTAAGAGTCTAACATTACTTTCAAGTTTCATTTTGAAATGATAAATGATGATAGAGGAAAAAAGAGAAGCTTTCAGATAGAGAAAATTAGTGTTTTGGAATGAAGATGGTCCACATTTAATTGAGTGATCCAAGATTATGGTTCATTAGGGTAACGGTGAGGTATGTTCACTGTATTATGGGGGCGTTTGTTTACCGAAATTTTGGGGGAATATTCTAAAATTTTGAGAATCTTTTGAATGTTGAATTTTATTGGGGTTTGTGAAAAGTGTGAAGTGTATGTGTAAAAGTGTGAAGTTTATTGGGGTTTGTGAAATGTGTTTGGTATGGTGAAAATTTTGGACTCCCAAAAAATTGGGCAAACAAATGCCCCTTATATTTGGATTGGATAGCCATTTCAACTAGTGAAAACTTGGGCAAAGCTTGTTTAACTGAATAATTTCCTATTTGAACCTACATATGACAAGGAAGTTCCAAAAAGGTATCTGATCACATATGCATAGGCTTTAAAAAATCTTGATTAGTGTTCATAACTTGAACATTTTGCCCGCTAGTTGAAATGCTAAGCCCTAACCTGAAGGCTAACATGTTTGTTTGACCATTATTTTGTTTATTGTGTTTTGATTTTCTTTTGTGGTATTTCCTTTGGCATATTGTTATTTGTTCAATATTTAAAAGGGAAAAATGAGCTTACTAAATTATATCAGAAATTTCATTAACCACTCGGTAGTAATTAAATGTCATAATTTTTTTTTTTGTTTTAATTGTGCCAGACATTCACCAGGTAATTTTGATAGAAAGACATATTAAGTAAAAGACCAGATGTCAACCACTGACTCGATGGTTGAACAGTTGAATGACTTGCTTGACCCCTTTTCCACGGTGATGTTTGGTGTGGTCCTGAAAATCATGTACTGTAGGTTGAAGGTTTTTATAAGGACTGTTAGCAATTTGCAAAATCAATTTATAACAGAAAAAGCAAAACACATCTTAAAGATAAAAATGAAGATGTATGTGTGTGACTATCAATGCTTAGTTGTACAAGGTTTGAGGACAGAGATAAGATTATATTATTCATCTTTCTGAAATTTTATTGGACAGGATTTCGGTACAGTCCCTTGTACTGTTTTCACATTTTCTAATAAAATTTGCTTGCTTATCAAAAATTTTTTTTATTGGACAGGGGCCCTTCTCTTGTGTCATCCCTCAAGGATTCTTCACTCCACAGTTCTCTGAGGCAACCTGCCTTTGATCTTATAGAAACTATTATAGTGTCTGATGCTGGTGCCCTCATAACTTCAATGCTGAATTGCAGCCGACCTTGGGGTATTGATAAAAGCATGTACCCTCACTTGAATGATGATGAACAATTTGACGGGCTTATATTTACTTCAGGTGTGGAGGAGGTGGATAATAGTTCTTGGAGTGAATTCAATGCACTGAGTAAAATTACTTCTCGGGAACATCAGGCGTGGAAGTGCATTCCCATGTTATGGTTTGATGTTCTAGTTGAAATCGATCCCTCAGTCTTTCCAATATCATTTTCCAAGGCTGTTTTCTGGGCTCGATCTCATTTTTCTATGGTTGAACCTGAAAGCAGCACAGAAATGGCACTTCCAGTGAGAACTTGGCTTTCATCTTCTGCTGCAGAAATCTCTACTTCATTGGGTTGGACAATTCCAACTGGTTCTGATGATGGTGGAGAGGGGAAGGATTCAAAGAACTCAGTGGGAATATCATCAATGTGTCTTTCTTTAATTAGGACATTTAACAGGTTGTTTGTATTTTGATATTTTCTGTGTTGTAGTTAGGCCCTTTATAGTTTTTAAGTTTATTGCTATACTGTGAGACAATTTCTAGGTAGGTTAGGAGCCAATTCCTGGAGTAGTTACTTGAGGTGTATTGCAGGTTAACTGGACACTTTCTAGTTCAAGTAGGACAAGGAGAACTTCGGAAGCAGTGGACTTGGGAACCAAGAATGGCTGAAAGCTTGATACTTTCACTTGTGGATCCTAATGATGTAGGTCAAATTGATTTTTTACATCTTACCGATCGTGTCCTTGTCATTGAAGTGATGATTTTTGCTTTCTTTCTTTCCTTCTTTTTTTTGAGTTATATGTATATGTGTATTGGTTTGATGCAGGATGTTAGGCAGTTTGGAAAATGTATCTTGGAACAAGTTTCGGGTACACGTGGTCTTGCTTCTGGTTTGAAGTTTCTCTGCTCTGATGGATCTTCGTTGTCTTCCATTTTTTGGGGGTTGAGACATGCTTGTAAATTGGTAAAGATTTTGATTCACTAAGCTCTTGAAAATGATGATATGTGCTTAGATTTGGTCTTGTTCTCTCTCTCTCTCTCTCTCTCTTTCTCTCTCTCTCTCTCTCTGTACATGCATTCTGTTTTTGTAAGTACAACTAGGTACATGCGTTAAATTTCACACCTATTCCCTTCTCGCGTGGATAGCAAATTAATTATGTTGTCCAGTCGGTGTATAAGTTGTTGTTGGCCTTCTAAAAGTGTTTGCCTTGATTGCTCCAAGTGGCTTAATTTTCCCTCTGTAATCACTTGCGGAACAAATTTATGTCTTTCTCTATCTGTGTGTTGAAAGTAAACCAAGAGAGCCCAATTAAAGTTAAGATCAAATACTTGCTGACTTGGCAACTAGGTTTCTTGGACAAGCTCATGTAGTCAAGCATAATTACTTGTTTAGTTGAGCTTCTAAGTGCTCCAATTTCACCCCTTGCACCCCAGTCCCAGTGACATCCCCAGTAAGTGGTTCTGAAGGGGATACGGATACAGTGCTGTTTTGGACTAATGGTCTTTATTGTCTAATTGGGGATGTCATTTTTGTTCCTCTGGTGTTCAGGCAGCACACATCACTACTGATGACATGTCTTACTGTAGTAGGAAGCCCTTTGAAGGTCAATCAATCATGAGTTTTGAACTAATCATCCTTGTCATGTTGTTCCTAACTGCTATGCTTGCACTATTTCAGGTTCGACTGGATTCTGTTTTAGTTAAGTTTCAGACTCTACAGCATTTTTTCTTTGTTCTACGCAAATTATTCGAAGGGGATTTGTCGGCCCAAGATTTGCCGGAGAGTTCATCTGATCACTTAAGGATCACTAGCTTCTCTTCCCAAGGTGGATTTCTGAGGCTGCCAGTCTTTGATTCACCGCCTGTGAATGTCAATCTGCATTCTTCAAATGTTGACTTAAAGTCACGGGAAAAGTTCATTTGCTTACTATCAGAAACATCCTGGGCGTCCATTCAGAGGTGTTTAATGGAAGGGAAAGCATTTATCAATTCCAGCTTCTGTCAGGTATTTTCTGATATCTTTCTAGTTGTAAGTGATCAGACTGTTGTCATAATACAATCAGGGGCCTTTTCCATTTGGCCATGTGTTTCTTCTATGTGTGTGTGTGTGTTCATGTGTGCATGTGTGCGGGTAGGTACACACTCTAGGGTTGACCTGTTCTTGTCTGTGTTTAAGTGTGCGGGTGTTGCTTGGTTCATAACTAGTTTAGCTCTCTATTTTTATTTTATCCTTCAAATGTGTTGTAATACTGTTTTATTTCTGGTACGAATTTCTTAATGTATGCAAATTGACCTCAACTCTGCCTTAAACCCTGTTTGACCCATCATGGATTGGTTGATTGATAGGGCATACTTACTACTTCATTTTTGTTTCAGATGACTTGTGTCCGTTTACTTGAGATCCTTCCTGTTGCTTTTGAAATAATTTGCCCACCATTCGGCAAAAATCCTGGGGATATGAGAATGATGGTGGAAGGTTTATATGACTTCTCATGGCTAAATGATCTCATGGATTGGGGAAAGTCATCACTTAAAGTCATAAGCGTGTATTGGAAACGGACAGTTACTACATTGCTGTCTTTTCTCAGGGGTTCATGTAGTGGCACTGCTACAATGACAATCACGGCCATTGAAAATATAATATCATGTGGTAAGCTTGCATTATTTCTTTGTAGTAAGATGTATATAGGTAGACATGCACCTCTTAATATGTAACACAACAAGAACTCTTGTTTGTGTTACGTTAATGATTATTGCTATACGCGTTTTCGTTGTTATTATCAGTATTGTAACTTATTTGTTGAGCACTATCCAGCCATCAGTAACATATTTGATACATTTTATGCCTTCATGTGTTCAGAAAACTTTGCCACAGATGAATTGACAGAAAAAGTGTCGTGCCTTTCTGTTTCATTATCTAAGGAAGCTTCTTGTAACATTCAAAAGACCAACTTCAGGTCAAAATCTTTTGAGAGGAAGATTTTAGTTTCAGAGGTGCAGCCTCTCTCTGCGCATAACCTAGAGATCCAGACCTTGGACTCAGTAACAGGAGCTGACAAAAAGGAGAGAGATGATCTAATTTTTCTTTCAGACAGTGAAACAGAAGAACCTATAGCAGTCAAAGAGGTCATTCTAACAGATACTGTGACAGGTCACCGAATTTTGGATGGCAAGACTGGTGATCCTGGGAGTGCATCACAGTCTGACTCTGTGAAGAAGAAAGATTCGGGCACTGACGCTTCTAAGGATTTGTTGGAGTCTATTCAGCAAAATGTTGTTACTGATGGCTCTGTGGTGGCTTCTCAGGATAAGGACTTTGATAGAGGAAAAGGCAAACCAGCAGCTGCTCTTCTCAGATCAAAAGCCGTTGATAGTAAGAGGTTGGAGAGAGACACCAAATGCAAGGAAAATGATTCTATTTTGTCCCACAATAAGATTAATGTTAAGAAATCAACTGATCGAGCCATCAGTTCCAAAGAGAAGACTAATTGCAAAACTATGATCTCCAAGATGAGTGACATTCTTGTGAAAGAGATAGTACGTAATACTGAAGATGACCCATTGGAGTCTGCATTTGAAGCTGCAAAACGTCAGCAGTCATTTGCGGCAAAGTCAATCATTTCTCTTCCTAAACGGCAAGTCATTCAACTTAAATCACCTTTTGGAAATAGATCTGGCCGTTTTCATAGATTGGAGGCTGGAATGAAAAGGTTCAAGCCACCAAGGCTTGATGACTGGTATAGACCCATTTTGGAACTTGATTACTTTGCAACTGTTGGATTAGCATCATCAGGTGAAGATGGGAGTCTAACTGTTAGCAAATTGAAGGAGGTTCCTGTGTGTTTTCAATCGCCCGAACAGTATGTGGAGATTTTTAGGCCATTGGTTTTGGAGGAGTTTAAAGCACAGTTACATAGTTCCTTTCTGGAAATGTCTTTGTTGGAAGAGATGTATTTTGGCAGTGTATCTGTGATGCTGGTTGAGAGAGTTGATGATTTTCATATGGTTCGATTTGTCTATGACGATAATGATTCTGCAGCTAATAGAAGCTTTTCAGAAAATGATCTTGTTTTGTTAACGAAAGAGCCATTGCAAAAATCTTTACATGAGATTCATATGGTGGGAAAGGTATGCCCTCATATTACATCATAATCTCCTGTGGAAGAGTTGGGTGAGAGTTTCATCATGAAAGGGACAAACCAGCTTAACCTATCCAAACAAAAACTTGCAGGACAAAGCATATATAAGTGTACCTATCTTTTCCTCGCCATAGTTCATATTTGCATGAAGTGTGTCCTAAGTTTTGATCGTGATATTTATTTTGCTCATTTCTGTTAGTAGTCACTTGAAATATAAGCAACATAATGAGTTCATTCCTTAACTGGTTACTGAAGTTTGACCCACTGAAGATTGCAAACTTCATTTTTTAAAGGAGTAAATCACTTTCTGTTCGAAAAGATATATCTGACTGCACCTGAAGGAACTATGAAGTTAGACCCATGTTATGTATTAGAGTGGGAGATCTCAGAAATTAGCTGCCGCAGTTGGATGCCTTTATATGATAGTTTCCACCCACATACACGATCATAGTTTCCTAAAGCCTTCTGTATTTGTTCGTTTATTTTTCAGGTGGAGAGGCGTGAGAGAGACAATAAGAGGAAATCAACTATATTGGTTATCAGGTTCTATTTTCAAAATGGTTCTTCACGATTAAATCAAGCTAGAAAGATCCTCATTGAGCGTAGTAAATGGCATGCAAGTCGCATAATGAGCATTACTCCTCAACTTAGAGAATTTCAGGCACTATCATCAATTAAGGATATCCCTGTACTTCCAGTTATTTTAAAGCCTGTCAATGATCCTCTTGGTGATGATCTACCTAAGGAAGTGGATCTGGGGAAGCTGTCCCAACCTTTGCAGCAAGTATTGAAATCTTCCTTTAATGACAGTCAACTTCAAGCTATCAGTGTCACTGTTGGATTGCCTAAGTTGAAGAAAGATTTTGAATTATCTCTTATTCAGGGTCCTCCGGGTAATTAATTTTGATGTTGAATTATCTCTTTTTTTGATTTACCATGGTCCAATGCTTTGCAGATTGATAATTTTCCATTTGTGATATATTGCCTTTATTGCTTTTGATTACATTCATAGGGGGTGCAATGATTTTCATAATGAGGATTTTTACATTTGTGACGTATTTAATGTCTCTTTTGCTTTTGGATATAGGTACTGGCAAGACTCGAACTATTTTGGCCATTGTCAGTGGCCTGCTGGCTTCACCTTTACAGAGGATGGGTAATGTCAAAAGTTTTCTTGATGGTAGTTTCAGGAGTAGTGCACGATGCACCAATCCAAGTCCAAGGATTAGTGAGACTGCTGCAATTGCAAGGGCATGGCAGGATGCAGCCTTGGCTAGACAATTGAATGAGGATGTTGAAAGGAGTTCAAAATCTACGGAAAGTTCAACAAGAGGGAGGGTGCTCATCTGTGCTCAGTCAAATGCTGCTGTTGACGAGTTAGTATCAAGAATTTCTAGTCAAGGGCTTTATGGCAGTGATGGAAAGATGTACAAGCCGTATCTCGTTAGGGTTGGCAATGTGAAGACAGTTCATCCAAATTCACTACCATTATTTATTGATACGCTTGTTGATCAACGTTTGGTGGAAGAGAGGATGAAAGTTGGCAATGAAAAGAATGATTCGAATGTGGACTCTTCAATTACTCTGCGTTCTAATCTTGAAAAATTGGTGGACCGTATCAGGTTTTATGAAACAAAGCGCGCTAACTTAAGGGATGGACATGCTGACCTTAAGAATTGTCTGGCAGATTATAGTTGTAAGGGGAATGATGGGAAAGAGATGTCTGATGCAGAAATAGAATTGAAGCTAAGAAAACTTTATGAACAAAAAAAGCAAATTTATAGAGATATTAGCACTGTCCAGACACAGGAGAAGAGAGCTAATGAAGAAATTAAAACTCTTAGACGTAAGCTTCGGAAGTCTATACTGCAGGAAGCTGAGATTGTGGTAGCTACATTAAGTGGCTGCGGCGGAGACCTCTATGGAGTGTGTTCTGAGGATATGTCAACTAATAAATTTGGGGTTCCCTCTGAGAATAATCTTTTTGATGCTGTCGTGATTGATGAAGCAGCTCAAGTAAAATTTTCTTTTCTCTGTTGAGGTTATAGTATTTTTGGCACTGGTCTTGCTCTTTTCGTCTTAGAAGCTTTTCTCCTTTGCCAATACAGGCTCTGGAACCTGCTACTCTGATTCCTCTTCAGCTTTTGAAGTCAAGTGGGACCAAATGTATAATGGTAAGAGAGTTAGCTTCTTTATGTTAAAACTTCTTATGTCATTGGCAAGAAAGAGTTCTGAAATTCACTATCTTCTGTTTAAGGTTGGTGATCCAAAGCAGCTTCCTGCGACAGTTCTGTCTAGTGTTGCAAGTAAATTTCGTTATGAATGCAGCATGTTTGAACGTTTGCAGAGGGCTGGTCATCCAGTCATTATGCTCACCAAACAGGTGAAGGAGATAGCTAAGTCTTCCCTTTATTTGTCTTAAAAATGTAATTCTATATGATCGAGTGGTTACAAGTATTGACAGTTACAGCGCCAATTAAGTGCTATAGCAATCAAACTTAGCACTTGCGACAATCTTTACCGGGTTTGTTGGTTATAATGTCCTGTGAAATGTATTTCATTTGTTTATCTGCCTGTCAAATGGATTCTGAGAGCATGACACACTGATCTAAAAGTTGCTGTGTGTTACATCATTCATTTGGACACAATAATTGCCGAAGTTCATGTACACACAGACTTTGTTGATTTGGGGATTTGTGTGTTGTGTTCTAGTTACTGTAAGTTTCAGTTTCATTGTTATTATTTGTGAACAAAACTAGCTGCCTATGTGGCACCTTATTATTTTTGAAATCCTTCGTCTTTATGGTTGTCTTTTTTTTTTATAAGTAAGCCAATCTTATTAAAAAAAAAGAGAGTTGACAGTACAAAAGACTATACTGACAACATCTAAAGCAAACAAGCTAAAAAACTAAGAAAATCTGGAAAACCCACAAAAGGATAACCCAAAACCGATTAGCCCACAGAAAAAGAGCTTGCAACATAGAACCCCCCAAACTAGACAAAGACACAGCCCTGTCTTCAAAACATCTCCCATTCCTTTCCCTCTACAAACTCCACCAAATGCAAGCAAGGATCATCTTCCAAATAGTCAACGCTATTGGATCCCCAAACTTCCTCTTCCAACAAAGCATAACATCCGCTACCTTTCTTGGCATAACCCAATCATAGTTAAGAATGTTCAGCACATGCCCCACAAACCTCGAGCTATCGAGCAATGAAGAAGAAGATGATCAACCGTTTCTCCATCGCACTGACACATATAGCACCATTCAATCACGCAAACTCCCCTCCTCCTTAAGTTATCACGCACCATTCTTTATGGTTGTCACCCAGGCCATTTCTTTTACTTAATTCAAATCTTTTTTTACGGTGTCTTTCTCTTTTCTCGATCTTAAATTCTCCCATTGAAAATCTTTCACCAACCTATGTGCCTTGGTGAGTGAAAGTTAGTCTGTCTTAACCGAACAAAATCGCTGCATCAATTGCTTTTTCTGTTGTTTGCTATTACTTAATTCCTATGTTTTTTTGTATGTTTTGCTTGGCCTCTAGCTTATGCAAGATTTTAAATGTCATTGCTAGTCATACATCTTTTGTCATTTTCTAATGCTTTAGTTTATCCCATAATACCATTTATCATTAATGCTCTCTTGGGGCTGGAGGTGGAGAAGGCCATGTCTTTTTACATTTTTCTTCTTTTATTTCTTGCAGTATAGAATGCACCCAGAAATATGTTGGTTTCCTTCTCGGCATTTTTATGATAGAAAGCTGCTAAATGGTGATAACATGTCTAGCAAGTCAGCTGCATTTCATGAAATCAAGGGTCTTGGACCATATGTATTCTATGACATTGTTGATGGGCAAGAGCATCGCGGTAAGAACTCTGGTGCATTGTCCCTCTACAATGAGCATGAGGCTGATGCTGCGGTTGAAGTTCTAAGGTTTTTCAAGAAAAGGTACAGCAAAGATGTTGAATACATTGTTTTTCAACCAAATGTTACTTCTTTGTAACGCGCTTGTTGATATATTGCTTCTGATTTTGTATTTGGATTCATCGTTTAGGTTTCCATCTGAGTTTGTTGGTGGAAGAGTTGGCATCATAACTCCATACAAGTCTCAACTCTCACTTTTACGTTCTCGCTTTTCAAGTGCATTTGGATCTTCTGTTATAGATGATATGGAATTTAACACCGTGGATGGTTTCCAAGGTCGGGAGGTGGATATACTTTTACTTTCCACTGTTAGAGCAGGGGATACAAGCTCTGCTGCTCTTGGGATCAATTCAAGCAGTATTGGGTTTGTTGCTGATGTAAGAAGGATGAATGTTGCTTTGACAAGAGCCAAGCTCTCACTCTGGATCTTGGGTAATATCAGGACTTTGCAGGCAAACAATAACTGGGCTGCTCTTTTAAAGGATGCTAGAAAGAGAAACTTGGTTATTTCAGTTACGATGCCATACCAGTCCATGTTCAAGACAGCATTTCATCGTGATAATCACTCGGGAAGAATGAAGCATGTTGAAAAGGTTAAAGATGCGAGCCGGCATGCATTGCAAATTGAGGGCAATCAAAAGCGAGCGTTTGAAAGGAAAACAAGGAATGTACGCCCTGCCAATCAGAGTAAAAGTACAGGTGTTGTAGATGAAAAAGATTTGGTGGGGACTAAAGATTCTTCATCTTTAGGAACAAATGGCAACAATGGAACTTCTGAGGATGTTAAGAGTGCAATCTCAGGAGACCACGCTAAGGCAGGTGAAAGAAAGAGCAAAGAGAGTAGTGATAAGAAAGTCAGCTTGGGGAATGCACATACGAGCAAAAGGAAGGCTAAATTTGAGAATTCTATGAGCGGTTCAGATAAATTTGGACGAGAATCAGGTGATGGTCATAACCTTTTGAAATCACAAGGGTCAAACAGACCGAAGAAATCTTGTGAGGCTGATAGAAGCCAGGGGAATCAGGCAACACCCTCAACTGAAGGCAGCCTTACGGAGAGAGATGCGAAGGGCAGAGGTAAAGCGCCCAGTCAAGTAGGCTCTGCTGAAGATTTGATTGCTAAAAGGAAGCAACAACGTGAAGCTGTCAATGCTATTCTCAACTCTTCTCTAATATCTTCGAAGAAGTCTGAAACTTCAATGAAACACTTGCCTGCAAAAAGGGCTCTTTCTTCATCAAATGTTTGTGGCAGCATAGAACCACCCAAAACAAGAAAAGGTACACTCTTCTGCCTTGCTGCTCTATTTTATCTACTAGACATCTGCTCTAATCTAGGAAAAATGAATGTCAGCAAAGTCATTGTTCACTCTAGGTATATGTTCCAGCAGCCTCAGTTTCGGCACATGGAACATTTACTTTTTTTGATGAATAGGCACATAGAACATTTACATAAACTGATCATGTCAGGATGATAACAGCTGAAACTGATGCCAACCCAAAACAGTTCAAAACAAACGATTTGAGTCCGTTTAGGTGGTAGGTAAGAAAGCTGGGTTTATAAGGAGGTTTTTTTTTTTTTTAAAAAAAAGTATCATAACAACTCTAGTATTTACTTAATCAAGGAGGTTCAAAAACCTTAGTTACATGCTCTAAGGGCGTGTCAGACCCTCCGAAAAGGCAATGGGTCAATGAGCTAGGGGACCTAAATGGCCATCCATACCCAAATGGGCGGAGAGTTAAGATGAGCCATAAAGGGTGGCAAGTTGAAATCAGCGGAAAAGGAAACCGGACAGCGGAGTAGAGTAGCAGAGGCAGCAGTGGTTGAAGGAGAAGGGTCAGCCTAGCAAAATGGCCGTGCACGTGAGCCCCCATGTGCCGACGGACCAACCCACGGCAAGGGCAGATGGAAGCACCGGGAGTCCCAGAGGACAGTCGGACGGTGCGTGCCAACCTGAGAGTACTAGAAGCCGCTCAAAATAGAAGAGAAAGTCATGGGTGTGTGAGATCCATGGACATGCGTGGGCGCACGTGAGGCTCCATGCGTCGGCCGGTCAGTGGCTGCCTTGGACGGAGACGAACACTAGACAATGCTAGAGCCATCCCCGCCGGTCTTGTGCTTCAAAAATCTCTAGAACCGCCTAGATTTGAGCTCTAAGTCTGCCGGAAAAAAGCCCCAGAAAGCAGATAGGTGGAGGAGAGGGAGGCAGGAGGAGCTCCTCCCGCCGCTAGAGAGGGCGGAGGGGGGAAAGAGGGCAGACGGGGGAGGGGGGATATTCTAGAGAGAAGGCAGAGCCTCTCTCTCTAGAAAAAGGGGGGTTGCGGGTGCTTAGAAGAGTCTAATTTTTCTCTTGCTGGGTTTATAATTTGCTCATATTCTGAAACTGCCGTCTCAAACTGATGCATATTTGGTCAGACGGCAGTATGGTACTGTTGTTAGGATTGTCTTGAAAAAGGGAGGGAGGGAGGGAGGGGGGGTGGGGGGATTAATAAGAGAAAACGGAGACAGAGAGATGCATATCTGGTCGGTTCTGGTTTTACCGTTCTTATATTCATGCAGCCCTACTGATACCATCAGATGGCATCAATTTTATGTAGGAAGCTGGTTGAATATTCTTGGGTTGGTCAGTTCAAGGGAGGAAGGTTCATCAACGTTTCTTTTGAAGCCTATTGATTTTTCTATTCGCTCATGGTAATGAACATTTTACTTATGTAGTTTCAGAGAATGTGTGGAAGTTTCATGTATGTTTGCCTAAATTCAAGGGAGGTTGGGGTGTGTAGTTTCAACTTGAAGTATCTTGTTGTCCTGTTAATTACTTCTCTTCATGTAGAAGTCTCGGCTTGCTGATTAAGTGTTTCTTCTAATTACTGAACTCGCTTTTATTGATAAAGCCCCCCCCCCCCCAAAATTTTTTGAGTTTTTATACGTTAAGTTGTTGATGTAAGCCATTTTGATCTTTCTCCCGGATGCTTTGCCTTTCTGACAGTCATTTTTCTCTTCTCTTTATCAGCTCCACAAGAATCTTCAACAAAGGCATCAGAAGATCAGATCCATCAGCGTCGCAGTAAGAGAGAGAAATTTTTTAGCTCCCAGGACTTGGGGTGAAGCTGGAAGTCCTCTAACGATTTAATCTGCAGGATGAAGCTTTGTGATCTTTGAAGGGAGTATAGACTGGCTTTTGCCAGCAGTAAGGTAATTGGTGGAATTTCGTCCTCTCTATCCTCATATCAAATACATCAGGGTCTCTAACAGTAACTGATGAATTTTTTATCAGGTTGCTGGTACTTGTTGGAAATGTTTGTGCATCAGGCATACAGCAGCATAGTTTTGCTAGTGATGGCTGTGACATTAGGCTACAATTCTGCAACATGTTTGTGATGATTCTGAAAAAGCATTCTTGACATCTTGGGCTTTCAAGCTGCAATTGGGTTGTGAAGTGCCTAACACGATCCAGGAATTTACTTCGCAACTTGCTGCTGATTGCGGGAATTCTTTCAACCATTTTTGTGAAAATCTATATAGGGTTCTTTGACATGGTCTATCGATGATTGGAGCATATAACCTTCAGTATCTTGTCAGTCGCTGATGGCTACACTACAGTATGTGTTATTGTCATTCAGATTTGTGCTTCAAGTGAAGGTGACTACCTATGGATTTCCGTGAACTGCATCACTGTTGGGTGTTATATCTTCTATTCCTGTTGTTAGGCACTGAATTATGGGAATTCAGTAATGCAACGTGGTGCAATTTGGAAAGGAAGAACATTGCCTTCACATTCTCGAGGGTGACAATTATCTGGGTGCTTACATGACAGAGGAGCAAGATAAGCCTTCATGTCATGAAGCCTTGGTTCTTGGGCCAAACAAGGATACATGGTACGATGGCTTTCTTATCGAGGATACATGACAGAGGAGTGAGAAGGCTTATACTTTTTTCTTGATAAGTAGGAGCGAGAAGGCTTATACGGAGATGCAAACCTCTGTGCGATCTAAAATGATTTTATCCAGGGGTTCCCTGCCCCACCTGAGAATGTTGCTCTACTTGAAACATGGAGCGTGAATGAGTCAGTGTTGAGAAGGAGAGATAGATAGTTGTCTTGTAAACGTGATTTGATATATGGATGATTATATGCTTGCAATGGTGGCGTCTGGTGCTTGAAGCTCGGGACCCTCTGCTTTGGGGTTCTCCTTGTAACTTTTGTACATCTATATTTAATGCAACTTACCATCCATCCAAAAAGAAGAAAGTGATGGGGCATACATAGATGATAATGAGGAGAATTAAGGTCAGCATTTGGTGAGGTCGATTTTTGGTGTGTTGTGACAATCATGACAGGTGATGATCACAATCTTCTTAGCCGAATTCATTCTCATGAAAAGATCGGATATGATAATGACAGGAATGAATATCAGCTTGGGTTGGGAATCCAAAAACAAAAGAGGGCCTGTGGAAGGAAGAATGGTTAGGGGGCTAGCATGCACCTTCCTTTGATCTTCTGTAGGAATCCATTTATTTATATCTGGAGAGACAGGTCAGGGTCGTGCGAATTCATATACTTGATGTTGCACTTTCTTTTCAATACTGAATTGATTCTTTGAGGGAAAGGCCCATTGCAGTTGCTTGCCACTTGAGCCAGTGCAAAGAAAAACTAATGGAGCATGACTCTTGTACTTACAGTTTTTTTTTTTTTTTTATTGTTTTAGGCAAATGCCAAAGCTCGTACACCAACTGTTAGAAGGTTCTGGTTTGCAAAATCCTGAAAAGATGGAGTTGTCTCAATAGTCGATGCAGAGCCACATGATTTATGCTCATTTATTTTTCTTCTGGGCATGTGTAATATTTTAGCTGAAGTAATCTCACATCAGAACTTCAGATAACCACGTGAGCTGCACATGATACAACCAGATGCGCAATCTCTTCCATAACCAATCAATGCTAACTAGGCACGTGGCCATTTTCCTGGTGGTGAATTTCATTAATTTCAAATAGTGGGTGACGATATTGGATGAGCTCCTCTCTAAATCGAATATAATACCACATGGTAGAAAGCAAACTCATAGTAGTAAGATTTGGCCTTCCAAGTTTTAGAGGTTAATGATTGGAAGGCCAGTCCCTCAAAAACATTTCTTTACCAGAATCTGAAGACCTAACATGGTAGATAGATGCTTGAAGCATTTTTTTAGGACATGATGTGCTGTTCGTCTGTCACTTGAGAATTCTCTGTTAAACAGCCGAGCCTGAAGTCACGGAAGGACTAAAATAAAAACGGAGATGCAGCTCAGGACCTATGAGGAATGAATTGAACTTTAGTGACTCTTTTGAAAAAAGGTTAAACTCCAGGACTGACAAATATATTAAGCCTAAATGATTCAAGGAAAGAAACAAAATTGGTCCTGGTCAGATGCATCGTTTAAGTATATATATCACTTGTTTCGATGAATATATTCGCTTATTCGGTCATCTTTAATGGTGTGGGAAAACCCAGAACAGCGACCTACAGTAACACTCAAAAGGATCATCAAATAAAGGAAATACGAAGGTCCGAATATGAAACGAAATGCCTCAACTGTCATGACACGCAGCAGCAACGGTGGATCATTGTTGTCTCCGCTTGTTGATGTCTCCTACAATTATTGTTTGGGCGGCTATATAGACATGGGCTGCTGAAAAAATGATTGGAAGGGCCCCAATGGAGATCTGGTAAGCTTTTTTCTGGGAGTTATCCAGAGAAGAAGAAGCTAATAAACCTATCGGTGGTCGAATACAGCTGAACAAGCGAGTCAGTGTCAGTGACCACATTCGGTTCATTTGCTTGGTTTTTTGGTCCCATGAATGCAACATCTCCTGCCTCTGCTACTCTTCTTTAATTTGTGAGCAACGAGGAGGAAACTGATGCACCCATATCGTTTCCCTGTTATGGCGGGGCTTGAAACCTTGATCCACATGGGTGATGGGAGGGAGTATGTGTACCGCCGGATGTGTCGGTTTGCGTTTTTCACGACTACGCTTCGGTGCAAGAGATGTAAACGTTTTCTACTCTCCGCAATCGCGGCGGGACAAGGGTGTCGAGTGATCCACACATCTTTGACCGTCTGTGTTTGGTCTGTGAGAGAGTTTTCCAGTCTATATAGGATTTCGATTCCGTGAGAGTTTTTATAAAAAATTATTTCGATGTTACAATTGTGCTAGTTATATTGTTTTGCTAATGCTATTGACAGAAAAGGACTTCAGGTAGACTGCCTACCTAAAGCGTCGTGTTAGTGTTGAGTGTAATTTGTTCTGTTTTGCTAATGCTACTTGCCACTTGGTGTTCTGTCTCGCTGTTTTTGACGTTGCTTGGAGCATTTCTGATTGCTTTTCCCTTGGATACAACTTCTTTTTTTTTTTTTTAGTCAGGTTTCCATACCAACTTGAGCGCACCTCCACTGATTTCGGAATCTGTAGAGTCTCCCATTTCCACACAAACTGGGGTTTGTGCATTCCCCTTGGATACAACTATTTTCGCCTGATTTCTCCAAATCTCTCCGCAAAGCAAGCCTATACATCCATAATACTCCATAGATTGAGCATCTGAGTCTGTCCTTGTCTCATTGTAATCAGGTTTTTCATATTTAGGCCCCGTAAATGCTGTCAGTCACAGCAAAGTAATCCACGTTAGGAGAGATGAGAGAGAGAGAGAGAGAGAGAGAGAGAGGATGTTAACTATTTGAATACTTCTGTGCTTTTAATAATGTCCATAATCAAGGGTCATGTGAGCAAGAAGTAAATGTTAATGATCATGAAAAGGGAGAGCAATTAATCCCCTAGGAAAGCCATTAGAGTCAAAGCTAAGTTAATTAATACTCGATGCATACTCTTGGAGGTAACTTCATGTGCTAAAGCAATCATCCAAGATTAAGATATTGGCCATCACTTATACCGACATTCAAATTCTAATTAACTTAATAACTGCAATTTAAATTGCTCTAAAACCCAAATGTACTACGTACGATTTGTCCATCTTCTACGACCTTTGACCATTTCATCAAACTTCGTTATTGCTTAGCCTCAACTATTCTAATACAACTTGGCACAGTACTGACCACATGATATTTCCTTACTGGTTATAGTACCTTCCATGAATTCCTTGGCAATTGCATTTGGGATGGAGATGATGCATTCACACGTAAAGAAAAAGAAACAATGGGAAATAAATATCATTGATCAACTGCGTATAGCTTAATGATTTCCTCAACCTGCAGCTATTTCTGTACTTAAATGATTTCCTCTCTTGTTTGTCTACTTCTAATAGAGCACCTAATCTCTGACTCTAATCTAGTTTCCGGCCTCTTGTTCCTTAATTTCCACATTTTTTTGGTTCTACAAACTTGCATCTTTGTGAAGAGGAAGCCACAGTACTGCATGAAGATTGTGGACCGTGGTGAGGGTAGTCAGGATCTGCATTCTGCAGAACAGACTTATGCTTTTGCATGTTAAACGGCAAGGAGAAAATTTGTGATTCTAATGAACATCTCAATATAGAATACCATAGCGACCATAAGTTGTAAAAGACAACGTACGTTAGTCAACTAAATATAAACAATGGTTGAATGAAAAGGACACCCATGTTCCCACTCTGTACTAAGATGTCAACTTGGGGATTTTTCTTTTGGGTTAGCATTTGTTTTCTCTCTTTCTTCTATGAGAAATGGTGGGATATCACATGGAATTTCTTCAGCGCCATCTTCCACGATCTTCTTAGCATCCCGAAGTTGGATAAATAAGGACAAACTCTTGACTAAATAAAAGTAAAGAGGCATCAAGATACAGATATCAAGACAGAGATGAGAAAAGAATAATCTCAGAGAGCACCTCAGCTTGCTTGTGGGTTCTTGACTGTTAATGCAGTTACTTCAGAACAACTTGCAATAAATTAACTCGATCTAAGGAGAAGATTTAGCTTCCACAGACAGACACCCGAGGTTGGAGAAAAGTTTTAGAAAAAACAGAACACTTCAGAGATATAACATCTCAGATCTTACTCGCAGACGGCAAGTTGCATCGTTTGAAACTGGATACTACACAAAAGTTGCATGAATATATCTGGCTTACTAGTGGATAGTTTGACGTGGATTAATCAATCAAATGAATTGTTCAGATATGTGCTTTCGCTCATGGGAAAGTATATTCGAGAGTATCCTTCTCCACATAGGAAGGAGAATCAGTAAGTATTTTGAACTTTTGTTAAAAAAGGCATGATTGATCATTGGTTTTTGAGTCAATCGTTAAGCCAGTGATCATCTTCCACTGTCTCAGTTATGGCCAATTTTACCCATAGAATGGGAAGATTAATAAGCTGGGAAAGTGAGTGCCAAAAACCAAGATACCTACAACAGAGCACTCTCACTCCCACCCTAGGAAGCATATATAGTCATCAGATTCCCCCCTAACTTGTGCTATTGGTTATCTAAGTTGGTAAGCTCTAAAAATTGCAAAATCCAAGAGAGTCAGGTTGAAATCTAGAAGCTATACCTAGGGATCAAATCATCACCAGACAAACAAAAACGCCTTCAAGGGATTCGATTTCTCAGTGCAAAGAGGCAGTACTTGCACCAGTAACCGATGTACCCGAACTTTAATGATATATTAGAATAAGATATTTCAAATAATGATTAATAATTGGAGTCGCTCAGTACACCAGCATCTTCCAACTACTTTAAATCCTTGCACCACCACCCACTGGCGATTCACACAAGAGCATCCAAAGGAAGGAGAGCAGAAACAGCAGCTCTTTTTTCAGCAAGCAAGTTTCATGGATTCAACGAAGTCTAACAAGATCAGAGAGATTGTAAGGCTTCAACAGATCCTAAAGAAGTGGAAAAAGCTTGCAAATGCTCCCAAAAACAGCTCCAATACTATTACTTGCAGCCCCAGCACCGCCATTGGCAATAAAAGCATCAAATTCCTAAAGAGAACACTTTCCTTCTCAGATACTTTTGGGGCTTCCAATGATGTCGTCCCAAAAGGCTTTCTTGCCGTTTGTGTGGGGAAGGAGCTGAAGAGATTCATAATCCCAACAGAGTACCTGGGTCACCAAGCATTTGGGATGTTACTGCGAGAAGC
Source organism: Morella rubra (assembly GCA_003952965.2). Lineage (NCBI taxonomy): Eukaryota > Viridiplantae > Streptophyta > Magnoliopsida > Fagales > Myricaceae > Morella > Morella rubra. Next base: position 4,793,727 of record CM025851.1, on the reverse strand, counting down.
AGAAGAAGAATTTGGCTTCCAACAAGAGGGAGTTCTCAAGATTCCTTGTGAAGTATCTGTGTTCGAGAAAATCTTGAAGGTGGTTGAAGAAAAAAGAGAGGTATTCTTCTTGGATGAGTTTGGTTACGATGCAGACAAGGAAAAGATTGGGTGCTCCTCACCGGATTGTGAGCTTACATCCTCTCATCTTCCTCAGATGTGTAGATGATAACACATGATTTTTCTTCTTCACCAAATACTGTTCTGTTTTCAGTTTTTATCCTTTATGTTGTGAATGCAAATGTATGAGGCAGACGAGTATTACTGAGATCACGGGAGATTTTACAGATAATAAGACATATTTCTTCTTATGCAAGAAAATAGATACTAGTTGGATATGATCACTATCCAGGTTCTTATCGCATCTGCAGTATTTTGGCGCAAAAGACGATTATATTTTCTCGATCCTTGAAACAACAACCTTTGAGGTTCCACTCAGATTCGGTAGCCAATGATCTATGTACGTAGTAGCCGGTGCTGTCATGCCACTCTAACGAGAGAAATTGCAAGGGCAAGATGACCTTTTCTCCGTACCCAGTACTTGTGTAATTTGGTTTTCTATTTCCGTCTATGACGTGGCCTACTTTAATTCAGCTTCTAAAAGAGGGAAGAGCATTTGAGTTACATATTTGGATCGCTGTCAAGATCCATGTGGATCTCCCTTTTATTATCTTATAAATGGCAATGGATGATGTTAGACCGAACTGAACCAATTGTTGATCAACAGCTAGCCAATCGAGTACTTTAGTTTAAGCTTGAGCTAGCCCGTCGAGGAAAATACTACACCAGTCCATAAATTAACTAGAAAAATATGCATATGGTATATACTCTCTGTTGACGTAAAAGAATAGGCATTCATATTGCACTGATATTTGAGCACCTCTCAGTACGCTAATTAAACAGAGAGCAAAAGGGCAATTAGTACTCCTAAACAAACGGACATATACATGTGAAATAATTATGCTCAAGCTACATTTCTGGTAAACAGAGCCAAAAAAACCCTCCAATTTGTGACAACGTCTAACATACTAAAAACACTAGAAGAGGATTTTTTAAGCAAAAACAGATCTGAAGATATTTTGGAACTGACCATTCTTCAACGGGGAAGGTTTATATGATCTTTTGGCATTGCGGGCCCTTTCCAGCCCCCATGGCTGCAAAATCCTTTGCTGCTGTCTTGCATCGAAGCAGGCGTGCATGGATGAAAATAGACCCCAGGAAGATGACACAAACGTCTGTGCACCTCTTATCCGTCTAACACAAACTCCTTAATTATGATTTATCTTACATGAACAAGGAGCTGAACGAACAAAAGCAACTGGTTAACACTAAGTTAAATTAACCTACTGCATGTTTTGATCACAAGATATATAGAAGAAGTATCATGTTAACAGAATTATTGCATCAGAATTATTTGGTTATCATATGGCTCCTCTATACCTTCTTAATATTGTTCTTCTTTTTGTTGTTTGCCAAGCATGTCCACAATATTTTTTCAAAATCTTCTTCCTCACAGGGAATTCTAATCCCGCCCTCTTGCTCATACCCAAACTCCTCAGCCGCTCTATCCATTATAACCTTAAAATCTGGCGTCGACAAATAGCTCAGGGGAATCACGAACCTCCGAAGCTCTGGCCCCACATAAAGTGCCAAGAACCCTTTAGGAACCTCTGTGCAAGTGGTCGTCTCATGTGAACGCCAACTGCCATCGGATAGTTCTCCTGCAAGCAATGACTCCCCCGAACTCCCACAGGTTTCCCAAAGCTCCGTTCTCTTCGCGTTGATAGAGGGAGGCATTTGGTGAGGTGGGGTCCGCCATAGGCGTAGCCGATGAATGGTCTTCGACCAGGTAAGATAACATAGTTGGCGCTTCATCTTGTCCGAATTTTAAAATTTAATTTCGAGCTCATGGATCATAGAAATGCAGAGAAAGAACTCGTGTAGTTGTGGACCTTATCCCCATCATCTTTTCATGACTTGGCTTCTGGCAACCTATACGCACTCCATGGGTTACAAAGGAAAAACAACCAGAAAAAAGGAGAGACAGATTGTTTATAAAATCTCCAAGACAGTTTTTTCTACGTTGTTCTTTAGTTTCTTTCGCTGGAATCATTAAAATTGGGCGGGCAAGATTATAAAAACGCAGGAGAAACGAAAGGAGAGTTCATCCTATCTATCACGGAGGAGAAGCCTCATGCATGCATGGGGAAAAAGGTCAAAGAAAAAAAAAAATCTAGCTCTCTGCGTGAGAATGAATTGAGGATCCTTTGTTTTAGCGACAAACTAAAGCGCTAGCTGATTCCATCTGTATGAAGGGCAGAGAAAGCGTTAAATACCTTTGTTTTCCAGAGAACTGTTGACCATATACATTTCCAAAAATATCGAATGCTCCTCCATTTTTTTCTCGGAGCCTTCCGGGCTACCTCTGTAAATTTTTTGTAAGTAAAGATGACGTCAGAATTTTATTAGAAAAACTTCACTTGTAATAGGAGAATACCGTGCTAACAATCAAATTTGATCGGTATAAATGAAACACCTAAACTCAAGCTAAAAAAAACAACAAAAAATCTAAAACAAACAAAAGAAACAAAACCAAACAACGCAATTAATTATTCTACCTTAATTGAAACAAACCCCACGTGTCAATGAGAATAGAACCAACAACCACCAAATGAAGACCGGCCGTAGAAGAATAAATACAATTTAGGAAGATTGGCTACCTCTATATAGAGTAGGGTAGTGGCGGAACCAGGAATCCAATCGAAAGGGGTCGAACTCCTCAGGAAAAATGACAAAAAAATTTTTTTACTAAGTAATGCAAAAAAATATCTTAAAGTTAAAATATCAAAAATTAAGGACTAAAGATAATAAAAATATTGAAATACACGTACCGTACTATTTACTTATTCATTATCTAAATAAAATACAACAAAACAAACAAAATTAATCAATCTAATTTTATAACCTAATCACAGTTTCATAACTTAGTCATAATCGCAATTTCAATATAATGCACAATCAAAATCTTAATCAAAGATTCACAAATTCATCAATAATTATTCACCACATTATCATCAATAATTTATCAATGAATTCATCAATAATTCATCACATTATTCACCTTGGGGTTGGGGGTGGGCTTCGATTGTTGGGGGCGGGCTGGGCTTAAGACATATGTATATATATAAATAAATAATTGGAAGGATTTCTCAGGGCAATGGGGGTGGCTGTCCCCCATTGTCCCTGTGTAGTTCCGCTCCTGGAGTAGGATATATGCTGCTATATTTGACTGCCTTTAAGGGTCAAAAGAATCCTTTTACGGCGTTATATTTATGGCTCTTTGAAATATCTGGATTCTTTATTTCAAATGGTACTTTTATCTTCGTAGATTGCATCCTCTACATTTTTTGGTCTCCCTTTTGACCTATTGTAATGGAGAAATCCCACCAGACATGGAGACCCATAAATAATGGATGCATCTCCTATCTAATGTTATGGGTATATATATATATATATATATATAACCACATACATACATAGATATGTATCTATGTTCAAGTTAAACCAACTCAACGTGATGTTAAACTGGTTAATACAAACTTTAGTAGAATTAATATCCCACCATATTATATATAACGAACATAATGTCTTTTGCTATCTAATCCAAAACTTATATGTGGTTACTAGATTCTTACACATACGAAATGTGGTTGTCTATGGTTCCGACGCGTGTGGCCAGATTTGCTGCTGGATCTTTATATCCGGCATATTATTAGGATCTCTAGTTCGTTTTGATTTTTTTCACCAGCACTCTAACTGTGCTCCTGGTTTGTACTAGCTGTTTTTTCTTGAATATTAATATATAAATTATATTTGCCTAGAAAAAGAAAAGAACAGAGATAATCTCAAGAATTTTAAAGGACGTACGATAGTGCTTGATCTCTAATTATTTAGCTTGTTTTACGTCTCTTTTCTCAATTATGGATCAAGAGCCTTGAGTTGTTTTTATTCACAGCGCACTGCTAGCCACATTTGGAAACATCGGTTCCCGAATCATCAAGATGATTACTTGAAAGCATACGCATCCAATGGCTATTTGATCTAAGAGGAACGGATCAATAAAATCACGTTTTCTGAAAGGAAGCTCTTCATATGATAAGAAATCAGAAATAAATTAATTGTCCGATTTATTTATGTCTAAAAGGCATACGAAAGAAAAAGTTTCTCATAACAAGAGAACCCCTATAAGCAGAGTATCTTAGTAGGATATTATTGATCTCCAATATTCAACAAAGAAGAATCCAGAAGACTACCCTATCTCATGCTTTCTCTGCAAGCGAGCTTAATTTACAATTAAAGGACAAACTGGATTTCTAAGATAAATGAACAACAAAAATGCAATAATCAAAAGAATATTGATAAAAAAAAAGGAGGGAAATTGTCCCTCGCATTACAGACATCATGGTAGAGAACGTGGAATGTGTTTTAATGTAATGTAGCAATTACTGTTACTTGGTTCTTGTAATGACCCTCTGAGTGAGTTCCACCAGTGCCCTCCTCGACTTCCTTACATCTTCATCATCAGTTTCAGGGAGAGAATCAATTGCTGCAGCAGCAAGGTTGGCATGTTTCGCCGCTAGCTCTCTTGCCCTCTGCATTCCGCGACTCTTCCCCAGATACTCAAGAGCCTATTCCAGATAGGTAGTCAACTTTCAGTCATCGACTTTAACAAGGTAATGGTGGTGTATTCACTTCAAAAAGTATGTTCAGGGTTGCGAATTTTACCTCATTTATAAATATTAATGAGGTAAAATACTAAAATGGAAATAAAACTAATCGAACTGAACAACCTGCACATCCAATTTCCAGAATTTATAAAGCCAAGGAGCTAACTTTAAGTCAACTAGTCGAATTATAGTACCCTCTCCAACAGATCATTACCTGATTTAGGTCTTAACAGAAAGCAAAAATAAGTTTCATCGTCCAGCATCAGATGGGCTGACAATCTTCCATGATTACACATGGATCAGATCAATACTGGACATGGTTTGTGGGAGATGGTCATAACAACGTCTCGTTATCAAATCTGTATTTCTGAGGACACAAACTTCAATCCAAAACTGATGAAATGCAATAAGCAGTGCTGGTGTCAATGCCAACAGCTGAGTCAAGCTGCAAAAGTGTACAGGCTAACAAATCGGGAGACGCATCAAAACATCTCTCAATCTGAACTTTATTATAACGAAGGCACCAAACGTGAATTTTGTCAATGTTTGAAAGGTATTCAGAATTGACTCAAATATTGAAATCCTAAAGACGAAATATCTGCAAATTTACACTTTGACCCAAAGGAAAATGGTTACATGCGCACAAATAGAAACATGAGATGAATTTTAAGGCCCACTGAATGTCGCACTTGGTTTTAACACGATCATAGTTAAATAGATAGCATGAAAAGTACGGTGCTTCAATTTCAGAAAGAAACTGCGTGCATAGAGACTGGACATAGCAATAACAGGTTAAGGTAACCCTTAATAGCAAAATCACGAGTTGTCTGTTGTAGTGTAAGCTCTCAACATGCACTAGGATTTCAAATCACATAAAATACTTGCACAGAAAAGACCATGTGAACTTACAAGATCAACATTTGCAGGGTTGTCAAATCCCTGGTCAACAACTGCATGCAACTGAGGGAACTCTTCCATGGCAAACAGTATTGGAGCAGTTACGATTCCCTTCAAATTTGATTTGGAGAGATGAGCACAAGAAAGTGAACAGTACTGGTCAGTATATATGTCATTAAAGTAGGCTATAGTAAATTATAAATATGATCCATGAAAAGTCATCCCGCCTGTTGTATACAGCAACTCAAAAATTGAGTAGCATGTGAAAGAATGCTTGAGGAATGTATTTAGCAGTCAAAATGAGAGATACTAGCAGAAACAAACAATTCAATAGTGTGTTCGAACACCAAGAAATTATCAAGATGTTGTACTGATTTGTGATCACTAAGAAAATGCACCAAAAGCATTACATGCACGATTTCAGCAAGCTTGATTAAAGGACATTATTTATGCCGACTAGCTGTATTGGTAAAGATTAAGAGTGATGGGTTCATCTCATCAACAAAAACCCAGAGGCAAAATATGGTTGAAAAACCCTACTGAATATAACGGAGATTCTCAGCCCAAAAATCGCATTACATCACAAATCTAACTATACAAGATTGGCAGTTATTACAAACTACCACAAGATATATTGTTGAAGGTTATGGTAGAAGCAAAAAATATTCCACTGAAATTTGGAAGTGTTGGGAAGAATAGATCTTGACTGTGTGCACTCCAAGTCAATTCATTCTTAGCATGAATCTGGCAGAGAACAGGTGCCAGTATTGGGCTATACACATTGAGATATCAAAAGGATAGGTGAATTACATGACGGATGTCAGATAAAGAACCCTTTCCAAGTGAAGCTGATGTGCCTGTGAAATCAAGAACGTCATCTATCAATTGGAATGCCAATCCCTGAAAGGAACAAAAAATAGATCAGATCTAAGCTCTAAATAATTTAAGCTTGGAAATATTCATAAGCTTTTCCAGGTAGCAAGGGAAGGCGGGAGTTCAGATTGTTTGCAGGCCTTCACAGATCACTGAATGAAAATCAAGTTAACAGAAGTTTACAGCTATTATCTTAAAATAATTGTGCATGTTTTTTCTTCACATAATAACAGCAATATCCCTTTGTCCTTGAGGCACCATCTGGCAGTAATCAACATGATTTCTTTAATTGCATTCCCTTCTGGGATTTGGGGTAGTGGAAGAACTGGATTGGCAAAACTTCGGAGCCAAACTCGTCTAACTGAACTACTAAAACCAATTTGAAAACATGCACTACATACATTGGACATAAAAGAGCTTCCTTGTGGGAACAGAGGAAAAACACAAATGTTAAAAAAAAAAAAAAGGACATTTATAGCCTGCAATTGTGAAATTACTCGTGCTCATTTGCAGGAAATATTACTTAAGCTCACTATAGCAAAGATAGTTTACATATTGGTCATCAGTTCAGACCATTTACTGTTTGCATGATCTCTTTGACCAAATACAGCCTAAAACCAGCTAAAAAAAATGCCTTTATGCTGTTGGTGTTCAGTCCCATTTCTTGTGTGTGTTTTTTTTTTTCCCATTTTTGCGTGAAGCTATTAGTCTATTCTGGAGGTGTACCATGTTCAAAATAGGAAGAGAGTCCTAGTTGCTGGAGGAAAGTAAGCAAAGTTTCTTTATAGGTTCACCATTTCTCCAGATTTTTGTGTTTGGACATGGCTAACTAATAAGAGAACCCACAACTAAGCTTATTCCCTGCAGTAATTTACAGAGAAGAATTAAAGAATTTACAAACCAGATTTTTGCCATACTCATAAGCTAGCGTTGCAACTTCCGATGTCTGCCCAGCGAGAACGGCAATTGCCTTGCAGCTGTTGGAAATCAATGATGCAGTCTTGTAGTATGTCTTCTGCATATAATATTCTATGCTGCAATCACCAAAAGAAGATACAAAATAAAAGCACCATCAAAACAATTATTATGCTATCATAGACATGCGAAATCAAATTTAAATAGACAAGTGCCAGATTTGCCCCAAGGCACCCACTTACTGACACAGGACAATAGCTGAAACTCCAATTCTAGCAATATATTTCGGGGTAAGAACTACGGGGTTCTGCCATAGATTGGTTTCTAGGTCTCTCTTGCTCTCTTTTTTCTCGGACTGAGTCGATGATAATCACCAGATTATATGAACGGGGTTCACAAAAAGGACTTTAAGGACAGGTTGAGGATTACAAAGTAGAATAAAAAAAATCAAAGTTAAAGTCGACCCAACATATTCAAAGGAGAACAATAAGAACAAAATGCAGAAGAAAAGAGAACTAAAGAGGAGAGCAACTAGAAGAAAGATGAGACTCAAAAGGGAAAGGCTTAACGAGCTATTCAATCCTAGAACTTGAAATGAAACTAAATATAATGACTTTAATGAAAGAACCAATTACCCTTACTGGTTCACTGTTCACCACAATGAACTGTATTGTGCCACAGTAGATGAAGAGAACCCAGTGATTACGACTTACTAAAACTTCTAATTTTCTTGCTAAGAGAAGTACCAGGTAGATGACAACTGATTAAATTTTAGCATTCTCGTCTGGTGTGGATTACAAGACTCCAGTTCCACCAAAGAAACTTATCTGTCAATATCTTGCCGACTTCCTTTGCAACACTTACCTAAATAAATGCACTCCAGAGTGATAGAGGTATGTGATGTGTGCGCACATACTTAAATCACGCTTCTAGCCCAACCAGGAATGGAAAATTCCAATGTCCCAGATAGGCAATTCGCTGGTCACACCTAGCAGTATTACATAAAGCATTGAAACGCATGAATAAACATGGAAATTCACTAGGGGTTCTTACAAGACACAATTAAATCCTCTTAGCTGCAGCTAGTGTTGGAGGACAAAACCATGAAGGCAACCATTGCCTGAAGGCTGTTATGCGATAACTAGAAATTGGGAACATCAATTCACACACTGGTCTCAGCAATGCACATAAGCATATGCACAAAGGCTGGCAATTTTGTTTCAAAAGGTGAACCAACATAGCCTTACCAAGGCTCAGTATGCATTCTATGACTCATGTGCTTTGATAAACCTCAGCAGGACACAAGAAAAATTAACTTGGAAAAAGGGGGAAGACTAGCTTGGTGGATTTTTTTTTTTTTTTCAATACATAGCAAACAGCCTTTGTACATGATTAAACTTTTAGTGTTGAAATGTATTGTTTAGAAGCTCTCTTGCTATAAATGTATGATTGAAGATAATGATTGTCGCAAAAGTTGCACAGCAAAATACACGAGATATAAAAATAAAATGTCATTTCGGTCTACAGTGACAAATAGGTTTTTTTTTTTTTTTTGATAAGTAAGCCAATCTTATTAGAGAAAAAGAAAGATGACAGTACAAGATGACAAATAGGTATAGTACTAAAAAAGCTCGTCAAACTCAGTGTCAACTTGAAGACTAAATAAGCAAGAAACATTCATTAACAGAATGATTGGGGAATCTTGCTTTACGGCAACTGCGTGTAAAATCATCATTAGGTATGTGATATACAGATGGAGGTGTGATCAACCATCTTAACATGTCTTCCAGACAAGCGATGCAGGACAACAAGCACTTCCATCAGCCGACTCATACAAGACACACATGAATAATAACTCATCTAAAGGGGAGAAGTACTTAACTAACTCGGAGGCAAGAGCAAGCAAGGACAATAGTGGAATGGAGCAATGAGCAGGATCAATCACGGCGATAAAGAAGATAGAGGACTTCTCTTAGAAAATAAAATATTTCATTGATAGGACTTTAGATATCTAGTTTACAGCATATAGTGAATGGGTTTTTTCAAAAAAAGTAAAAGAAGTGGAGCCACATACCTACAATGTTGTTTGGATGAAGTGGTCATTTGCATGGTTTCACCCGTCACAAGATGTGCGACAGCTTTAGCTAATAATGATACCACCTAGGGATACACAGCAATTATACAGATGATGGATGGAAAGCTGGAAACAGAAAAAGAAACTGCAACTATCTATCCCTGCCCGATATATGTTAACATGTTCATTAACATTATAACATTCACTACCTCTGTGTTTTTCAAAGAGGCAAGTGCCACACAAGCTCGAGAGAGCAGGAAATCTCCGGCTAATACAGCTACCTACATCGCACAAAAAAAAAGAAAAAGACAAAAGACAAAAGACAAAAGAGAAACCAATGTTACGCCATAATACTCCACAACTTAGGAAGGGACAAACAGAAAAATAAGATCGGCTAATACAGCTACCTACATCACACAAAAATAACAGAAAAAGGAAATCTCCATGCAAGTACGTATATAAACAATGTGGATCATTTCCCCTCTGGTAAATCCCAAAAGTACCTAGCTTCCAGCACTACAATTCAAAATTGAATATAAGGTTACACACATATGACATCCCTCAAAGTTCAAATTTAAAAACTCTCAAGCCCACGTTACCAAAATAATAGTGACAAAATTAGATGTGGATTGGAGAATCATAGACAGAATTACAAGTAGTTATTGCAATGACAATAAAAATGGCAATCAACCACCTTTGACATTAAGAAAATACACGTACCTTATTCCCCATTACAAAATTCAATGAACCAATGCCACGTCTTGTATCTGCATCATCCAACACATCATCATGTAGAAGGCTCGCCACCTAAGAAAATGAAATGTTCACATTAATCTAAAAGCAGCAGCAAAGATGCTTCTTGACATGAAAGGAACACATATAACTACAGCGACAGGGCCATGGGAAGCTCTCCTGGTTTCCTCCAGGACCATTTCAAATACATGGATCATGCTGTTTCTAGTGGGTTGGTATCCATGAAATGGTTTGCAAATGGTTTGCAAATGTTTTTCGCATCCCTTAACCTTGAACCTAGACCTAATGTCTATTCTTGCCAAAACCTATAACTTTAAGTGATGACACATATTTCAAAATCAATCCAGCTAAAGGCCACAGAACTGCTTCTGAAAAATTTCCAATAGTCACAAAGCAGATACACACCAAAAACTAAAACTAATGAGCTTGAGCAAATAATGTTGGATCATTCACTCTTTTACGCTATTTCTCAATGTGGATTCCATAATGTGAATTTTCTAACAATTTTCACTTGTGTAAACATATCACAATGTTTTTTCTTCTGAAACGGACGCCTGCCCCAACCCTTTATGCAATTTCCATGGTTATCTCCAAGAGCCAAAAAACGAAATAAAACCAGGTTTGGGTCTATTAAACAGTGACAATTACGATATCTATAGGAAGAACAAATATATCTTGAACCGAGTAGAGCAACAACACTTAAAAAGTGTGAAAATAAAACGGGAGAAAACCTACGGGACTAATAACATTCAGCAAGCTTGAGGCTCCAACTCCGGGCAGTTTAGTCAAATTAAGTTCAGATCTAGGAAAGCAGTAAGACTTCCAAGTGTAGATAGCTGAAATGAACTAAGCATGTATTTGGATGGTAGATTGTTGCCATCTCACATTTCAGGATAAGCGCCCCCATTGCAAATTAAATAGTTCTACAACTTTTTCATACAATGAAGGATTACATTCCATATTTCATAATAATTTGAGATGGAAATGAGAATTAAGTAGAGAGATTGCCAATCACGCAGAGATGGCAAGGCTTACAAGAAATTGGAGGTGGAGAAAATTGTATCATAACAAACGATTGAAGGACCACAACCAAAGAAAAGCATACTGATTAAGAAAATAGCAGCTGACCCTAAGACAAAGCAAGAAATTAAAATTGAGAAGGGAAAGATAGCATAGTTGCAATCAATTGTAGGACGGAATGGAGAGGAAAAACTGATTATGAAAATAGCGTCTCATACAAGATGGGACAGCAAGAAATTCCTAGTTTACAACTGGTTGTCTGATGGCAATGAAAGACAAGCAAACTGATTAGGAGAACAGCAGTGGCTATTAAGACAGCATAATAAGAAATCTAATTTTAATCATCATTTAAAGGAGTCAAGCAAGATGAATAAGAGAACAACTCATGTTAGAACAAGAAAGAGAGAAATTCACGTCCATTAACTGATGCATTTCGCAACAATGAGTTCTTTTGCCTGATCGAATGGGCTATAATGTTAACAACTTATGTTGACTGAAAAATCAAGTGTGACACACTATGGAAAAACTGGTACACCTTTGGTTTACTAAATCAGTAAAATACTGCATAAAAGCATTTGATAAACATAAAAATCTAAAGAACTGACATGAATCATCTCCGTGATCTCAGCTATAGATCGCTGTCTTGTACGTAATTCCGTTGTCAAATGAACCCCTGGCCCATAGGAAGATGGTTCTTGAACAGAGACATTCAATGCCGTCGCCATCAACAATAAAATCTGCAAAAAGTGGTATATACATTATTCCAAAAACCTTGATGTAAGTAAGGTTTTATTAAAAAAAAAAAAAAGTAACAACACAAAGGATTATACTGATACACCTAAACCATACAAGCTAAGAAACTAACAAAAACTGAAAAATTAACGGAGAAAAATTTATATAATTATAAAAATAATATAAATTTGATTCTAAGCTATGTATGTATATGATTTAAAACAAGAGTCAATGTTCAGAAGCATTCAGAGGGCACATGTAAGTTAAAGTGCCTCAACAGCATTCACAGGGCCCACGTATAGATGTAACCTCATTTGTTTAACCGGTAATCTCAGTTATCAATAAAACCCCACCCCCTTACCCAAATTGCACACACACACACACACACACGTGCACGCGCGCGTGCGCACACACACACAAGTAACAAGAGAGAAGAAAGAGATGCCATCAACTAATGCAGAATGCACATTCTTCTTAGTCTGCTCATGTTAATGGAAGCAGAGATAGGATGATCCTGCAAATCATTTCAGAATTGCAAACTAGAGTTGCATTATTGGATCACTGAAATTGTGAATGGACCTATGAGGTAATGTTATGAGAGGACCATGGGGAAAATGTAAAGCACGAAGTTTGAAGAAAATTGCTTGACAGATTCTGTCATAGCCCTTCACCAAGACAAAAATCTCAGATATGGAAAACAGCATAACAAATAAATTTAAGAAATAATAACAGACAAGGAGGAAGCGAAATAAATAGAAAAAAAAAAATCAGAGATTAAGTGTGTTCTTAAAATTTCACTCAAAATTTTATTTTTATGCATCAAATGTATTTTTACAAAAAAAAAAAAAAAAAAAAAAGATAAGTAAGTTAAAATTTAGTGTTAGATGCACTTTGCACCCCTTATGTTTGGGGGTGTTGACACATTACACCCAATGTTTTATTTTTGAGACATTGAGTCCATTATATTATCTCCTCCAACAATTTGTATCCCAGAGCGAAACTTGGCATCAAATTAGACAGTAATCGTTTACACGTGTCTTTTATGTGACCTTAGTCTCTGTCAGATTACTGTATTGCCATTGAATCTTAAACAAATCACGACTAAATGAACTTCAAACAAGTCACAATTTTAGCTGCTTGGGTTTTGAAGCTCATTTAATCGTGACTTGTTTGAGATTCAAGGGCAATATGGTAATCTGACAGAGAATGAGATTACGTGAGAGGCACGTGTAAACGAACTACCGTCTAATTTGACGCCAAATTTCACTCCGGGGTGCAAATCGTTGGGGGAGATAACATAATGGGCTAAATGTCTTAAAAATAAAATATTGAGGTGAAATGTGTGAACACCCCCAAACATAATGGGTGCAAAGTGTATTTAACCCTAAAATTTATTAAAGAAGAATGTTCACAGTACAAGAGACTATACTGAGAACATCAAACCAACCAAGCTAAACCATACAAGCTAAGAAACTAAGGAAATCCAAATAGTCCGAAAAAGGACACACTAAAACCGAATTAGCCCAAATAAACAAAGATTGCAACATAAAGCCCCTCAAACACTCCAAAGAAAAAGTCTTGTCCTCAAAGCATCGACTATTCCTTTCCCTCCACAAACTCCACCAAATACAAGAATGAATTATCTTCCATATAGCCAAAGCAATTGGATCCTCCAACACTTCAACCACCCTCTTAGGATAACCCAAGCAAAGTTTAGAATGCTAAGCACATGCGACCACACCCCTCTTGCAACGGAACAGTGAAGGATATGATAAACCAACTCTATCACTCTTGCAAAGATAACACCAATTGATCAAGCAAGCCCCTCCTCCTCAAGTTGTCAATAGTCAGAATTTTTCCATGTGTAGCCTCCAAGCAAAGAAAGCAACTCTAGAGGGAACCAAAGTCTTCCAACACTGGCGCCAAGGAAGACTTTGACAAAGTTTCATCCTTTAAGATTCATCACAGCGTCAAATATATGATACTTTATAGAGGTAAAACCCTCTTGGGGCCATTGAATATTTGGCCTTCCAATGCAAAATGAATTATATTTAGTTTTGACACGATTTGGTAGACATGGATCTACAGGGCAAGGTATATTGTTAGGATGAAGGAACGAGGTCAAATTGTAGCCAAAAAAAAGAATCAGACAAAGGAAAAGACAATACAAAACCTTCAGAAATGGCATAGAGAATTTATTTCATTTACCGTGGGACGAAACCTCTTTCCTTCCACTCCCATTTTGAAGAAGTACTCAGAGGCAGAGGCAAGCTTAGGGACCTGGACAAGATGAAATCCAGCTCTTATGGTATGACTATAAGCTGAATGTCTATGTAAGATACTGTTGTATCTGATCCAATAGGAAATACCATGTATGAATTTCCCCCAAATCATAATCTTTACCCTGTAAGAAAGAACGGGTATAGAAAAAAGAAGAGAGAACATACCTCAGCAACTACCATTGACCTCAATGCATTAGCAAGAAGTGATAGTTCATCGGCAACAAGTGAGAATGGGTCTTCTTGTTCCTGGAGAGCAGATCTTACAATCTCAATTGAGTGAAAAAGATAAAGACAAGGAAAAAGAAAAGCAAAAAGGAGTCTCCCAATGAAAACTTTAAGTCAAAGCTAAGTCATCAAATATTTAACTTAATCATCAAATACAGATATGCGACATAGGTGGACTAAATCCCCATAATAATAAACAAACCGTTACATAAATACAAAAAGGGCAGATACTTATCTTGAGGTTCAGGAGGTTAGACATTATTTCACTTTTGAGCCACAACAACAGCAAAAATTACGAATGCCAGTGTTCAAAAATTAGCTGCTTGTTCTTATAAACGGAGTCTTAGCATCAGGGTAAGGACACACAATAAAACAGTGCAAGGAAGTTCAAATTTATAACATTGTGCTGTCAATATCAATAAGCCAACCAAGCTTAACCAAACTGATATGTTCAACGAAAACTTCTACCAAAAGAAGAAAAAAAGAAACCTACCGCAAAAAGTTACTGTACAGTATTATTATCTACATTATAAGTCCCCCACAAAAAATGAAAACCCACAAAAAATGAAAACCAGATAATAAATTGGCGAAATTAACAGAGAAGGAAAACGGCGATCATTTTTTTTTTTTTTTTCTGCATCCAGTGGAGTCTTGAACTATGCCCCCCACCCTTCACCATGTTCCTATGGATGAATGCCTTTTTTTTTTTTTTTGATAAGTCCTATGGAGAATGAACCTTAGAGCTACAGCTCCTTGGCACTCACGTCTCTTCCCTAAAAAATAGCAGGTAGACTTACCCAAAATCATAAAATAGCAGGTAGAAATACTGGGAAAACAAAGTGACATATCCAGCAAAGGAAGCAATCACATGCAACGCCTTACCTCCACTATCGAGCTGCTCTGAGAATGGAATCTATGCTTAACAGCATGCCAGGCACGCAAATCCTGGGAAAAATTTCCTCCGCAACCCAAAACCTACTAATCACGATAAACAAATAATGAATTCATAAGCGGTCACTACAAATATTCAACAACCAGTCTTTGTCATTTAAGACAAAGTTTACCCTTTTTCCTTTAATAAGTGAAATAAAATCTGAAAGTGAACGGGGGCAAGGGTACAACCAAAGTGTTTACTACATTGACTACAACAATAAAGCAGCATGAACGCGCATGTGCTACACACAAGAACGGGTAACCAAATGGTGCTCTTTGAAGCGATGAGTTTGACAAATTAAGTCGTTTCTCAAGTCATCTTCTCCGCTAGCTCATTGGACATGCAAATGCCCTGATCTGATCCATGTACCAATACGCTTTGCATAGTATTTTTCAAATTTCCAGCCCAAAAATTGATGAAATCCGATAACTTCTCAAAACTATGCATAAAAAGATTTAAACTTTTTTCCAATTCATGCCAATAACAGCAACCACCATAATGTAATTTAAAATGGCAACTAACCCATCTTTCTTCATAAGACCCATCTAATGCGCCCACTTTCAATTAACACAAAGCTTCAGAATATCTCTCTCTCTCTCTCAAGCTCAAAACAGGCAACAACATTACCATTGAAACCGACAATAAAAAAACAAGAACCCATCACCAAATGGCAGCATCCAAGTATTGAAAACCATAGTGGGTTGCTAATTAAAAATCACGGGGAAAAACTCAACGTAAAAGAGCAACAAATGCAGTAGTTCAGAGACAAAAAGATGACAACTTAAGACCTAACACAGAGCAAAGTGAAACAAACGGATATACTGCAGGAGTGGCGTTACCTTATGACTAGAATCTGAAGAAGAGCGATAACTCTCACCGAAGAGCCCATAGGATCGGTGATAATGATGGTCTGGTCGGTGAAAGATAAACCGCCGACACTCATTCAAGCTGGTGATCCTCCTCCTCGGAATCCTGGATATCCGAGAAAGTCCCCGGGAGAACAGCATCAAAACGAGTCCCAAGAGGATTCACACCGGGGAAGATGGAGAGACTGAGAAATATAGAGGTGAAGCGGCCGAAGTTTCCTGTGGAGTGGAAGATGACGAGAAAATATATGTGAGGCGGGGTTTCCTGTGACTTTCCTCAGCTCCTGTTGAGTTATATGTTACATCGTTCTTTCAGTTAGGTTTTCTTTTTCCTTTTACTTTTTTCTTTTCCCGAGCTATTAGTTTAGTCATGGTAACTGCGTGAGGGTAATAGCCGCCATAGTATCGTACAAAAACACACGTTAGAAGCAAAAAAAAGTCACCACCATACCTATCCAGAAATTTTTTTTTTGTTCATTTTGCCCTTCAACTTATTTTGTATTAATATTTGAAATTAGTCTAAATTATTAAAATTTGCCAAATATTATAATTATTATTATTCAGTACAATACAATATTTTATTTTTTTCTTTTATGATGTTCAGTAAGAGTAAACTTTCATCTTAATCTCATCTTCTTCTTTTTTTATCTCTTGTTGTACAATAGAATTTTACAACTTTAGACTAGCAATTCATTTCGCTTATTTTTACAAGAATCACGTAAAAATACGTTACAAGGATTTTCCATAAACTTGAAAATCCGAAATTAGGGAGGCTATGTTCCTCGCATTAATAGGTAATGCCGGTCTTGACTTTTAGAAGAAAAAAAAACCACTTGAAGTGTATGATTAAATTTAGCAAAAACCAAAATTTACAAATCTTATACAACTATCTGCAATCAAATGAAGAAAATGAGGTTTATTAATCTATACATGCAAGCAAGCACTTGATATTAACCTATATGTATATAAATAGACTAGTTGAAAAAAAAATTAATTGGCTTATTTTTTTAAATATTTTCGGATTTTGATATACAGCCCAACTTTTAGAGATCAGACGCCAATAAAAGCATCTCGTACACATGACGGGGTGGAGCTAGTCGTCATACTTCCATATTTTTCAACTCTACGTGCAGAAGGGTTGGTCTCACGTCCATTTTCTCCGTAAAAATGTCCCGCAACACTGTTGTCTCCTCGGATAAAATATAATATGTATACTAACGGTAGTGAAATACAGATAAATGATTATCTTACAATTTTTTTACCCGAATTATATTTTGTAATTCAAGAAGAGATAGACACAATAGTGTACCAGTAGTGAAACATGGGTCAATGATTATTTGTAATTTCTTACCTAAATTGCACCGTATAATTCAAGAAGAAATAGACACAATAGTAGACTGCGTTATGGAGTTCATGATATTCGAAACTTTACGTAGATAACATTAAATATTATGTAATTCACTTATTGTATTTATCCCTTATCAAATTACATGATACAATTAAGACCGAAAATTGTAGAGTATCAAACACAGACCAACCTTAATTTCTCTTATCAGTTTGGATTTGGAGGGTTCATAGTAATATATATAACTTAATTGGATGAATTAATGGGAATGTATTCTCTCCCACAAATTTAATAGTCCATAGCAAAAAAAGTTATTGTAAAGACTATTGTGATTTCTACTATTATAGTCACTTATTAAATGATGCGAATGACTTTGAAGTGTTAGATTTGTAGGAGGAAAAACTTTCCGTCCAATCTAACTCATTCAAAAATAAACTTTTAGGAGAAAATCTGAATCCTAAATTAATACCCATCAGAATTACATAACTTGAACGGTTAATCACATAAGATGCGAAAAAGAACATCCTGCGCACGATACGATGGTTGAAGGTATCTCTTTCTTAGTTTTTTTTTTGGGTAAATCATGCCATCGTCCCCATTAAAACAAAACGAGGAATAGAAGTTTTTTTTTTTTAGTTTGTACGACATATGTTGCCTCAAATTTTTCTCCTAATTCCATGCATGCGTTGATCAAACTCACTGTAGGAATAGAAGGTTAATTACCAGCAAATAAATTCAATTGAACAGGAAAAGCATCCGTCGGTCTGGTGGGCGCGCGGTGATCCCTCCCGGCTTTTCATCTCCCACGACTGTTTATGTAGCTGCGCATTGGTCGATGAAGTTGAAAAGCATCTGAAACCAAACACGAAGAAAGCCCACGCGGAGTGGGTCAGTGTGTCTCCTCCTCTTATTCTTACTCTCTACGTTTCCTTTCTTTTCTGCTTTCCGCTAGAAAAAGTTTAAACGGGTAGATTGACGTACAAGTACTAGACTAGTGCACAGTCCTGCTGGCGGTCGTCTGGACAGAATAGGATACCAGCTATCGAAGGAAAAGCGCAGGAAGTAAAGGTATAGTTTCAGTCCTTTTTTTTCTTTCTTAATTTTCAAGGCGTAGTTTCAGTCCCATGTGAACAAGCGTCGTTGGAGACTTGAGTCGCACTCTAATACTTAACTTTATATGACGACTTTGAGTCAACGTCTTCTTCCTCGTATTTTCCGTGTATTGACTCTTTGCTTCTGTTCTCATATTTTTCTGTCGTTACTTGTGTACGGCCCTCTGCTTTTGATGACCTCTGTTAAGGATGCAAAAGCAAAAAACGCAGGCTCGTTATGTCACAGTTTTTCTTTGTTTCATCACACAGACAGAAGCTGGTATTACTGTTAGGAACTTCTTCCAGCTTCCACGCGTTGGTT
Organism: Morella rubra; assembly: GCA_003952965.2. NCBI lineage: Eukaryota > Viridiplantae > Streptophyta > Magnoliopsida > Fagales > Myricaceae > Morella > Morella rubra. Next base: position 4,774,632 of record CM025851.1, on the reverse strand, counting down.
CCTTCAAGTCTAAGAGAAGCATCTTTCCCCCTACTTTATATAAAGTGTGGGATTTTGGCCATTGTTTGACCATACAGAGGAGATCAAGGAGCTGAAATGATGAAGCAGACCAAGGTGAAGAAGAAAGAGGAAGAGATTCCGGGTAGAAGTTTAATCGACTTGGTATTATCTTGGTCTATCAACGATGTGCTCAATGAAGATTATTATAAATACCAGGTTCGTGCACCGTTAAACTCTCATCCTCCTGGTTATAAACAAATTTGCAACACACATACGGGTTATGAGATAGATTATACAGTTCGAAAGGGATAAATTTAGTTGTGTACTTTGTTGTTTAGCCCAAAGGCAAAAGATGTGGACTACATATGAATACACATATAAATGACGTTGTGTTAACCATTGTTTTTCTTCCTCTTCTTTTATTTGCATCGGGAAGGTAGAATATATACATCATACATGCCATGATTTGATAGCATGATATCACATGGTTTGCCCCAGAACATATTTCTTTTAATGTATCTTATTTGTCAATGTGCTTGACTGGAAAATAGAAGGTAATTCAGTTGTCTTGGTGTTTGCATGCCAAAATTTTGGGAGTTTAAAAATTCTGATCTATGGGAATTGGTGATAAAACGAAGAAAGAGATGATTTAAGTGAATTTTGTATGTTTATTGTGATAAAAAGAGATTATTTGATGTGAAAGAGATTATTTTATTCGGCCAAAATTTTGGAATGACCAAATATTTGGCATGCAAACACTCAAATTTTGGTATGACCAAATATTTATCTATGTTCCCGTTTCCAGACAGATATATCCCTGTAACTGTATTTTGCTCATGTTGATCAAAATGGTGGTATGTACTTGCCTTGTTCCTAAGAAATCTCTGTTCTAACCTGAGACCATTCACTAGCAGGTGAAAAAGATCCCACAGACATTCTCATCGACAGAAGAATACATGTCATCATTTAGGATTCCAGTTATTGAGGAGACACATGCTGATTTGTTGTCGAGCATGTCAACACTGTCTCAAGCTCCTATCAGTATAATATATTCTGTCAAAAAAACTAAAAAATATGCACCCCCTAAAAACTTCTTTTACACTGTTACCCTGGCTGGAGATGGAAAATATAAGCCTCAGGTCGGAGACGTCATTGCATTAGCTGACTTGAGACCAAGCAGCACTAACGATTTAGACAGACCCAACAGATCCTATCTTGTTGCTTACCTTCATAAAATTCTAGGCCGGGTGAGAGAAAATCTTCCTGTTACAGTCTCAGTACTATCCTCAGAGCCCATATCCAATGAAGAACAAAAGACCAAGCAGAGCAAAGTTCTTTATGCTGCTTATCTGATGAACATGACCACTAATATCCGGATATGGAGATCCTTGAACTATGAGCTCGAAGGTGGAAACTTGAACGTCATTCAGAAACTGATACAACCTAAATCTGCTGTAAGAATTTTGATCATTGCTTGCCGTTGCATATTGATACCCTTGGAGATAATTCTAAGATCCTTTTATCAACCACTTGCAGGATGTTGAAGATCGTACAATCAACCTTTTAGAGGAAAATTGCAGTACGGCGTTTGCAGCTATGAGGGCCAGAATCCTCTCTTCTGATTTAAATGACTCCCAGAAATCTGCAGTTCTTAGCTGTTTGGTTTCTAGGGAATTGAACAATCAGAATACAGTCAAACTGATATGGGGTCCTCCAGGAACTGGGAAAACCAAGACAGTCGGTTTGTTACTATTCTCTCTCCTTAAAATGAAATGCAGAACGCTAACATGTGCCCCGACTAATATTGCAGTTCTGGAAGTGATACAGCGGCTTCTAAAGAATGTTACGGAGTTACTTGAATATGATACTTATGGTCTTGGAGATATGGTTCTATTTGGGAACGAGGAGCGAATGAATATTAGTGATCGTCACCATCTTCTTGATGTCTTCCTTGATAATCGTGTCGATGTACTGAGCAAATGCTTTGCCTCATCTGGTTGGAAAGACAATATACAATCTACGATTCGTTTGCTCAAGGACCCCAAAAAGCAATACCGTCTGTACTTGAACAGCTGCGAAGTGAAAAACCGTAAGGTGGAGAAGAATAGTAGTTTGTCTCACGATGAGGCGAGAAGTACGAATCAAGGAGAAAAGATTGATGGTCAATCCTCAAGAGACAAGAAAAGCAAGAGAAACTTGAAGAAAGTTCTTATTCAAGCCCTCAATGAGAACCAAAACAAGAAAACACTTAAGGAGAAGGTGCCTTCTGAGAAAGAAAAGAAGTTAGACCATGAGGAAAAAGGTGGCGAGGTTGGTTCTTCCCAGGATGAGAACACTACATTGACTTTCGCAGAGTTCCTGCAGAGGAGATTCAAGTGCATCGTAGAACCTCTGAAGCTATGTATTCAGAATTTGTATACGCACTTGCCTACTTCTTTACTTTCATTAGAAGTAGCAAAGAACATGATCAAAGCTCTTGATGCTCTGAAATCTCTTGAGGTTTTCCTATGTGCTGCTAGTGTTGCCGACGAAAGGTTAGAGCAAGTCTTCAGTAAAAGTTCAGGAAGCAGCCACGGTCAGTTGCAGGAGTCAAGAACTGTGAAAGAGTGTCTTCACACACTTGAGTCACTTAACAAAAAGCTCCTCCTTCCGAAATTTAGTACAAAGAAGATAATAAAAGAATTCTGCCTGCAAAATGCATGTCTGATTTTCTGCACCGTATCAAGCTCTGCTAAATTGTACCAAGAAAAAATGACTCGTCTGGAAGTACTGGTCATAGATGAAGCAGCTCAGCTCAAGGAATGTGAATCAACCATTCCTTTACAACTTCCTGGCCTCCACCATGCTATTCTCATTGGGGATGAGCGACAATTACCTGCCATGGTTAAAAGCAAGGTTTGGAGTGTTATTGTTATCATTCTCTTTTTATCTCATCTGTCTTAATTAATTCTCAGTGGGCTTAACCTTGGAACAATTTCACAATCTTCTATTATCAGGCTTCAGAGGAAGCTGAATTTGGAAGAAGTTTGTTCCAGAGGCTGGTATTGCTAGGACACAGGGGAGACCTTCTCAATGTCCAGCATAGGATGCATCCATCAATAAGCTTATTTCCGAATAGGGAGTTCTATGACAAGAAGATTCTGGATGGACAAAATGTCCAAGAAAGAAGCTACGACAGACGTTTCCTTCAGGGAAAGATGTACGGCTCATACTCTTTCATAAATGTTGCCCATGGAAAAGAGGAATTTGATCAGAGCCATAGTATGAAAAATTCTGTTGAGGTTGCTGTGGTGTATGAGATAGTTGCAAGCCTTTTCAAAGGTATGTTTGAATTTCCAGCTAATCAAACTCAGCATTTTGCAGACATGTTGTAGGAAGGTAAGCTGTCTTTTGGTTGTTTATCAAGGCTTTTATGAGATTTTTTACTCTCTGTTTTTTTGTTTTAGTTTCTAAAGAATCAATTCGCACAAATAAGAAGGTTAAGGTTGGTATCATCTCACCATACAAGGCGCAAGTGAGTGCAATTGAAAAGAAAGTTGAAAAATACAGAACAGGTGCTCATGGCAGCAACTTCGCCGTTCGTGTTAGCTCGGTTGATGGGTTCCAGGGTGGTGAGGAGGATGTGATAATTATTTCTACTGTCAGATGCAACGGGAATGGAGCGGTGGGTTTCCTTTCCAACCCCCAAAGAGCAAATGTTGCACTAACCCGTGCACGGTAATAGCACATTTATACACTCGGCTCAAACATTTTATTTATTATTAGCGTTGGGTATTTCAAATCAACAGGGGCGATTACCCTTTGCAGGCATTGCCTTTGGATAGTGGGAAATGGAGCAACTTTGTATCAAAGTGGCTCTGTATGGAAGGAATTAGTCATTGATGCCAAGAAAAGGGGCTGTTTCTACGATGCCGATGAAGACAAAAGCTTGGCTCAGGCTCTTGTTGCTACCGTTGTTGAAAATGACCAAATGGAAATCTTACTCAACAAGGACTCTGTTCTGTTCAGGAAGGCAAGGTGGAAGGTAAGTGGGTTCGTCTTAGATTGTCCTTAATAACGACAATATTCTGCTAGTAATCATAAAAGAGACAACGTTCAAGATTAGGATGCTTTGGAATTTGAATTGCAGATTGCTTCGTAGTGGGCGGCATTTGCTTTATAAACTACCTGATTGACGCGCACTTCTTTTGATTAATATAGGTCTTCTTCAGCAATTTTTTTTTGGAATCTGTGTCAAGAGCTAAAAATGCTGGTTCTTGTAAGGAAGTGCTTACCCTTTTGACAAAGCTTGCAAATGGCTGGCGTCAATCTCAAAGGAAGAAAAACCTCTTCGTTCATCATGGAGCTTCTTTCCCATTGTTAGAGCAGTACAAGGTCAATGGGTCGCAGATTCTAGTCTGGACAACAGACATTGGCCAGGAAAATGCGCATTACATTCAGATTTTGAAGGTCTGGGACATTTTGCCCCTATCTAAAATGCCAAAAGTAGCAAATCGTCTTGATATCTTATTTAGGAACTACACAGTGGATATGATGAATCTCTGCAAACACAAATGTTTGGAAGGGTACGCTTTTCAATTCAACGTATCAGTACTTAACTACTATTATACTCTAGTTGAAAATGAATCCATAATGCCTCATGATTGAACCATTTTTGATCAAGTTGACCTTCACCAAAGAGGGCAACTACCAAGATTTCTTCAATGTGGACTTGTTTGTTTTTTGTTTCTCTGAGCAGTTCAACGGGTGATTAAAGGCTTAAAGCTCTTGTTTTATTTGCTACAGGTCTTTAGTTGTTCCAATGAGATGGCCACTCGATTTAACTGGTTGTCCAGGAGCCGATCCTGTAAAGTCATTGTCAGAGCCGTTAGCTTCACTCAGTCTGAGGGATGAGTCTGAAACTTCATCTTCAACTAATACGTGAGTGACAATCCAGCAATTTGCGATTGGTCAATTTTGTCTCATGTTTACAATAGCTTCTAACAAGTATGGAAAAAGAGAGCAGGGCAGTTTTTCTTCCTTTTCAACAAGCATTAAAGTGTCAGCATTAGCTCTTCAACTAATGCTATTTTGTTTCCTTTGTTTGGAGTGGACCTTGGACATTGGTCGAAGTGGTAGTTTTTCCCTTGAGTTCTTATTTCGCAATTGACATCCTGAAAGCTTCACAAGCTGCATAATGAGACATTGATGGGTCATGGTTTTGCCACCCCCCCCCCCCCCCCCAAAAAAAAAAAATCCACACCCATGAGTTGAATACATGCATGTTAAATTGAAAGATTGTTGGAGGACTAACTGTTTCGATGTTTTAATGAATCGCAGAAGTATTTCAAAATCCCCAATGAGAAGTGTCGTTACAAGTAGGTGGCAGAGAAAGTTGCTCAATCACGATTGAGGTACGGTTGCCGAAATATAATTTGATTATGCACTTCTGATGCCCTGGTTAGTCTTCTGCGGTACGGAATGATGGAAATTTGGTTCTTTTATGGGCACGTAATATGCCTGCTTTGCAGCTCCCCTCCTCCAAGACATCTCCCCAGACACTCCTATGAGGTTTCAGAGAGGAGAATTCCAGAGAATCGACAAGAAACGGTTTTGGGGAGTCGCTCCCCACAAGTGATGCATGTCGAGGTCTAATGACATCCAACCAAATATGGCAGACTCTGAGAGTTGTATTGTTGATTTCTCAGCAGGCAATCACTAAGATACTTTTAAGTTGCAGATGGAGAATTCTGACTGGGTTTTTGATGAGTTATTTGATTAGAGATGATTTATGGATCCACCGATCCTGGTCAATTGTTGTGTAAATGTATTGGGGACTTTAGACTTTGCGATTCTGGCAGCAGAAAACACTAGGGCAAAATGCAACTCCATTTTAAGGCAATGGCAGTAAAGTAACTGTCAGCCGAAGGCATATTACCCTTTGCTTCGACTGACTTATTTGGGTACAGCTTTTACAACGTAAACTCAACAAATCCTCTGTTTCCTTTGTATAGGCATAAAAGGTTCCTGGGCTAGTAAAGTTGTGTGAATTTCTGGCAGAGATTCTCCGGAGGCCACTATGCAAAATCAACATTGGTACTACTAATGAAATTTACATCCAATTTATTTGGTTTGGTCACTATATGACATGGAGCGTGGTAATAGGCAATGTCGGCTCTGGCCTTATTCTTTAGCAGCCAATTCTATTTTACAAGTCCATAGAGTACAGAGATTGAATAAAATTTACCTCCAACAATTCAGGGCTCCAACGGTAAGCTGATGCTCCTTTGATAAACTTTCCCAATAACTAAACCATCCATGAAAGCAGGCATTAACAAAAGCGGTTGCTATCTTGAGTAACGATCTACAAGCGCCTTAGCTTTCTCTGGTGCAAAGAACCGTGCCTGCACATGATTGTGTTACTGCACAGATACCATCTTTTACGTGCATGTGTATTTGGACAAATATAAACTTCATTTTAGTTCCAAGTTACCCAAGTTTGGTCATCATTTTAGCTACGGTTAATGATGCCAAATGAGGTGAACCGTTCCCAAAACAAGACTTCAGTTTTAGAAGTTCCAACTCGAATCCAATCAACCTTAATAGTAATGAAGAAGAAGAGTAAAAAAGCCCAGTTCCTAACTCAACCAATACGGATGTGCAAATTTGGATGAGAGAGCAAGAGTCTGCGGCCATGGAACATTGGTTCTTTTATTGGCAGATGCCTGCAAAAGGACAACTTTATAAGTAGGACAATCAGATATCCCCAGGCGCTATGAGGTTTCAGAGAGGAGTGTTCCAGAGAATACGACGAACTTGCGGTTTATATCGAATCCACATGAATGTCTTCATGAGCTGTATAACCTATCAGGTAACAACATTTTATGTACATACTACAGATCTTGCTTGTGGTTCCTTCATAGGTACATTTAGATCATTATGGATTTGGTCTCTTTACGTGGCAAGAAAACATAGGCAAAACAACTCCATTTTAAGGCAATGGCAGTAAAGTAACTTCAGCCGAAGGCATCGACTGACTTATTTGGGTACCTTTTGCAACAAATATTAAAAGGTTCCTGGCTAGTAAAGTTGTGTGAATGGCAGAGATCCGGAGGCCACTATGCAAAATCAACATTGGTACTACTAATGAAATTTACATCCAATTTATTTGGTTTGGTCACTATATGACATGGAGCGTGGTAATAGGCAATGTCGGCTCTGGCCTTATTCTTTAGCAGCCAATTCTATTTTACAAGTCCATAGAGTACAGAGATTGAATAAAATTTACCTCCAACAATTCAGGGCTCCAACGGTAAGCTGATGCTCCTTTGATAAACTTTCCCAATAACTAAACCATCCATGAAAGCAGGCATTAACAAAAGCGGTTGCTATCTTGAGTAACGATCTACAAGCGCCTTAGCTTTCTCTGGTGCAAAGAACCGTGCCTGCACATGATTGTGTTACTGCACAGATACCATCTTTTACGTGCATGTGTATTTGGACAAATATAAACTTCATTTTAGTTCCAAGTTACCCAAGTTTGGTCATCATTTTAGCTACGGTTAATGATGCCAAATGAGGTGAACCGTTCCCAAAACAAGACTTCAGTTTTAGAAGTTCCAACTCGAATCCAATCAACCTTAATAGTAATGAAGAAGAAGAGTAAAAAAGCCCAGCCCTCTCATTGTTTGTTCTAACGTTGAAAAAATTAGAGACAAAAGACAACTTTATAAGTAGGAACAACAGATATTTGAATAGGCGCACTCATTTCCGATCAGTGTAAACCGTAGGAAAGTACCCCGAACTTTTTGGTCTTTCCATATACTGTTGGTCTACATGGAGATTCTGTTGCATTTCAGCTGAACCCTAATAGGAATAACACCTAAACAACATATATTCTTACATACATGTATACAGATCTATGGTTGTGTATCCCTATCATATAGGTACATATGGATCTGTGTTTCTTTAATAATGTACATACATACAAACACTCTAGTGAGTTCATATGCTCCTGCCATTTAACATGCATAGAGATGACAATATACTCACTTGTATAAACATCCTCTCTGCATCTCCAACTTTACCATTTTGTTTCAAAACTATTCCCTGCAGAAGTATTAGATAGAGGGATTAGGAAAAGAAGGAAAAATTACATACAAGTTATGTGAATTCCCAGTTATCCAAAGACCAGAGGCATAAATATCAACCAATTGGACTTGTAGCCTAATCAGAATACAAATCTCAGATATGCCATTGTTATATATATTACATGTCTAGTCAAAAGAAAAACTAACTATCGTAACTCGCTCAAATGAAGAAGAAACTTTCTACACTATCTGGCGATCCATTATGAAAACCACTGAGAGAGAGAGAGAGAGAGAGAAGGAACCTTAGCTAAGTAACCACGGAAGTCATTAGGGTGACTTGAGATGAGGAGATCATAAACAGATACGGCATCACTGATATGACCCCAGTCTGAATAGGCTTTACCAAGAAGTAATTCAACCTAAAATTCCATCTCATCAAAGTATGAAAAAGCAGAAGGAAGATCAGATTTGATGTAGGAAAAATACTTAAAACCCAAAAGTCACCTCTGTCATGAGAAAGAAAAGTGGACAAATTTCAAAAATGAAGCAACAGATACTATGAGAAGGATATCTTAATGAATATTCTAACAATAAATGGAAAAGCTTCAGCTCTACCATACTCAAACTAATTGTTAGTCTAAACCCAGTATATGTTTCATCTCTGTACTGTGACTGAACACTTCCAGTTTGGGAGCATCTCAAGTTCTTTCAACTTGTTTTTAACACATTCTTTCGTTTCTGCTAATGAATTTTAGTTTTACGCTATTATCTATCCTTTGATATTTCTCTCCAGCCTTTCCATTCTCATTTATACCAGCTTTCTTATCCTGTAGATTTGTACTTCTTAGCTAAAATCAATAAACTTGATTGGATCTCACAACCCTGTTAAGCTCTAAATGGATGAGACTTTGATCTCTCCCTCTTTACATTTTCTTGAAAATAAAGACAGTAATCAACTTTATTTTAGCTAAAAAAAATTGTCCACAAAAACTGAAACTTCCATCTCATGAATCGGTATAATAGTCATTTCAAGAAGATTTACTAGGCAAAAACTTCAAACTCATTTGCCAAATGCAATATATTCTAACAAGCTCAATCCACATTAGAACCAAACCATTTTCAAGTTTCTATTTTAGCAGTGATCAAAATCCCCGTTTTCCCTTAAAGATAAAAAAAATAAAAATAAAGGGTTGTTTGAGAGCATAGATGAATAATCTGTTATTGAGAAATAACAACTCACTTGAACAGGGTCCACCTGTTGAAATTTTGTTTCCTCGGTCTTTCCATCTGAATTTTGTGAACTCAGGTGTTCACGAGAGGCTAGAAGGTATTTAACTGCCTGCATTATAAAGATGAGAAGGGAAATTGTAAGTGATAGTGAATCTGCTCGTCTCACAGGCTGTTGCATGTCATCATCTATAAGATAATATGCCTGGATCCTAATTCATTGGCTGTAAAGATCCCATAACATAAAGTGAGTGTTTGAAAGCATCAGATGGGTTGAACACTTCCCACTATAACCAATGCGTTTAGGATCCTCGAGGGAGATAACAGGCTTCACATGTGATTTCAACTAGAAAAAGTTTCTTTTCTTCCTTTTTGGAAGCTAGTTTATGTTTTCTAAGAGTGTACCATCTCACCCCAACCCTTAAACAACTAAGCACATCAAAAATTCCATAGCACAATATTATGCTGAAAATTGTTAAATGGGTATAACACGGTTATGAGATGTGGCAGAGAATTCCCAGAAATGGGTGTGAATTGCAGAATGCCCGGTCAAAGAAGGACTTGCTAGAACTCTGAAGAAAAGCTTAAAAGCAGAGCTTTCTCACTGACTGAAGAAAGGCTCACTCTATCCAGATGGCAATCTAATCCTACCTATGTTATTAACTATTAACCATAAAATCTCAACGCTGTTATGATTGGTTTTGGCAAGAAACCAATATATGAGTTTCTATCAGAGAAACAATAAATATCCCATATCCAAGCCACGAAAAGAGTGACTGTGTCTGCATGTACACCCCTGAACATAAATTGAAGATCCCAAAGTGAAAACAAAATCAGATCACCAAAGAGTCTAGCTATTAGTGCTCATTGAAATGGATTTTGAATTGTGAACCAGTGGTAAAGTCAACCCACTATTATAAGGACAAACCTCATCCGGTTTCTGAGCAGCAAGTAACGCGTTTGTAAGGCCACGCAGAACTTCAAAATTGACCTCTTTAGACACCTGTTGGGCAATACATGGATGAAGTGAAGACTAATGATTATGAATACAGATGTTCATTAACCAAACCAAAATAATAGCAACTTATGCGCTAAAACATTTCAACCCCAGCATCTAGTCACTTTCAGTTGTATATATGAGGTTATCACCTTCCCAGATTCCCTCCACATAAATGCAAATCAAATGGGATATTAGATAAAAAAGGATATAAAGAGACAAAATTTCATGTTACCAATAAATTTACATTACTCGCAGACATAATTTAAAGTAAAAGGATTATTATCCGAATTTTTCCTGTTACATTTTTCTAAACTACAATTTTTGCTTGTCTAAAGAACGGAATGTCTGAAAGAGCAGAAGCATGAAACCATCAATTGTTCTCCAAATGCTGTTCACAACCCCTATAATAGTCCCCGAAGTTCTGTTTTGTTCTTCCTCTTTCTGAACCCAGAGCATAGCACTTTTGTTACCCCATTAAGAACCATCACCCTATATAATATCCCCGCCTTTCCCACTGCTAAACCCTAGCTCTAGCTACCAATATAGCCCTTAAATAGCTGCTCCCAGTTACATCCTGCATCTTCTAATAAGTGTTCTCTTACATTTTTTCAGTTCCAAATGATCCCCACTCCTTGGGTTAACCTTCTGATCAACGAATCCAATGTGCCCACCTGGATGGATCAGAGGAAATCCTAATCCTCAAATTAAAGCAGCTCATAGACGATTCTGTCCTATAGACACATACAACCACCCATAAATGGCGTGCACTCTGGTAATCTAGGCACTTAATGCTAATAGGACTTAATTATTTTTTGGGGTACTGAAGTCAAGCATGTCAAGGTTGACAGTTATCCAAACAGCAATATGAAGAAACTGATCCTGTATATCTGGGAAAAACATACCATCTGGGAAGTCCTATATGCAGCAGCACTCCCTTCATAATCCTTGAGTTCATATTTAACTTCTCCAAGCAAGCGGAAAACATCAGGGTCACTTTGTTTCTCCTGATGAGCACAAAATATCAGTTAGACGATTATCTTAGGAGCATGACTGAAGCAGCTTCTCTAGTTTGTGGCATATAAAATTCATATGAATATCCAACATGAGAAAATGAACATACCTTTGTCAAGTCCTCAAGCAGAGCGGAAGCCTGAGTATATTTTCCTAACTCTGCCAATGTCACTGCAGTTCCCTACATATCCATTACATATTGCTGAACAGTTGGGACAGGCAGTATATCTTGAAACAAATCCATCTTCACGAAACCCGGAAATAACTACACATAAAAGAACTAATATACTTATTCAGGCCTTTGTCTTACAATCGAATAGCATTTGAAACCATTCTAGGGGCTCCACTATAGTCAAGGGGTTTTTTCTGTCATCTCTCACTTCATGTTTAGCTCACAACTAGTTGGACTCATATTTTAGGTGATTGAGATTCTCACTTTATTCTTTTTGTCTTGCTTGTAATTCATTTCTGACATGCTGTACTGAAATTGCTCTGCAATCAATTATAAGCTGCTGGATTGTGCCTTGATCAATTTAAACTTGTATTAGTGTCCATTCAATCAAGTTTAGCTTCACCTGTGTATCCACCCTGTGTCTTTTTTTTTTCCTCTAATTTTTCTTAAGTAGTATTGTTAAGCCAAGAACAATTCATATAGGATGGCTTTGAGTTGGTCCTAAAATGCTAACATAAAACCAAATAGTGCGGATCCAACAAATTTCACTTATATTCCTTTTCCAGGTGTCAGTCCACTTGAAATGAAAATTGTGTACACATTTTGGTACGCATTGAAAGGTACGAAATTCCCCAGGTTGGATTCAGGCTCTAACTTGAACATAGGACATGTGATTTTGGCTCACAGCCTATTCTATCTGCATGTTTTAACCACCGTGACCTGAAACAATCAGCACCTAATATTGATATATATCTTTTCTTCATGAAAGATGAAATTACACTTTTAATTTTAGATTCAAAAGCTTATGAACTACATGAACGGCACCAAAAACATATTTCACACAGTCAAGGCTCCACAAATACATCTCTATCAGCAGCATATGGTAACAAAGAAACAGAACTGGTATCCTGCATGACAACCAATGACTCACTTCAAGAGCATCTGGATCCTTTGGAGATCTACTTAGAACTGCCTCGAAATCTTTCAGCCTAGCCTGCCACAAATCAGGAAACAGATCTATTTTCACGAATCTAAAAAATGGTACAGCAAAGATTATACCATGGTACGACCAGCCAAAAAGTAAATAGAAGAATAAATCACTGCAGAGGAAATGCACAAGTAGCTCAAAATGAACACAATGGCACATTAAGTTCACTAATGCATTCTAAAAGTGCTCATATGCATGTGAAGAAACAAACTCAAAATTCATTCTTCAATTGAACATCAGCTTTGCAATTTGTCCCAATATGAAGAGAATGCTCATTAAACTTATGCCAACAGCTTGTCAAATGACACAGTTAACTATAGCATACAGCAGACCTGGGAATGAAAACTCCCCCCTCAAGACAAAAAGAGAATAAATAAACCATCTAGAGGAACTCCAAAAATCCACATACCTAACTGCTTTGTCCTGCCTGTAATGCATAGTACATCTATATGCACACACAACAATTATAACCATACAACCACTTCGATGCCACGTTCAAAAAGAAATGAATACAAGTATATTGTTTGTAACAAACTAAGTTTCATCACCAGACTTGTGGACATGCTTGTTTTCCTGCCAGGGGATGGAGGTCCTTAGTTTACCAACTCTCCATAGCCACCAAAAAATGTGTACCAATTGGATTGCAGGTTCTCCACCAAGTTCTTATCAAATCACTTGGCTAATATTGGTTTGATTTTCTGAACCAGATGCATGCATCAAACACGCTGGACCACGTGCATGGAACAGCAGAGTAGAAACCAATAAGCAAAGAATAGGCTTCCTCAGTCCATTTATGGGGCCTCGAAATGCAAAGGCTTCATGCCAATAGTGAAATGCAAGATTAGTAGTACCTCTTAAAGGATCTAAATCCAGAAACCTAATTTATCTGCTTCAAATTTTCTGGAAGTGTGGCATCAACTTATACACCCTGCATAACAAGCTTAAGGAACCCCAACAACTCTATAGACCAACATATCAGGTCCACCACTTCAAGAGATCAATTCTTAGCAAGCCAGAACCAATTCTCCTTTTAAGAAAACTATGTGTCAACTTGTGCTTTTCCCCTAAGAAGATGCCCCGTAAAGATAGAAAGTACCATTTATTACGCCCATTTCCAGGTTAAGATTCAAAAAATGAGAATCTGGGGTCTCAATGACATAGTTTTCTGACGAAACAGAAGTCCAATGGCCCAACAGAACCCTTGATACACACCCAGCCCACAATTGGAGGAGGTTAACCCTACATAACCAATAAAATAATCATTGCTGGGCTTGCTACGACGAGATTGACAGAAAAAAGGAAGTAGTAGGCTCATAACATCTCTTCCTCTTCCAAAGGATAACAGCTACTCTTTTTTCTTCTTTTTTTCTCTTTTCTCCCCTAAGAAAGAAAGTCTTAAAATTTCCTTTTGGTCATTGATACACACAACTCCATGCAAGTTAGATGAACCCTGTCATTAGAACCCACTTGAGTGGCTAAGCTCACCAATGAAATAGCATAAAAAGATCCAAATAGGAAATTAAATTTATTCTGCCCAAAATTTGAGTGCCTTTAAGAGTCTGCAAAAAAAACAGTCTATCCTAACGGCTATTAATAAGAAAAAATATCTACATGAAAGAATAAAACTTATAGCCATTTTCAAGAATATTACCTCAAGGGTAGCTTTCTCTTCTTCAGACAGTTTATTACTGACAACCTTGCCTTCCTCGGTGGAATTAACACTGGAAAATTGCATAATAATGAGAAGAATAAAGTATATTTACCAAACCTCAAAAAATACCAACCAGTCAAATTGTAATCCCAGCCAGTCAAACGTATAAGAAAAAGTAAAACAGATAGGAAAAAGATAAGAGAAGAAAACTTAGATAAGAACAAACCACAGTTTGATCCCCTAGCATAAAATTTTTTCATGGGAAGCAAAATTTTTAGGTCGGGGGAAATACTTTGCCATCCATTTACAATGCAGATTTGATTTTCCAACTTGCACTTTATAAAGTGGCACTTTACCCTCCTCAGATGCATTTGTTAACATCCATTGAACTTTACCATTAACAGATGCACAAGCAAATCATCTGCTTTGAAAACGATGGCATGTTATGCATTTAATGGTTTCCAAAATTAACACTTCACCTATCAGAGCGTTAGGGAAATGACTCTTTACAAACCTTTTGAGAAATAATTGCTGTTGCACAATAAATGTTTATTTGAAAAAATAACACATATTGATAGAACGAACCTCTTGAAGATACTGTCATTAAAAAAATGAAACAGCCCCACCTATCCAATAACTTTGCAAGATTCCAGCAAATGATTGGTAGAAATCTCAAAGTACTTTGGCTTCTAAGTTTTCTCCTACATAGTGCTATTTGAACTCCTGCATCCCCTCTGAAGTATTAAGTTCCCAATATTTCAGTGGAAGATACTCTGGCATATGCCTTAGAACAACATAGACACTATTGCATGCCATAGTAACCATTTCACTTTGGTATATGGCAATATGCTATCAATTGGCTTCGAGTAAAAGTTTTTCCCAGACCTTTTATGCCCCAACCAAAAGCCAGAATGCACCCCTATGTCTTTGAAGTACTAAATTAATTGATCAAATAAAACAAAGTAGTCTTGGCTAGGCGCAAAAACAACAACAAACAAAGATTGACTGGCATTTTGATTGGTAAACGTGTGGAGAAAACCTTTATGTACAAAGCCATACCTTCCTGAGGGAAGAAAGTCTCCGAGAGCAAAAACCAAACCGAAGACCACAACTGCTACACCTACTCCAATCTGTTCCATTCAATAATTGAATTAGGGATATTTATAGCATTGATGGTGGTAACAACCATCTTATTTACAGGTGAGAAAAGCACAAACATCTTAAGTACTTTTACCTGAGTACCAAGTCCAATGGTTTTCTTCTCAGACTCAACTGGTGCATCATAGTCAATTGCTCCAAATTCTTTTTCTGCATCTTTTTTTTTGTGCTCAAGCACTGACCTGAGAAGTGTAGAGAAGGTAAGAGTCAAGAAAAATTTACCCAAACGCATAAAAAAGTTCATCCAGCTCTAATAGTGTAGTAATAAAAACTAAAAATTCCTTTAGAAAACAAAGTCAAAAATAGCTAGGCACAGGATGAGATAAAAATATTTAACCAAAATATCTTATCTTTGCCTACAAATACTCTGTATCAAGAGTACAATCTCAGTGTCAAGCATATATGAAGCAAGAATTGGAACAACTTTTCAAGAAAATGGCTCCAAAAAGGATTTTATGTAGTGGTAAAGCTTTCACTAAGACCTGGCTCATAGGTGCTATATAGTTTGATGAACTAATCGATTAATTTTACCAATGTACTCGATCCTTGCAAAAATACTGCAGTTGAAGCATGTACATACGATCCGAGTCTCCTCATTTGATGTTTATAGGCACTTGGGCTGGGCCTCCAAACAAAATCATATAGTATTTGAAAAGTATGGCATATAGTTTTGTACGTAAGTATTGTCATTTACGAACTTTACATTTAAGTCTGGAAAACCAAAGATATCTTCTTAGCAAAATAGCCCACAATATCTCGTGAAGAAAGTACAGAGACCTAAACAACTTCCCAACGTCCAGGATAACAAATTCAATTTTATCAGATGGACGGGCAACATAATGATACAAATTTTTATTTTGTTCGCCTCTTCAAAGATGAAAAATATTCCCCTCCATGCCATCCATAAGACGTTATTTGCAGGAGTGTCACTTGCAAGGAGAAATCATTAGTTCAAACCCCACTATCTCTATACACAATGTAAGATTCCTTGATTTTGACCAGGTGACAAAGGTCGTGCAAACAATGTGAGAGTAGAAATGGTTATATGAGAACTCAAGAGGATATGAAACATGAGGATACATCATACGTTATTAGGAAGAAAAAATTCTTAAAGAGAAATCACTCCTAGCTCAAGATGAATACTGGCACCATGCAAAACAGATGCTAGTTACAATAAACCAGGTTCCTAAAGGTGGATATGTGAAACATATATTAAGCCCAGACATGTTACCATCTAGTGCATAGAGACATACACTACACATGCTCAATCACACAACAATTAAGAATACTTTGATGAGAAAATTGTTTCTATTAAGCATTCACTCTGTCTATTCCAAGGCAGGAGAAAAAGAGAGAATGGGACAAGTAGCACAATTGTACCTTCTAACTGATTCAAGTCGTTCCTCAAACTGAAGGTCCAAATAATTGTTTTTAAATTCCCCATCAAATTGAGAGTTTAAACCAGGTGCCTCTACAACAAAACCTTCCAATTAGGCAATACAGCAAAACTATGCAGAAAATGAAAGTTAGATAAGGGGCTCACTGTGAAGAAATCATTGCCCGGTAGGGTCAATCATTTGCGTGCAAGATGAGCTGAATAAGAAAAAACCTAGTCTCAGCCTTGTTCCAAGGCCAAACTACACTATAGGGCCAAATTTGTGGCTCCCAGACTTTGTTGTGCAGAGATAGATAAAATGAATAAATGAGAGTCCTACTTTGAAGGAGGAAAAACTCAATGTACTTACTAGTAGGTTGGGGACCAGACTGTTTAGTTGTTGATTTCCTACATGGGCAACAAAGTGGTTACAGATCAACAAAACCTTCCATTATACAAGTGAAACCAAATATTTACAATTGGAAAATATAAGATAATAGCTCTCCATTAAGCCCTATTTCACTGATGAGAAAACCAATCAATTACGCAAGCATGAAAACTTGTTACGAAAGTTTTCTACGTAAAAAATATCAATTATCTTTGGATGAGAATTCCCTCAAGGAAGAAAGGAGTATTCTCTACATAGGCAGATGCCTTATGGCTATGAAATAAAAAGAAGAGGAATCAAGACGAACTGACTTTACTGCCGAGTGCCTACACAGAAGTATTAGACTCCATAGATTGAAAGAGCTTGATGGATAGACTGATTATATTCCGGATCTCCCAAGAGCTAAAGCACCCACGCAAGAAAGGAAATATTCGCACAGTGATGATTGGAGGCCCAACCCCTTGAGATAAGAACTCTCCATTTTATTTGTTTCTTCTTAATTCAACGAAAGGTGTCACATCAAAACCTTAATCTCGCGTTCCAAGTATCGAACATGTCAGGAGGATTCCCATTTCAAATTGGATACAGAAAGCATTAATCTTTTGGTATGAATTCGTTTTCTTTCCCTTCACTTTCTCGGCAAGCAAACAGCAAACAGAAAAGGTTTCCTCATCCGCGTTGTTTTTCTCCCTCAATTGGTAATATTACCAGGTCCCTTCCGAGAAAACCCATCGCAAATTAACTAAAGCAGCAACCAAATCAGAGAACCTAAGAGAACTCCAATACAGCCAATAACCGAAACATCCAACACACTTACAAATACAATGACTTAAAAGAGACACATGGATATCCACGAGTGTATATAGATTATTGTAAACACATACGTGGGTACCTTGTCGGTGTTCTTTTTGGCTCCAAAACCGCGTCTTGGGGTTGAGTCAGAGCAGCGTATTGGAACTAAAAGCAACCGAATCGCTGTTGTAGTGGCCATTGTAGTAATTGACATTCTTCTTCTTCTTCTTCTTCTGCTCTCTCCCTCTCTGTAGAACTTAATATATGAGGATAAGATTTGTGCACTGTCCCGCTCTCAAGCTCAACCGTCCAACCAGTTTCCGTTAACTAGCCGTAATCTGCCCAGGGAGAAACACACAACAAAAACATTGGCTTTTTAATCTGACTTCAAGTGGGCCCTGCAGATGCAGAAATTCTTGCCACGTCAGCTATACGAGTTTTGAGACAGACAAAAGGTATCGAACCTTTTTCTTGTCAGCGAAAACCCAGTTCTAAAGGAGTAGAAACTTGAGCGTGTAAAATTCGCATTTTTTAAATATAATAACTTTTTCGTAAAAGAAGGTAAAATTTAGGGACTAAAAATAAAGTTTTCATTTATGATATTCGCTGGAAAAATTAGACAGCAATGAGTAAGTTTTCTCTTTTCTTAGAAAAAAAAACAAAAAGTTTTCTCTTTCCCTTCTGAACGGTCTGCGACATAAAAAATAAAATAAAATAAAAGGACAGGAGGAACTACAGTTTGGCTCA
>CM025851.1:3967475-4052537 GCA_003952965.2 Morella rubra | reverse complement strand
AAAAGAACTCCAAAGATCACAGGTGCATGGTAATACAAAATTACACAACTTGTACAAAACAAACCAGCATTGTATGACTACTTAAGCATAAATTGCAATCAGATAGCGTCATTAAACTGGGAGGTTGCAATCAATGACCTGCATTGTATGTGGATGAATTAAAGAGCGTTTATGGCCATGCGTGGTCCGATGATTATCTCGGGGCCACAACTATTAATGTTTTCGAACTTGCAGCACTTCAATAATGATGGAATTGCCTAAACAAATTCGGAACTGTACTTTTCTCTTTTCCTCTTAACACTAGGACCCCTAAAGTTTCATAACTTGCTCTGGATCTTAACATATAGTGGATTGGACCTTAACACCAATCAAACAATTTTCTAAACTGGATATCTCAAACACTTGGGCATAGAAGTTAATAATCTATTACCTATTCAAAAGGAAAATATTATACTACACATTTACTGCTGGATGTATCCAAAAACATCGTGATCGTATGGTAGTTGTTAACCAACTACATGTGATGTAACTGTTGGTGTTCGATACATTGCATCTCTAATAGAGAATGGGTATAGGAGAATTGACTTGGAATGACTGAATGAGATCGGAATCTGGAACGTTCAGAGGAGGAAGAGAAAAGTGTCCATAAGTTGAGCTTCCTCCTCTTCTAAGCTCTTCCATGGTCTGCAGGGCTGCAACAGTATTCCGAAATATTCCTTCTTCAGCAACTGTTATTGCTTCTCTTTCTTCTCTGGTTTGCTCTCCATCCTGAACTGGGAATACTGCATCTATGGTGCTTTCGCATTCCTTCACTAGCTTTGAAATAAGATCGGTTGTAAAAAAGGGCTGCTGCAATACCTTCTGAATGAACGGCAAGCGCAGAAGCCCACCTGTTCGTTTATCATACTTCTTCAAGATCTTGGCCAGCCCTGCAAAACTCAAAATTTTCAGTAATTCTTATATCCAAGGAGAATGAATCAATCGAAACTAATCTGAAGAGAGCTTAGATGGATTGAGTACCTGTGTAATTTACGTTGCTGTAGTTCACTAAGAGCACCATTTCCCCGTGGAAATCAACAATGTCTTTCCTGATTTTTGCCATCTCCGCTTTATAATCTGTCTCTGAAGGTTGACTCCCATTTGGCCCCCACGTATCAACCACCCTCTGGACCCTCTGTTGCAACTCCTGCTTTTACAGAAACATTTATCAAATCCATTAGACTACTTTTCCCCCAATTGACCCACAGAGAAAGCAGAGCCATCCCTACAGTGCAAAAAAATGGTAAATTGATTATCTTTGCTTCTTTCCATGATCTATGCGTGCGGACATGTCATTCGTTTATATATTTGTCATATGATGTGTTTAATGAAGAGATGCAGGAAAAAGACTCGTTTATAGGACAGTCTCTGAAAATTTGACAAAAGTCGAAATAGCTGGAAGATATGGGACAGGCGATAAATCAGTAGGGTCCATAGTATAATCTGTAATTAAATCATTTCGAAGAAGGAAAAAAAAGAATGGGATCTCTTAAATGCTATCCTAAACCCACTCCAGGAGGAATATCCCACTAGACGATTGGCATGAACGCCTTATCAAATAGAATAATGTAGATGTTTTGCTCTCATTTCTATTCATACATGCAGGATTATCTATTTCTCATAAATTTAACATTAATGAGAAAATCATTTATATATTTCTCATAAATTTTATTTTTTTCACCGAGACCATCAAAGTTTTTAAGAATAAAGGTGACGTGTTCGACTAATTACCAAGTCTACATGCATGCCTTATGAAGCAAGAATTTATGGTGAATCCCAATAATATGACCTAGGTTTTCGATTTTCACACGCAAAGTGACCAACCAGCTAAACGAGAAATTAAAAAAAAAAAAAATAGAAAAGTACTGGATCCAGTGATTTTGGACCCATTTGCTCAAAACCTAAGATGGCACGGACAGTCAAATTTTTTTATTACATAAATATGCTCAGTCACACGTCTTTTGAATAAGCTTAGTAAACAACATATTCTTTTCAAAATGAACCCCAAATTTTTCTTTTTAAAAAGAAGCAGAATATTCTTCTCAAAAGAAAGCATTTTCTTTTCTTTTTTATCGTTTGTCGCACTCCAATCAGTCATTACTTTTGTTTCACTTTTTCTTTTTCGGCAATAGATAGTCATTTTCAGAAGCTCCGTGAAGCCTCCACATAGTCATGAATAATTCTAAATTCCTTATACCTCCATCGCTGGATGACTACTCTTTATAACCTCCCCATAATTATGGATTTGTTCAATAAAAAGAAAAACAAACTTTTTGCCCTTCATGCTCTCTGTCTTTGGAAGAAGTATTCAAAAATAATGACAAAATCAGAAGGATCCGAAACCTTGCTTCTCAAATGCTTTCATACGTGCAAACATTTTTATTTATCACGTTCGGATCCATCATATTTTATGTCGGACTAATTCTTAATCACCAAGTTAAGATCTTTCTAAACCAACTCATCATATATACAAATTAAATACTATTGACTAGAACACAAGTAGTCAAAAAATATGGATGAAGATTTTCTGTAATTTCTTACCTCTTTGGTGCAATTCAGAGAGAGACAAATACAACAACAGCTAAACCATACACCATACAAAAATTCAATACATCTATATATTGTATCTATCTCTTTTCAAATTGTATCATAGAATTGTGCAATTCAAAAAGAAAATTATAAAGAATCCTAATCTAAAAAAATATCATGAAATCTCTTACTCTATGGTTCTGCATCATATTTTCGCATAATTCTCAAATCTTGAATTATCTTTTACCCTCGTTACGAATATATTCTACTATTTATAAGAAAGACACTACTGCTAAGCTGAAATGTCACGAAATCTCTTAGGCTTGATCTTTCTAAATCGTATTTTCGAACAATCCCTGAATTCTACATTATATTCCCTAACTCCCAGATTTGTTCCTCAATGCACAAATTCTACATCATCAGCGATGTGATTAGGGGGGGAATATTCCGAAAACAGTGCCCAGAAAACAAATAAGCACACTACCCCCATGGCCCAGATGAGAGATGGGTAAGATCACTTTCCCATCACCCAATCACAGGACACAAAAGTGGTTCTCCTAGGCATGGGACCCACATTTACGGTGCACCAAACTTCCCACCGACTCACCCGTGACTCTTACATTTCCTAATTCCTATCCCAATATCCCGGACTGGAACCGAGTCATCCACCAGTTGAACCGAGTTGACTCGCCCAACCATTTCCGATTACGTAAACGAAGAAAAACAACATAAAATAATCAGACAGAAAGTTCGGACGACCAGTAATGCCACCCTTCTAAACTCAGTTCAACTTTGCCTCCACCCGTTAACGGTAATAGAACAAACTGGTAAGGTCGCTTTTTAAGTTCTCCACCCACCCACCCTGTTCGGCGGAAAAGAAAATACATTTACCTTATGCCGGATAACGAAATCCTCCTCCTGCTCCATGAAGAAAGCGTTGAACTTCTCGATCTCATTGTTCAACAAGTACACGAACTCCTCCTCGGCTTTCCCAAACTCGAAGGACCCATTGGACAACGTCGGAGCCGAAGATATCAACCGGACAAGCTTCTTCAACTCCTTGTACGACAGAAACTTGTCCCGCCACCCCGGCAACGTTTCAAGCATTTGTTGCTTCAATCGCTTCCCGAACTTCATGGGTGTCTCTCAGAACTTTTATCGTAAATAAACAAATAAATATACAAAAGAAAGAAAACAAAATAAAAAAAGAGGAGAAATCCCAAAATCGAAGTTGGGGACGCGAAGAGTGGGTAATGAGGTAGTGGGAGGGAAGCGAGTTGGGAGGGTTTTATTAGCAGAGGATTCGTAGAATATTAGGAGGCATATGCTTAGCGTGATGAAGTGGCGGTTAGAAAAAGGTATAAACGAGTCGTTGAAGCAAGAGAATTCTGAAGCATATTCGGTTGCTGTATGGTCGGACATAAAGACCAAAGCTTTGAAAGGGAGGATTTTTATTTGTGATATGGGAACTATTTGCCTCCCTTATGGGTGATTTAAGTAGGGGGAGGGAAGAAAATGGGAGGTGGTGGGAGATGGGATAATCTCACATGAGGGTGAGATTTTGAATGTTTCCATACGTATGGGGCCTACAGGTGTGTATTCTTACTTCAAAGGGTCGGTGAGAGAAGGGCCGGTGATTGGAGAATCGTACAGTGTGGAAAATTATAGATGCGGGATCGAGCAGAGGATGATTCTTGGGAATCTACTGAGATTCGCCCATGGAAATGGAAACTGTGTGACATGATGGGCACCAAAGGTGACTTTGACAAAGTTGGGGAACAAACCAAATAAGGGAACATGTCCTATGTTTCCTGAACTCATAGGAAATGCTCTATGTGGTAGCATGGGTCCCTCCTGGGTAGTCTTCACTGCAGGCCGTTGGATTCAGATCTTTGATTTTTCGTTACCGATGCAACGGCTGAGATCATTTGTCTTTCCGTTACCAATAAATATATTCAAGAGTTTTAATCTTTGTGTTTTGTGTAATGAAGATACTTCGGTGTTCTAATTGGTATATTACTTATGTGACTTAGAAAAGAGCATGGGAATAAAACAAGAACAAGGAATATCTGGTTTTTGGAACTCCCACGAAATGCCCTATACTTTGGTAGTGGGCCCTGCTGTTCTTCCATGCAGACCGTTGGATTAAGGAAAGAAAGGTTTGTAAATTTCGTTTAGTGTCAAAACAAGGGGCATAACTTAAAAAACAAGGGGCTCTAAATGTTGGGATAGCTTGTTCTTTTGTAAGACACATTAGAATCTGCAAATGGGATTTTGGATCACATCGTTTGAACGTATTGAAAAGTAAACAATTTAGTTGGTCTTGTTCGTTTTTGGTGAGTAGTTCCTCGAGTTTGGGCACCTCATGCTTCTCATTTAAACTTCTGGATAAAATTAGATTGATTAGGAGAAAGAGACAGGAAAAAGAAAGGATTATGTGAAAAACAAGATCTCCTCACCGGCTCACTACCTCTCATTTCTCTCCTTAGTTTTTAAGTCTGTATTGATCCCTACAATAGGTGTATTTCTTTGGGTTTATCTCTCTAATGCAACTAATTAATTAATTATTACGTGGTTTTGAGTCTATTTTGATTAACGATATATATCCATTTGATAAGTTATCAAGTCTAGGTTGCAATAAATTTTTGATGTTTAAGCTTTAGTTTTGATAAATATAGTTATGAAAAATTGAAGAGAATATTTGAATGTAAGAGATAGAATTATTTTGTACTTGATTTATCACCACTCTTTTTTTTTATACATATATAAGGCGATATTTGAATAGTTCTATTACGGAAGAAATTTATCAATAAAGAGCTTTGTTTATTTGTGAGTTCGGTTTTTCTCGTGTTAAACTAAATTAGGAGCTTTATTGATTTTTTTTCAGAATCAACACTGTTACGTTTCGAGAGAGATTATATAAATATTTGCAAAAATGAGTCCAAGAAGATTGGTTTAGATTCTGGAATAGAAATATGTTAATTAAAAATTAAAACAAAATAAAAACCCGGGAAAAGAATAGCACAATGAGGATACGGTCCTATGGAATATGTTTCGGAATAGACCAGCGAGCGTCGCAAGCCCATTTTAGTCCCTGCTCAGTGCTCATAAAACAAAAAGCCCACTTTACACCGAGAGATCTTCAAAGAGTAAATCTTTATTATATCTCTGGTCCTAAAATGCTGCAATTGGGCCAGGTCGCATGTGTCGGCCTTCTGACCTTTCCTAAATGTGGGGGATTTATCTCCATTTTAAATCAGAGACCATCAAATCCTGCAGTAAACCTATTATCTTAAAATAAAGACTTAATTAGTCTGCTATTTTTGGGATATTTGTCCAATTCCAAATTGATGTCTAAAGTAAGTTGATGTATTTCTATTTATTAGTTCTGACACTTTGCTTTATGATTAAATTTTCCACAAAAATTACAAAATATTCTAATTTGTTACACGTTAGAACCACTCAACGAGAAGCCTGAATCATCGCTCAAAGCCCATCCCAAAATTATGTTCAAAGTCATGTAGGTAGTCCCAAAACCTAATCCCTCTTTTTATCTTCAAGAGTGGAAGAGAAGTCAATTTATAAAGTCGGTAAAAAGTGCTTCCATTTGTTTGTCAAATCCCAACATAAAATTTTGACATAATTTTACAAGCAATTGTTCAAATATTAATACTATATTTTCAAATTCTGACACATTTTTCGAACATTCCAATTATTTTTTAATTTAAAAACTCTATCCAAATTATCTATCTTTATACTTTCTTACAAAAAGAAATTTTTGCCAAGCACAGGCTGAGTGATAAAGAAAAACACGCGAATATACGTTGCCGAATAATAAGAGCTCATCTGGTTCTAGTAGAACGGGCGTCGTCACACCATTGGGAGGAAACATCTTAAGGAAGTGAAGCTTGAAAATAATATCTTAGGAATATCTGGGTCCTATCTTTTTGACAACTGAGTCCTACATGAAGGTGGATCGGTGGATGAATAAAAAATTCGGCAAGCCCGGCAGCAACTCCGGCGATCTCCTTCCCACAAGGTTGGCCCCTAAATATCTCTTTTGCTTTATTTTTGGTTTTTACATTTTCCAATACATGTGCTATAAACTTCGTGATGATATTAACAGTTAAAAGCGTTGATTTGTACTGCTTAATCGTCTTCTTTTCTTTTATTTGTATTTTGGAAGTAAACATTTCTCATGTGCCTTCGATGATTGTTCCGCCACGAGCTGTACCAGTTCAAGTCCATCATTTATGTGCTTAATTTCCACCATGTTTTACTGCTGAAGAGTCCAAGTGTAAATTGTTTATGTGACTTTGATAAACATTATTCTTTTAGCATTTAGTGTTTGTTGTTCCTCTGGAACTGGAATTTGCTTATTGAACCTAAGAAGATCACGGAACTTGCTTATTCAACCGTAAGAAGATAATGGAACTAGCATTTGACTACACTTTCCATTTTTATCAAAAGAATTTTCATCAAAATCACCGTGGCCTTAATTCATTTGGTTATACATGGACCTTCCAAGGAATTGATTCCATTTTGAGTTAAAAACTTTTGTGATGTGCGATCATATGTATAGGGCCGTGGTCTTTACAAATAGTGTGTTTGTTTAGGGCCCAACTCAAACTTGGCCCAGTTCGAATAGTCCCTTAATTGACCAAGCTTATGCCATTGTCACTGTAGCTCTCTTGCGATCCACCTCTGTTTTTCAAAAGAAACCTCTGTTATCATCTTTGAAGGAAATAAAAGTAAGAGAGATTAAATACTTACCTTTTTGATTGGAAGAA
The DNA here is from genome assembly GCA_003952965.2 of Morella rubra. Classification (NCBI taxonomy): domain Eukaryota; kingdom Viridiplantae; phylum Streptophyta; class Magnoliopsida; order Fagales; family Myricaceae; genus Morella; species Morella rubra. The sequence goes on along the minus strand of CM025851.1, from coordinate 4,045,179 downwards.
AGTTTTGATTAGCCGAAAATTATCATCAGTAACCTTGTCTCGGTGATCAAATATAATTTGTCTTCGTGTAAATGATTCTGTTGTGCTTAACGGGGGGGTGGAAAGGGTGGTTTCGCCTTTTGCTGAACAATCCAAGTAAATATGCATTTCTAGCTGCCTTCTTTTATGGTTATTGGAAAATCAGATATTCTTCTCATCACTTATTGATACTGGAAAAATTTTTCTGATTGGACCAACTAAAATCATTTCTTCTTCCTTTTTTTTTGGACTCTCTTTACAACAGGGCAAGTGAGCAAGATCAGCCTGCATTCATAGCCATATTCACAGACATTATGAAGAACTCCTTAAACTGATGCTTAGAACAGATAGTGTATTAATTGACTCCCTACGAAGAATTTTCAATCGACCTAATCAAGAAATAGTCTCTCAATTAGCATCTAGCAACAATTTAATGACATAAGAGGATAATGACGATGTTCCAACTACAGTATGAAACTTTTGATCATTACAAAGTATTTTAAAGAATTGTGTTTATGTAAAATTATCCCGTTGAGTTTGGTTTATAAAAGTTTTTTCATTCATTGGAGATTAAGTTTTGTTAAGTTGAGCAGATTTCCCATTTATACAGGGAGATTTTCTTTTTTTGGGTTTGTGTGATTCTCTCTCAATCTTGCTTCCTTGTTAATTTCCAGTACTTTAGAGTACTTTATTCTAGAGGGCAAGGCCTCCGGCCCTCGATGTTCCCTCTCTTCAATCTCGATTTCTTTTTCCCCGGTTTGCTCCATTGTTACTACCAACTTCCGAGTCTCTAGAACTAAGTCCTCCATCTCCTTTCAGTGAAACTTCAATGGTGCGGTGCAGAAGATTAGTTAGGTTCAAGAATTTTGCATTGTGTGGACAATCTGCCGTTTGAAAGTGAAACCTTAAAGAAAGTTCAAGGTCCAGATAATTTACTTGAAAGTTGATGTGGATTAAACAAGTTGAGGTGGTCAAGAGTGTTGATGTGTATAGGTGCCATTTAAAAAGTTAACAGAATATTGACGTAGGATCTTTTTGTCAAGAGGTATAAAACTCAGTGATTAAAAGATATAAATTTAAAATCCAGTGACTATTCCGTAAAAGCAGGTAAAATAGAAGGATTACAAATTAAATTTCCCTAATTATAAATGGAGATTTTTTTTTTAAAAGAATAAATGGAGAATTCAAAGCAAAATATAAATGGAGAATTCTGCTCGACGTTCCATGGCATGACTCAGAAACCAAAAATGCACAAATTCTGGGGGACCAGGCCGGGTGGGTTAGGGGGCCCTACCCAGTGCTCAAAGCTTTCAGCTCTTCTTCCCAATATACTCTAGATACATGTATATGCAAATATAGGCAGTTGGACTGTTATCCCCCATCTTAAAACCTCCTCTAAATGTCACATCAGCTTCGGCCTCCTAGATAGAAATTGTGACTCCTGAAAGAGGACTTTAAAACCTTAAAAATATTTTATTAAATTAAATTTTAAAATAATGTGGAAATTTAGAATATTTATGAACCCCCCGGCCTCGGTGGGAGGCCAAAGCTGATGTGACATATAGCGGGAGGTTTTATGATGGGGGATAAAGTTCCAACTGTCTATTCGACACGGTCACCGGCTATATATATACACGGAGTGAGGAGTTCATTTAAGGACTGCAAAGAAAACAGCGAGAATATAGGCAAAAATGTCCGGCAGCAACTCCGGCAATCTCCCTTCCGCAAGGTTGGCCCCTAAATATCTCTTTTGCTTTAAGTTTTGGTTTTCACATTTTTCAATTCATGTGCTAAACTTCATGATAATTAACAGTTAAAGTGTTGATGTCTACCTGCTTAATCCTCTTCTTTTCTTGTCTTTAGTTTTTGGAATTAACATTGCTTATGTCCCTTCCATGATTGTTCTTTTAGCATTTATTGTTTGTTGTTTCTCTGGATCTGGAACTGGGACTGGCATTTGAGAGCGTATATTTTTTTTTTCCTGTCTTAATTTACACTTTCCATTTTTATTAAACGAATTTTCATCTCCGACTCTTCACTATTCAAGGTATTCATACTATCCTTCTTTCAAACATCCTTTTGGATCTATAAAGCTAACCACGTAACTTCTTAGAAAAGATCCGATAGATAGATTTTTATGTGCTTTTAAATGAAATTGGACCTTCTAGGAGATTGGTTACATTCTGAGTTAGATTTTCCAAATATATAAACTTTTCATGTGCGATCATACGTATAGGGGCTATAGTCCTTCCAAATATTGGGGCTCATTTTATGCGTTGTCACTGTCCCTCCAAGCGAACCCAGCTCTGTTTTTAACAATAAACCTCTGTCATCAGTTTTGCTTAGCCGAAAATTACTATCAGTTTTGATTGGAAGATTGGGAGATTCTTCTACTCTTTATCCGAAAACCATCTTTGATGTTCGTTGAGTTCAACACCTAAATGTCAACTACAATATGTCCCTAATTAGTAATTACAAAAATTAGAATGAAATGCACAACAGAAGTTTCAATGTGACATACACTACTGTATTTAATGCGACAAGTTAGTACCTTATAGACATACTAGTATAATTTATCTCCTCTCAAGTAAAGAATATGGGAGTTTGTGAAAAGTTTGTTGAAAAATTTAAACATTGTTTGGTAGGAGATTGAGTTTTATTGGAGTTGTAAAAAAGTGTAAATATGTTAAGTGGATGGAATTTTTTTTATAATTGAGATTTATTGGAATTTGTGTGAAAAAAGGTAGATAGAAGATTGAGTTTAATTTATTAGAATGAGTTGATGGAGGATTTTATATTTGATAGAAGATTGAGTTTCATTAGAAATTTGAAAAAAAATATAGATAGAATGAGTTGATGAGTTTAAAATTTGAAAAAGCAAAATATTTTGTTGACCAAAATTTTCAGATTTTGTTGCTTGAGTAAGGAAGTTTTGAAGAATCAAAAACTACTTCTAAAAAGTTAAATTTTTGTTCTTGTCAAACATCACGTATTGATTTTGAAAAAAAAAAATTCTGATGGGAACCTACTAAAATCATGTCTTCCTCTTTTTCTCTCTTTCATAACAGGGCAAGTGAGCAAGATCAGATTGCTTTCCAAGCCATATTCATAGACATTATCAACAACCTCCTTGAACTGATGCTTAAGCTTCTCCCGCTAATGTATTCAAACTTAGCCAATGTGGATGCAGATGCTATAATCGTACTAGCTTCTACCATAGCATCATTTGTTTACATTATTGCATCGAAGGTGATAATCCGCATTCCAAATACGAGTTACCTCCAAATCATTGAGCCTATATGCTACATTTCGGGTGTCCTAGCTTGTGGTCTGTTTCTATCGATCCTCTTTCGTCCTTTTGGATGGTTCCTCTTATGTTCAAGTTGTGCATTCTGCTTATAAAGGTATTAATTCACTACCTACGAAGGATTTTCAATCAACCTAATCAAGAAACTGTCTCAGAAGCATCAAGCAGCAACTCTATGGCACAAGAGGATAATGACGATGCTCCATCTCCATCTGCATTATGAAACTTTTGATCATTCTGAAGTATCTCAAGGAAGTGTTTCTATGTATAATTATGTTGAGTTAAATTACCATCTTAGCATCAAGCTTGAGGGATTGAGTCCTCAAGATTTTGTAATTTGAGAGTGTATTTGATACTATGGTGTAGTTCATAAAGGTAATTTACCCTAAATAAGAATTTCCTCTTTATATAAAAAAACATTATCTCATTTTCCAAGAAGCAAGAGGGGTCTAAGGAAGTTTTTATATTAGATTAGCTTTTTCGTTCTGCCCAAACTAGACGCATCCTCTGTGCATAACCGGCGAGAAATTAAATTTGATCAAATTATTACCCATTAAATGAACAAACAAGACGGAATGACCAGGTGGAGGTGGCCGGCCACCCTCTCCTAAAAATTCTAATCACTCGTCTAACATAGCAAAAATGAGAAAAGTGAAAGATATCTTTTTCAGCACAGCAGCACTCTTTTCATGCAATCAAAATGATCATCTTTGAATTTCAAGTAACTAAAAGAGGAGAAAAAAAGGGATTAATTTCTTCACCTCTTCCTCCTGTTATGCAAATATCCAAAATATAATGATCATTTGTTGCTTCTAATTCCTAGAAATTAATCCGAATAGATCTACAAACCAAAAAACGAAGAGTATTTCCATTCCATTAGGTCTACAAATAAAGCTACAAAATATACAGAAAAAATTTCGCGGGGTCTTCCAATTATCAGGATGTACTCATTCTTTCCTAGTTTATCTTCGGAAGGAATACTCCAACTCCAATCATGGTCGAGATTTGAGGGAATATGAGTGCAAAACTAGGATGTACACAGAAAAAACCCAACAGCAGTTGCAATTAGAATGTTGACTCGAACGAGTAGAGTGATTCCTCAATCCTCATTCCTCACCTCTGATAATGCAGAGTGTGGCCGGCGAAAGTCCACTTTACCCAGGAATCAGGATCTTTAGATTCGAAGTTTTGTTCCCTTTTTTACAGGGAGAGGCATTGGACTTCGAAAACTCCTAAATATTCTAAAAGTCAATCAAAACAATCTCTTAAACCCATATCTCTGGGCCTAAAACGCTGCCTATTGGGCCAGGTCTAAAGAGTCGGGCCTTCGGCCTTTTCTGTCCTTTAGGCACCCCAAGCTTTTTGTCTTAGGGTCGGGCCGTGCTCTTTTTCTTTGTATTCTTCTGGTAGAAAATGATGTACTCTTTTTCCTTTCTTCTCTTCGCAGAAAATGATTTACTCCTTCTTAGAAGTAAAAACACGGAAATGAGTAATTCCAGGAAGCTGTTTTCTATGCGAAAGACATGAATCAAATTTGCAACAAAGGCACTCACAATTATTTCTCGTCATACATTTTCTTTTCCAATTTTATATATGAAAACCAACGGTCGATTGGTGAGTTCGAATTCAGTCCTAATAATAAGATCTTAATCTATTATTTTTATTATATTACACCCGCAACATTATGCATAGATGGTGCATGATTACTCTGCATAATTCTTTATGCCAAATAGGACTTGAAGGAAATGACTGACTTCCTCATTTTGAAATAATGGGTGGGACTCGCATAAATCGGTTCACGTATCATCGTGCAGGTTAAACAATAGGATTGTGGGGTCCCCCACCCCTTTGTTGTACTGCTCTTTTGTTTACGCTATTTCGCTTGCTTAGAAAAAAAAATAAACAATAGGATTAAAAAAATATACAATAGCCTTAACAGTGCTTCTGCTCTTTTGTATAATGCTGTACTGGACTTTTTCCTCGGTGACCTCCGTAACCTCGGCTGTCAAAATTTTTTTCCTTCGTAACCTTTACCTCGGCTTTCCAATACTTAAAAGTAGAACAAGAAAGTAAGACAGCGAGATTCAAAAAACCAGTTCAATTAAGCACCAAGACGCACAAGAAAGCGAGAATAGGCGGAAATGCTCGGCAGCAGCAACTCCGGCAGACTCCCTCCCACAAGGTTGGCACATATCTATTTTGCTTTAGTTTTGGTTTCTTAAAATTTTCTTCTTCTTCCATAAGCTGTACCAGTTCAAGTCCATCACTTATGGGCTTAATTCCCACGATGTTCTACAGCTAAAGAGGCAAAGTGTACCTGCTTAATCATCTTCCTTTTTTTTTGGGGGGCGGGGGAAGTTAGATTGTTTGGTCTTGCCAAACATCACCCATGGATTCTGGAAAAAAATTTCTGATATGAACTACTAAAATTATGTTTCCTCTTTTTCACTCTCTCACAGCTGGACAAGTACTAAAGCAAGATCAACATGCTTTCCTAGCCATATTCATAGACATTATCGACCGCCTCCTTGAACTGATGTTTAAGCTTCTCTGCTGATATATTCAAAGTTGGCTAATGATTATGTAAATGCTACAATCATACTGGCTATGATACTATTATTTGTTTACATTCGCATCGAAGGTGATAATCAACATTCCAAATACGAGTTACCTCGAGTCTATATGCTACATTTCGAGTGTCCTAGCTTGTGGTCTATTCCTATTGATCGTCTCTACTCCTTTTGGATGGTTCTTCTCATGTTCAAGTTGTGCATTCCTGTTCATAAAGGTACTCCAAAGCTCATGCACAGAGATTTTTGAGTTATTACATAGTAAAGTGATTGAAGTATCCATTATATTAAATGACTCATTGCAAAGGATTTTCAATCGACATAATCAAGGAACAGTCTCTCAAGCATCTAGCAGCAACTCAATGTCACAAGAGAATAATGATGATGCTCCAACTGCAGTATGAAACTTTTTATTAATACGAAGTAGTTTAAATAAGTGTTTCTATATAAAATTATCCGGTTGAATTCCATGACCTACCGGGAATTTGAGAGTGTGTTAAATAGTACTGGAGTTGTAATTTGTGCGGTTTATTGTAATTTATTCTAAATTTAATGTACGGACTCCCTCGTTATATTAAAAAACATGATCTAAATTTTCACAAGTAGCTTCTTATAAGAATGTTTATCTTATATATGTTAGCTTTTTCGTTCTACCAAATCGAGACAAACAGTTAGAACTTAGACAAAGGGAATGACCGACTTAAGAGGAGAAGGTGCCCACCATGGGATTCTGGATAAAAAACATTAAAGGCTTGGTCCTTCATTCCAAAATCTATTGTATATATAATATATATGAACGGAAGGGCCACTTGCCATATAATGTGATAAACTATCTTGAACCCCACGGGACATATTGTATACAAGTCCAAGTCACAAGAATTTAATAAGAAAATATTCATGATAACGGGAATAATATTTCCAACAGATAAAATATTAATCATGATTCAATGAACCTATCTATCTAGTTTGATAGTTTTCACGGTAATTGGATTATCCTGCCAGATCTTACTTCCACATATAAGCATGTAATATAATAGTAGGAGGGTGTCGTACTCGGCCATAGAAGAGGCTTTCCAAAAGTTAGAATGTGAATTAAAGATGGGGGAACTGGGTAATTACATGGCTGATCTGGGCATCCTTCTATTTTTTTTTTTGTTGGGTTGAAACGAAACATATTATATAAAAAGACCGACGCAACAACACAAAAATCCACAAAAAAGCAAGGAAAGACAGACCAAAAACAACAAAGACCAGAAAACAACACCACGGAGCTAAAACAGGACGCAACCGCCGAAGAACAAAGCAGAAAAAAATTCTGGAGGCTTTGGCACCATTAAATTTCCATAACCCACGAGTAAGCAGGAAGGAGGGCGGAACCTCCCCAATGTGAGAGAGGGCACATGCACAGACCGCAATATAGTGGGCCACAAAATTGTCATCTCTGGAGATCTTGAAAGCCGAAAACCAAGAGAAAAGCCAAATAAGATCACTAGCATTGCTAATGTGAGAGGCAATCTTCTAGGGCACCTGGTATACCTCCGAAGACCAAGATCGAATACAATCAATGACCACAGCAGAGTCCCACGCCAGCAGTAAACTGGAGATTTGAGCATCAGAGGCTTTCAATAGGGCTAGCAATGCCCCATCCACCTCCCTCACCATTGGATCCGCTACAAAGACCTCTGAGTCCAAGCCTTACGAATATTACCGTCTGAATCGAAAAGGACAGCAGCGGCCATAGAAAAGTCCGAACGAACCGCTACATCAAAGGTCATATGGTGAAAAGAACTAGGATGGAGACAGAGAGCAGGAATCGGTTGCCTCAGAACAGGGAGACTACGCCAAGCTGCGGTATTTTCGCTGAAGCCCTTCAAAACATGCTGCAGCACGCTGTAAAGGGTTACCTTAGCATTATCATGCACGACCCGATTCCTTGCCATCCAAATTGAGTCCAGTACAATGGCAGCAAAGAGCTGGAAATTATGAACCTCAGAAGACTGCAGACGTAGGAACTGAAGAGGGTCTAGGATAACCTGAATCCAGCTGAAGGGGAAATCGGACCGAAAAGATTCAACATTCAGAGACCAGGGGACAGACGCCTAATCAGCCTAGAGAAGGAACAAGAGAAAAGTAGGTGTGGCAAAGATTCCTCCAGGGCTCCACAAAGAGGGCAGCAGACAGCACCATGAAAATTTGCTTGTAGACTCCTCAACAACCTCTCACGTGTAGGAAGGATGTCCCAAGCAATTTTCCATAGAAGTAGTTTGAACCTTGCATGCATATTAAGCTTCCATTAAAAGTTTCAGTCAATCTGAGGAATAGAGCTCCGAGACGGGGTCCACCGATCTGGTACGTATCCTTGACATTGCGACACTTGGAATTTTTTTGCTAACTTCGAATAAAAAAATCTCCACCAGCAGTCGGTGCACCCGATTCGGTTGTGTTGGTAGTGGGTCATGCGTGGATGCATTCAGCTTCAATCGGGTACGTAGTACCTTACCAAGCCCATGACAAGTATTGGGCACATCGATACGGCATCTTCAATAGTTGAAATACAAGCTTAATTGCGATAGGAGTGAGTGTCCCAACTCCCAAGTTATAATTACCTCATTTCCCAAGTTGTGTTTTCCCCCTTTGGGGTTCGTAAATTACATTTTTCTTGGGTAAGTGATTTTTTTTTTTTTTTCGAATAGTAAGTAACATTATTTCACACAGGCAATTAAGAAGATGCCAAGATTAAACGGTGCAAATTTGTCGCCTTTTCGTCAAACGGCTCATAATCAGATAGACTTAAAAAAGTTACAACTATTTGTTTTTAGTATTATATATCAAATTACAGAAATGAACATATATTTTTTTCAAATGAGTAATTAATCGCTGCATACTTCTTTTCAACATATCACCAAATTCGTTGCCTTCTTTAATTTATTTAAAAATAATACATGACTGCATCTTTTCATGGTAAAAGACAACAGCCGCTCTTAAGGATTCAGGTGATCATCTGCTGCTTCTACTTGCGAATCTCATGGATCCTGGTTAAAAGAGATGAGGTGGAGGATTTGTACGCGTTTTCGGCCCTTTATAATCGACAGGCTAGACAAATTCACCTGAATTGTCCACGTCCCCATTGCTTTGTACTTTCGGCTTCCAACGAATTGGTTTTATATGGACCTTTCAAAGAATTGGTTATAAAGGGCCGTATCCCTTTCAAATAGTACGTTTGCTTATGGGCCAAGCCGAACTTGTCCTCGCGATCAATTATAATTTGTCTTCTTGAAAATAATCTGTTGGGCTTAACCGAGGGAGGAAAGGGTAGTTTCACCCTTTGATGAAAAATTTAAGTAAATATGCATTTCTAGCTGCCCTTCTTTTATTGTTATTGGAAAATTGGATATTCTTCTTCTCTTTATCCGAAAACCACTCTTTTTCATTATCCAATAAAAAATTAAATGAAATGTACAAAAGAAGTTTCACTATCTTCATAAATAGATTTTGTTTTGACGTAAAATATTTTCTGCAGCAAGTTGAAGTTTTACGCAGATATGTAAAAGTGTTTACGATATAATGAAAATATTTTCTTTAAGTATCATAAATAGGTTTCATTTGACGTAAAATATTTTCTCCAATAAGTCAAAATTTTACTAAAAAACGTAAAAGTGTTTACGGTTAAAATATTTTTCCTAACAGTCGTAAATAAATTTCGTTCGACATAACATATGTTCTACAACAAGTCAAAATTTTACTAAAAGACGTTAAAATATTTATGATGTAATGAAAATATTTTCTCAAGAATCGTAAATAGGTTTCATTTTACATACAATATTTGCTCCAACAAGTCAAAGTTTTACAAATAAGCGTAAAAGTATTTGACATGTAAGTGATTTTCAAATAAAATATTTTTTTAAGAGTCGTGAATAGATTTCATTCGACATAAAACAGTTTTTTACAGCAAGTCAATGTTTTACTAAAAGAAGTAAAAGTGTTTATGGTGTCATACAAATATCTTCCCACTACAAAAAAAATAGGTCTACTGTGGCGGTCATTTTAGCAGGCGGTCACCAAAACCGCCGCTATATGCCCTATATACCGACGTTTATCTCAACCGCAACCTGTAAAAAATAAACATCTAGCTAGATGGCGTCTTAATACATAATATCTCGTCTCTATAGCGGCGGTCAAAAAACCGCCCTATAGATCAAAGTCAAGCGTTGATATAGCGCGGGTGCCGCGCTATATCATACCGCTGACTTAAGTCATACGGCGTCAGTGACCCTATAGAACTAAGTGAAAGTCTTATTCTAGCGCCCCGCGTCTCTATCTTCGACCGCCGAGTACGCGCAGTTTTCCGCCACGATAGTCGCACTTAAGTAGCGCGGCACCGCCGGATTTGCCTCCCCTATAGCGGCGGTCAGTGACCGCCGCTATAGATCACGTCCGTGGTGACTTAATCTATAGCGGCGGTCAGTGACCGCCGCTATAGATCACGTACCGCAGTCACTTAATCTCTATAGCGGCGAAAATTTCATCACCCCCCCTCCTCCTCTTTTCAGGCCCCTCCGTGAGTGTCACCCCCCCGGCCGCCCTCTTTCCACGTGGGTTTCAGCCCCCCCAGCCAGCCCCGTCCGTGAGCTTCAACCCCCCCCCCCCGCGCGAGTTTCACCCCCCACCGCGCCCCCTCCACTAGTTTCAGCTCCCCTACCCCCCCCTCAGCCAATTCAGCGCCTCCCACCTCCCATTCGCACTCCAAATGTCCTCCCCTTTTAATTTCGTGAATTTCAACTCTCCCCGTTAGAAATTTACGAAATAATTCAATTGTGTTGGTTTTGCATTGCTGTTCAGGTCAGTGACTTAGACTCAATATATATTTTAGTATTTTATAAAATATGAATGAAGTTAATTATATGGAGATTGGAGGTCAGGGCTTATGAATTGGATTATTGGGTTTTGTTGTGTTGGAGATTGATTTTGTTGGAGATTGGAGATTGGTTTTGTTGGAGTGTTACTTATGAATTTGTTGTTGACTTGTTTATTATACTATTATATGAATTGGTTGTTGAAAATATATGAATTTTTTGATGAGAAATAGTAATTGAATGTATGAATTGGTTGCTGAAAAATATGAATTGGTTACTGAAAATATATGAATTGGAATGTTTGAATTTATTCCTGAAATATATGCATTGGTTTGTATGAATTGGTTGCTGAAAATATATCTTTTGATATGTATTAATTGGTTGCTGAAAATATATGAATTATAATGTATGAATTTATTGTTGAAAATATATGAATTGGTTTGTATGAATTGATTTGAAAATACATCTTCTGTTTTGTATGAATTCATTGCTGGAAATATATAAATTGGAATATTTGAATTTATTCCTGAAAATATATGCATAGGTTTGTATGAATTGGTTGCTGAAAAATATATCTTTAATCAATGTATTAATTGGTTGCTGAAAATATATGAATTATAATGTATGAATTTATTGTTGAAAATATATGAATTGGTTTGTATGAATTGATTGCTGAAAATATATATCTTTTGTTTTGTATGAATTCATTGCTGGAGATTGGACTGAACGATTCAGGAAGTTCACAAACTTCTTACGAATTTAGAGTGGATGGCAGCATCGGTTGGTCACCATCTGACCGATATGCACAAGTGATTGGTCCAGAACGACATGGTCGCATTCGCGGCGTTGGATTAGGACCAACTCCTTCATCTCATCCTACCAACACCAACGTAAGATACAGTCAGCCGACATCCTCTAGTAACGAGAGAGCCGTATTTATGGAAAATAGAGTTCAATGTTGGAGTCTGAAGTAGCATCGCTAAATCTACAATACAAATGATGGCACAAGCTTGGGTAAAAGTTTTATTTACTTATCCTTAAATATTACTATTGACTCTATTTATGTATATTTCGTAGTTAATTAATGGTTGTTTAACTGTTGTAGGAGCAACGTCAATACCAAGATGTTCCCAATAACAATCAGGTTTCACCAGCAATTCATAGATCATCTCATGCAAGTCGGAAAACAAGTGTTGGTAAGATACAAACATAAATGAATACTGTTATTAATTTAATTTTAAGTATTTACGAAGCTCTTTTAGCTTTGTTCATGTCATTACTGTTTGTTAATTTTACATTATTGTAATAGCAGACAATGCCGATGACGCAGCAAGTGGAGGAGCAGATGGTGCTGAAGGTGGACAGGATTAAATTTAGAGTTATTTGTACTTCAATGTCATGACTTGTTAGCTTTTAGTCTACTGAGAAAATACCATTAACTTATTTTTGTTTGATGTAAAACTTGTAAGACCACCTTATAATGAAATATATTTTGTTTTATTGCAATTTTCTTTGTTTCCATTAATCAATTACAATCTATAATCAAATTTGTATGGTAGGAAAATATAAAAAAAAAAAAATTTAAAAAAAAAAAAAACCTATAGCAGCGGTCACTGGACCGCCGCTATAGGTGAAACAAACTGCGTAACGTAAACCCATATAGCGGCACCTAACACGACACAGAAGTATAACACAACTATTAGAACCCTATATCAGACCGCTGCTAAAAACATTTAGCGGCGGTCACTTGGCCGCCGCTACAGATCGTCCACGCCAAAAAGTTGGCTCTATAGCGCGGTCGGACCGCCGCTGTGTGACCGCCGCTATATAGCCAACGTATACACTAGCGGCCTCCACAACCGCTGCTATAGGTTGTGCCGACGGCGATATAGCGACATCACGATCCTGCTAAAAAACCGCTGCTATAAGATATAGCAGCGGTTTTGGAACCTATAGCGCGGTTACGGCCGCCGCTATAGGCCTTTATTTCTGTAGTGTCCCAAGAGTCTTAAAGATGTTTCATTAGATGTAAAATATTTTTTGAGTGAGCAAAGTTTTATAAAGGAACGTAAAAGTGCTTACCGTGTAAATAATTTTCAGATGAAAATATTTTTCAGGAGTCGAAAATAGATTTCATTCATCATATACATTTTCTCCAACAAGTGAAAGTTTTGAGAAGAAACGTATTTACGGTGTAAGTGGTTTTCAAATGAAAATAATTTTCCAAGAGTCGTAAGTAATATTTCGTTTGACGTAAAGAATTTGCCCTTGACTCTACGTATCACAAGTTCAGCTGGGATTTTCAGTCCAAGAATACACTGAAAAATCACAAGACGAATTGCACGGAAAAAAAAAAAAAACTTGGATAGCTGCAAGAACCTACACATCATGATGCAAGTCAATAATTACTTTCTAACTAACATCACTGACACCATAGTAAGCTAACTATTCATGTAAACAAATAGACTGCCCATAATACTTCAAATAATCAAAGAAGGTTCTTCCCTAAAAACAAGCAGCTGAATCATGAGTTCAGTAGCAAAAATCCGGTTCCGAAGGTAGAAGTTTCTGCAGTAAACTTCAATAAACCTCAAGAAATAAACATGTTTATTACAGATCTTTAATTGCTTCATTCACACTCTGAACTTCAGCTAGGTTGCTTTTAAGTCCCTAATCACACTAAGGAAAACTAGCTACAGGCATACAAATGCAATGCAAGACTTCTACTTGATGAGTGGATGTCATGGAAAGCAGACTTCTACAACCTTTTCTTAAAGTAGATAACTCTAAATAGGAGCTAAAATTCCTATTTGGATTTGTCTGTGCGTATAACAAATCGGGGGCATTGACCCTGCCATGCAATCCAATACCAGGGACCCGAGTGGAATGAAGTGAATCCTAGGGACCATTTTGAAAAAATGCTAAACCCTAAGGACCAGCGGGTATATTAAGCCTAAACTAAATTAGGAGCTTTATTGATTTTTTTTTTTCAGAATTAAACTGTTACGTTTTGAGAGAGATTATAAATATTTGCAAAAATGAGTCCAAGAAGATTGGTTTAGACTCTGGAATAGAAATATGTTAATGAAAAATTAAAACAAAACAAAAACCCGGGAAGGCCAAGAATAGCACAATGAGGATACGGAATATGTTTTGGAATAGACCAGCGGGCCTCACAAGCCCATTCCCTGCTCACTTGCTCCGGAAAACAAAAAGCCCACTTTACCTCGAGAGGTCTTCAAAGAGTAAACTTATATCTCTGGGCCTAAAATGCTGCCAATTGGACCAGGTTTCATGTGTCCGGCCTTCTGACCTTTCCTAACCGTGGAGGCCGTAACTCGATTTTTATTTTCTTCCTACTCAACCCAACTCCAGAGACCATAAAATACAATCACAATCAACTAAATCAGATTTAACCAGATACACCAAATCCTGCAGTAAACCTATTATCTTAAAATAAAGACTTAATTAGTCTACTAATTTTTGGAATATTGTCCAATTCCAAACTGATGTCAAAAGTAAGTTGATGTATTTCTATTTATTAGTTCTGACACTTTGCTTTTATGATTAAATTTTCCATAAAACATACAAAATATTCTAATTTGTTACGTGTTAGGCCCACTCAATGAGAAGCCTAAATCATTGCTCAAAGTTCGTCCCGACTTAAATGCTTACATAATGATAGTTTAGGTTAAATGTACTTTGCACCTCTTATGTTTGGGAATGTTGATACATTGCACCCCAATATTTTATTTTTGAAACATTGAGCTCATTATGTTATCTTTTCTAAAGATTTGCACACCTAAGTGAAATTTGGTGTCAAATTAGACTTTAATCGTTTAACACGTATTTTTCATGTGACCTTAGTTCTTGTTAGACTATTGTATTGCCCTTAAATTTCAAACAAATTATAATTAAATGAGTTTCTAAATTCAATAAATGAAAACTGTAACTTTTTAAAGCTTATTTAATCGTGATTTGTTGATTTCATTCTGAGTTAAAACTTTTGTGATATGTGATCATACGTATATGGCCCCAGTCCTTTACAAATAGTGTGTTTGTCTATGGCCCAACCCAAACTTGGCTCAGTTTGAACGATCCCTTAATTGACCAAGTTTATGCCATTGTCACTGTGGCTCCCTTAATTGACCAAGTTTATGCCTTTGTCACTATGGCTCCCTTGCGACCCAGCTCTGTTTTTCAAAAGAAATCTCTGTTATCATTTCTGAAGGAAATAAAAATAAGAGAGATTAAATACTTCCCTTTTCGATTGGAACCAAGTTTTGATTGGCCAAAAATTACCATCAATAACCTTGTCTCGGTGATTAATTATAATTTGTCTTCGTTTAAGAATCTGTTGTGCTTAGCCGGGGGGTGAAGGAAAGGGTGGTTTCACCTTTTGGTGAACAATCCAAGTAAATAAGCATTTCTAGCTGCCCTTCTTTTATGTTTATTGGAAAATCAGATATTCTTCACACCACGGATTGATTCTAGAAAAATTTTCTGATAGCACTTACTAATATAATTTTTTTTTTGTCTCTCTCACTTGTCAACCTACATTCCTAGCCACATTCATAGATGTTATCGACAAACTCCTTAAACTGATGCTTTAGCTTCTTCCGATGTATTCAAACTTGGCCAAAATTGATGCTATAATCATATTAGCTTATACAATATTATTATTTGTTTACATTATTGCATCGAAGGTGATAATCTGTATTCCAAATATGAGCTACTTCGAGCATATATGCTACATTTTGAGTGTCCTAGCTTGTGGTCTATTTCTATAGATACTCTTTCCTCTTTATGGATGGTTCCTCTTATGTTTAAGTTGTGCATTCCTGCTTATAATGGTTTTTCAGAGCTCATGCCTAAAGGCCTTTGAGTTGTTACGTAATACATTGATTGGAGTATTCCATGTATTGATTGACTCCTTGTGAAGAATTTTCAATCGACCTAATCAAGTAATAGTCTCTCAATTAGTATCTTGTAGCAATTTAATGGCAAAAGAGGATAATGACGATGCTCCAACTGCAATATGAAACCTTTGATTATTACAAAGTACTTTAAGAAATTGTGTCTACGTAAAATTATCCCGGTGAGTTAGGTTTATAAAAGTATTTTCATTTATTGGAGATTATGTTTTGTTAAGTTGATTGCAGATTACCCATTTATAAGGAAGATTTTCTTTTTTTTTGGATTCGTGTGATTCTCTCTCAATCTTGCTTTGCTGTTAATTTCTAGTACTTGGGAGTACTTTAACCTGGAGGCAAGGCCTCCCACCCTCAATGTTCCCTCTCTTCAATCTTGATTTTTTCACCGGGTTCGCTCCAATTTTACTACTGAAGTTTGAGTCTCTAGAACCAAGTCTTCCATCTATTTTCAGCAAAACTTCAATGGTGGACCCAAACCCCCAAGTAGTGACAATCCCCGAACCCATCTCTGTCAATACTCTAAACCTTGATGATGCAAGGATTAGTTAGGTTTCACAATTTTGCATTGTGTGCACAGGCGGAGGCAAGGGGGGCAAACAGGGGCCACTGCCCCGGTTGGCTCCCCCCAAAACATTTTTTTACACGTAATTTTTTTAAAATTTTTTACCAGCCTGCCCTCTCGTGAATATGCTTGTGTTTCATCAACCAAAATGCTTGTGAACATATTGAAAATATTTTATTTATATGTTTATTTGTGAATATGCTTGTGAAAATACTGAAAATGTTTCATTTATGTGTTCTGTTTTACTAAGAATATATATAAATTAGTTGGTGCTCCATTGCTATATTGAACAACAAGAATTTTTAGTCCTTATTTTTTGATATGTTAACTCTTAAGATATTATTTGCATTACGCAGCAATTTTTTTTTTTTTTGTCATTTTTCCTTAGGAGTTTGCCTCCCTTTAATTGCATTTCTAGCTCTGCCACTGATTGTGTGAACCCAACCCCCCAAGTATTGACAATCCCCGAACCCATCTCTGTTAATACTCTACACCTCGATGATACAAGGTTTAGATCAGACTTGATGATGCAAGACAGAGATCACCCTTATCTAATAATAGGATCTCCGTCTTTTTAAAAATAAAAAATAAAAATAGGATCTCTGTCAATTCCGGGGCAAGACTCGGAAATTGCCAAAGCCACTTGGGCATTTTAGGTTTTCGAGTCTTGCCATGGAACGGGGGCGTAAAGTCCAACTGTTTATTCTTTTTTTATTTTTTTTTTGCTGAATAAAAATATTAATGAACGCACCCCCCCGGCGGTGAAGTCCAGCTGTCTATTCGACACGGCTATATATACACAGGAGTTCATTCAAGCACTGCAAACAAAACAGCGAGAATATAGGGAAAAATGTCCGGTAGCAACTCCGGCAATCTCCCTTGGACAAGGTTGGCCCCTAAATATCTCTTTTGCTTTAAGTTTTAGTTTTCACATTTTCCAATTCATGTGCTAAACTTCACGATGATTAACAGTTAACTTATTGATATCTACCTGCTTAATCCTCTTTCTTTTCTTGTCTTTAGTTTTTGGAAGTAAACATTGCTTACGTCCCTTCTATAATTGTTCTTTTAGCATTTAATGTTTGTTGTTTCTCTGGAATGGAATTGAGAGTGGCATTTTGACGCAAAAGAGGTCTAAGGAAGTTTTTATATTAGGTTAGCTTTTTCGTTCTATCCAAACTAGATGCATCCTTTGTGCACAACCGGCGATAAAAAAATGATCAAATTATTACCTATTAAATGAATAAACAATTAGCTTAAAAAAAAAAATTGAACAAACAGTTAAACAATTCAGAATGACCAGGTAGAAGTGGCCACCCTCTCCTAAAAGTTCTAATCCACTCGTCTTCGGTCTTCCATAGCCGAAAATGAGAAAATTAGAAACATATCTTCTTTTCTTCTTTGTTTTTTTTTTTTTTCTAAGAAAGATATCTTTTTCAGCGCACTCATTTCATGCATTCATAA
Source organism: Morella rubra (assembly GCA_003952965.2). Lineage (NCBI taxonomy): Eukaryota > Viridiplantae > Streptophyta > Magnoliopsida > Fagales > Myricaceae > Morella > Morella rubra. Next base: position 4,027,471 of record CM025851.1, on the reverse strand, counting down.
TTATACCTCCGTGGGCTTTGATACTCAGGTCTAAATTTTTCCTTTTCCTGACCTCGGCCACTGGGCCGCTTTTTCCTCGGTCGCTTTCTCCTCGGCTACGTACAACCAAAGCTCCTGGTCTCCTGGACCTGTAGCTACGTACAACCAAAGCTCCTGGACTTGTAGCTACGTACAACCAAAGTTCACGCACGCGTATATCCAAAGAGTTTTTATTTTATTTTTTTCCGTCTGCTGAGTGCTGAGTCGCTGACGATACTATAAACAGAACAAGATATAAGACAGCGAGATTCAAAACACCAGTTCAATTAAGCACCGAGACGCACAAGAAAGCGAGAATAGGCGGAAATGCCTGGCAGCAGCAACTCCGGCAGACTCCCTCCCACAAGGCTGGCACATATCTATTTTGCTTTAGTTTTGGTTTCTTAAAATTTTCCTCTTATACCATGAGCCTTTCCAGTTCAAGTCGATCATTTATGTGCTTAATTTTCACGATGTTTTACAGATAAAGAGTTGAAGGGGATTTTTATTTTGGTGAAATTTTTAGAATTTGAAGTATTTTGAGAATTTTTAGGTGATGTTAAACTTTATTAATATATGTGTAAAAATTATTTTTAAATAATATTAAAAAATATATTCGATTTTAAAATTTTAAAAAATTCATAAAAATCTTAAAATTCTAAAGAAATCGAACGTCCCGTTTCGTACATGCTCAATCATCTTCTTTTTTTTTTAGAGTGGAAGTCAGTGGCGGATGCAGGGGGGCCCCTGGGCGGCCGCCCCCCATTGGACCGGTGAAAAAAAAAAAACAGACGTAATTTTTTTTTTTTTTTTTTTTATTCATATGCTGGACTGGGCTTATGGGAGCCCGATCCCCATAGGCCCAGTCCAGCATGCATTTTTTTTTCCTGCGCAGGGCCTGGCCGTTAGGCCCAGGCCCTTTTTTTTAATATGCAGAGTGTGAAACGACGCCGTTTCACCCTCTGCATTAAAAAAAAAAAAAAAAAAAAACGTAAAACGTAAAAAAAAAAAAAAAAAAAAAAAAAAAAAAAAAAGTCAAACAGAGTGAATACGCTCTTCTTCCCCCCTCTCTCTCTCTCTCTCTCTCTCTCTTTCTCGCCCACTGCCGCCGCACCAACCACCATCATCCATCGTGCCCACTGCCCACAGCCCACCACACCACCCACGGCCCACGGCCACTGCCACTCTGCCCCGTTTTCCACCGGACCACCGCCCACAGGCTCCAGCCGCACCACCAGCCACCGTGCCCCGCTGCTGGGCGCTGGGTCTCTCTCTCTCTCTCTCTCTCTCTCTCAGGCTCTCTCTCTTTCTCTCTCTCTCTCCCTCTCACTCTCTCAGTCTCTCTCTCTCTGTGCACGGGCACGGCTTGCACCCCCCCCCACGGCCACACACAGTGACACAGTCCACATTTTCTCTCTCTCTCTCTCTTGCTCTCTGCGTGCCACGGTGCCAACTCTGCCCTCTCTCTCTCTTCAATCTCCATCTCCTCCTCAAATTTGAAATCTCATTATTTTGATTTTTTGACGGTTTCAATTTTTGCAGGATCGGATTCGGAGGATACTCGAGATTTTACGGTCGATAATTGTTGGCCCTCCGACTCCTAGTACGTCTCTCTATTCAAAATTCCCTATCTACAATTAAGTAACAAAATTCATTTATTTAGTATGCTAAAAATCTTTAGGGTTTGGAATTTTATGATTTATGAAATTGTTGGGATGGATTAAATTGGTTTTGATATTTCCTATGGATGAGATTGAATTGGTTTGGATATGTGAATTGTTGGAGGATGAGATTAAATTGATTTGGATATTTATGGTCTGTGAAATTGTTGGAGGATGAGATTAAATTGATTTGGATATTTATGGTTGTGAAATTGTTGGAGGATGAGATTAAATTGATTTGGATATTTGTGGTTGTGAAATTGTTGGAGGATGGATTGAATTGATTTGGATATTTATGGTTGTGAAATTGTTGGAGGATGAGATTAAATTGATTTGGATATTTGTGGTTGTGAAATTGTTGGAGGATGGGATTAAATTGGTTTGAATATTTATGGTTTGTGAAATTGTTGGAGGATGGGATTGAATTGGTTTGGAATTTAATAAATGTGATTTGTGAAACTGTTTATTTGAATTGGTTTGTGAAATTGTTTTCATTTTTAATAATTTGTGAATGTAATTAATTAGATTGTAATTTGAATTTGATTAGGGATTAAATGCAATGTGACATTAGGGATTTTTTTAATAGTATCATTTGATTGTTAATTGAATGTAATGTATTAGATTGTAATTTGAATTTGAATTGATTAAATGCAATGTACATTAGGGGTTGATTGTATATTAATTGAATGTAATGTAATTATTGTAATTTGATTTGAATTAGGGATTAAATGCAATGTGACATTAGGGATTTTTTTAATAGTATCATTTTTATTAATTTGATTGTAATATTAATTGAATGTAATGTAATTAATTGTAATTTGGATTTGAATTAGGGATTTTGACATTTTGTGACATTGGGGATTTTTTTAATAGTATCATTTTTAATTAATTTGATTGTAATATTAATTGAATGCAATGTAATTAGATTGGAATTTAAATTTGGATTTGAATTAATTAGATTGGAATTTGGATTTTTGAGTTGTGATCCAATTGATTGATTGTCTTCACTTTGTTTAGATAATGGATAAGTTTGTGATAAGAAAGCCACGCAGCGTGGAGTCGTCTAATACTCCTAACGTGGCTACTAATTCTGAGACGGATAGTAGTTCAAAAAGACCTCGCATTATGTTTAATCCGGATGATATAATTGCTGACCCAGGGTTACGTAAACCTATTGAAGAATATGATGTTGGGATTAGGATCAAGTTCGTAGGGAGTACTTGATCAAAGGTCCTTTTCAACCGCTTGGCCATGATTTTTGCAAGGGGGCAAGAAATGAGGAGTTTTAGAGAAGTATGGTTTAAAGATTTTAATTGGTTTGAATATAGTGTATCAAAGGATGAAGCATATTGCTTGTGGTGTTATCTGTTTAGGCGACCTAGAGGAGGGAAGTCTGGGGGAGATAAGTTTACATCTACGGGATTTAGCAATTGGAAAAAGGCAAGTGGGGGTTTTTGTTGAACATGTTGGTGCACATGATAGTGCTCACAATGAAGCTAGAAGACAATGTGAAGCACTTGAAAATCAGCGACAAAGTGTGTCGCACATGTTATCCGCACAGGGGCACGATCAAGAGAATGCTTATCGCATTCGTTTAACAGCAGTTTTAGATGCATTCGTTATCTTTTGGGGCAAGGATTAGCTTTTCGTGGTCATGACGAGTCCGAGAGTTCAATAAGGAAAGGCAATTTTCTTGAGCTTTTGAATGGTTTTGCAACGTGATGAAAAGGTTGCTAAGACACTTAACTAATGCTCCTGGAAACAACCAAATGACTGCTCCAAATATTCAGAAGGAAATGGCGAGTGCTTGTGCAGCTCAGACCACACTTGCCATCATTAAAAGAAATTGGAGATGGATTTTATTCTCTTATGGTTGATGAGTCTCGAGATAATTCAGTGAAGGAGCAAATGGCAGTGGTTTTGAGATATGTGAACATACGTGGACAGGTGATTGAAAGGTTTCTTGGTGTGGAACATGTTCTGATACTTGCTCTGAATCTTTGAAAAAAGTATAGACAAATTGTTTGCAAGACATGGGTTGTCAATATCCAGATTGAGAGGTCAAGGGTATGATGGGGCATCAAACATGCGAGGCGAGTTCAATGGGTTGAAGTCACTCATTTTGAGGGACAATCCTTCTGCTATCTATATCCATTGTTTTGCTCACCAACTTCAATTGGCTGTTGTGGGTATTGCAAAGAATAACTTGCAAGTTGGTGATTTTTTTAATTATACTTCCTCGATTGTGAATATGGTCGGAGCTTCATGTAAAAGGAAAGATGCTCTTCGGCAAAGTTGTCATGAGAAGATAGTGGAGCGGTTGGACAAAGGAGAGATTTCTAGTGGAAGGGGTAAAAATCAAGAAACTAGTCTCGCACGACCAGGTGATTATTATATTTCATTGTAATATTAATAGACTTTTTTTATTTGTTTATAGTTTTATAATTCCTATAATATTGTAGGTGACACTCGTTGGGGTTCATACCACCTTACAATAATCCGTCTCTTCACTATGTGGTCATCAGTATTGGAAGTGCTTGAACATATAAAAGATGATGGTACTCTCTCAGAACAAAGATCCTTGGCTATGAGTTTGATGGATAAGATGGAAAATTTTGAGTTTGTATTCACTATGCATCTGTTAAGGAATATAATGGGAATTACAAATGAATTGTCACAAGCCTTACAACGAAAAGATCAAGACATTGTTAATGCTATGGTTTGGTTGAAGTTGTGAAGGAACAGTTGCAAGAAATGAGAGAGATAGAATGGATGGATTCTTGGAAGAAGTCAAAACTTTTTGTGTGATCACTCTATTAGTGTGCCGAATATGGAAGACATTATACCAACTCGTAGTCGTTCGAGGCGTGGAGGGCAAACTATTACTTATTTCCATCATTTTCGTGTGGAAGTGTTTTGCCAAGTTATTGATTTGATCATTCAGGAGATGGATAATCGGTTCACAGAAGCAAATACGGAGTTACTTCTTTGCATAGCATGTCTTGATCCAAAAAACTCATTCTCAGCGTTTGATCATGCCAAGTTACGTCGTCTTGCTGAGCTTTATCCAAGAAGATTTCACAGTAGATGATCATTTGATACTTAAAAATCAGCTTAATACCTATATTAGAGATGTTAGAAGAAATGCTGTTTTTTCTGGGCTTCAAGATATTGGAGATCTTGCTATGAAGATGGTTGAGACAAAAAAGAATACTCTATTTCCATTAGTTTATCGACTTATTGAGTTGGCATTGGTCTTACCAGTTGCAACTGCGACCGTTGAAAGAGTATTTTCTGCGATGAATATCATCAAGAGTGATTTGCGTAATAGGATGGAGATGACTGGATGAATGATTGCATGGTAGTGTACATCGAGCAAGAAGTTTTTAAAAATATTGAGAACGAAACCATTTTGCAACATTTTCAGAAGATGCAAATCGTAGGATGCAATTGTCATCTCTCAGTCGTAGTACATAGTACGGTACGTGTATTTAATATTTTTAATGTTTTTAGTCTTTAATTTTCGATATTGTAACTCTAAGAAAATTTTTAACATTACGAAGGAAAAAAAATTCTTGTCATTTTACGTTTAAAGTTCGACCCCCATTAATTTTGATCCTGGATCCGCCACTGGTGGAAGTGAACATTGCTTTGTTCATGTGCCTTCGATGACCATTATTCTTTTCTTGGACTAGAATTGGAACTGACATTTGATGATTTTTTTTTTGTCCTATCTTTACACTTGCCATTTTTATCAAAAGAATTTTCACATTCGGCTTGTCACTATTCAAGTATCACCATTTTTCAAATGTCGCTCAGTTGGCAGCATACCAATATCACGAGAACAATGATAATTTATATTTTACAGATCTTATCTGTAGCATTTATTCATTTGGTTATTAATCGACCTTCAAAGATTGGTTCTGATCATTCGCATAGGGTCGTGGTCCTTATAAATAGTGTGTTTGTTTGTGGCCCAACCCAAACTTGGCCCAATTTGAACAGTCCCTGAATTGATCAACTAGTTTAAACATACGTCATCCTGGGGCATCCTGGGTGTTCAAAGATGGGGGATAAAGTCTAAAGTCCATATATAAGTCTATATATATACACACGAGTTCACTTAGAAAAAAAAAAAATACACATGAGTTCATTTAAGCACCGCAAACAAAACAGCGAGAATATAGGCAAAAATATCCGGCAGCAACTCCGGCGATCTCCCTTCCGGAAGGTTGGCCCCTAAATATCTCTTTTGCTTATAAGTTTTGGTTTTCACATTTTTCAATTCATGTGCTAAACTTCATGATAATTACCAGCTAAAGTGTTGATGTCTACCCGCTTAATCCTCTTCTTTTCTTGTCTTTAGTTTTTGGTATTAACATTGCTATGTCCCTTCCATGATTGTTCTTTTAGCATTTAATGTTTGTTGTTTCTCTGGATCTAGAACTGGGACTGGCATTTGACGAGCGTATATATATTTTTTTTCCTGTCTTAATTTACACTTTCCATTTTTATCAAACGAATTTTCATCTCCGACTCTTCACTATTCAAGGTATTCATACTATCCTTCTTTCAAACATCCTTTTGGATCTATAAAGCTAACCACGTAACTTCTTAGAAAAGATCCGATAGATAGATTTTTTGTGTTTTACGGTGAAATTGGACCTTCTAGGGATTGGTTACATTCTGAGTTAGATTTTCCAAATATATAAACTTTTCATGTGCAATCATACGTATAGGGGCTATAGTCCTTCCAAATATTGAGTTGGGTTGGATCAGTCCGACCATACCCGGAATTCAACACATACCAAATAACGAAGATGGACATCTACTCATTTTATGCGTTGTCACTGTCCCTCCAAGCGAACCCAGCTCTGTTTTTAACAATAAACCTCTGTCATCAGTTTTGCTTAGCGGAAAATTACTATCAGTTTTGATTGGAAGATTGGGAGATTCTTCTACTCTTTATCCGAAAACCATCTTTGATGTTCGTTGAGTTCAACACCTAAATGTCAACTACAATATGTCCATTAATGACGGCCTTTTTGGCTAATAAAGACCTAGTAATTACAAAAATTAGAATGAAATGCACAACAGAAGTTTCAATGTGACATACACCACTGTAATTTAATGCGACAAGTTAGTACCTTATAGACATACTAGTATAATTTATCTCCTCTCAAGTAAAGAATATGGGAGTTTGTGAAAAGTTTGTTGAAAAATTTAAACATTGTTTGGTAGGAGATTGAGTTTATTGGAGTCTTAAAAAAGTGTAAATATGTTAAGTGGATGGAATTTTTTTACAGTTGAGATTTATTGGAATTTGTGTGAAAAAAGGTAGATAGAAGATTGAGTTTAATTTATTAGAATGAGTTGATGGAGGATTTTATATTTGATAAAAGATTAAGTTTCCTTTGAAATTGTGAAAAAAAAAGATAGAATGAGTTGATGAGTATTTTAAAATTTAAAAAAGCAAAATATTTTGTTCACTAAAATTTTCAGATTTTGTTGCTTGAGTAAGGAAGTTTTAAAGAATCAAAAACTACATCTAAAAAGTTAAAATTTTTGTTCTTGTCAAACATCACGTATTGATTTTGAAAAAAAAAATTCTGATGGGACCTACTAAAATCATGTCTTCCTCTTTTCCTCTCTTTCATTACAGGGCAAGTGAGCAAGATCAGATTAGTTTTCGAGCCATATTCATAGACATTATCAACAACCTCCTTGAACTGGTGCTTAAGCTTCTCCCGCTAATGTATTCAAACTTAGCAAATGTGGATGCAGATGCTATAATCGTACTAGCTTCTACTGTAGCATCATTTGTTTACATTATTGCATCGAAGGTGATAATCCGCATTCCAAATATGAGTTACCTCCAAATCATTGAGCTTATATGCTACATTTCGGGTGTCCTAGCTTGTGGTCTGTTTCTATCGATCCTCTTTCGTCCTTTTGGATGGTTCCTTCTTATGTTCAAGTTGTGCATTCCTGCTTATAAAGGTATTAATTCACTACCTACGAAGGATTTTCAATCAACCTAATCAAGAAACTGTCTCAGAAGCATCAAGTAGCAACTCTATGGCACAAGAGGATAATGACGATGCTCCATCTCCATCTGCATTATGAAACTTTTGATCATTTTGAAGTATCTCAAGGAAGTGTTTCTATGTATAATTATGTTGAGTTAAATTACCATCTTAGCATCAAGCTTGAGGGACCGAGTCCTCAAGATTTTGTAATTTGAGAGTGTATTTGATACTATGGTGTAGTTCATAAAGATTATTGTAATTTACCCTAAATAATAAGAATTTCCTCTTTATATAAAAAAACATTATCTCATTTTCCAAGAAGCAAGAGGGGTCTAAGGAAGTTTTTATATTAGGTTAGCTTTTTCGTTCTACCCAAACTAGACGCATCCTCTGTACATAACCGGCGAGAAATTAAATTTGATCAAATTATTACCCATTAAATGAACAAACAGTTAAACAAGACGGAATGACCAGGTGGAGGTGGCCGGCCACCCTCTCCTAAAAATTCTAATCACTCGTCTAACATAGCCAAAAATGAGAAAAGTGAAAGATATCTTTTTCAGCACACTCATTTCATGCAATCAAACGATCATCTTTGAATTTCAAGTAACTAAAAGAGGAGAAAAAAAAGGGATTAATTTCTTCACCTCTTCCTCCTGTTATGCAAATATCCAAAATATAATGATCATTTGTTGCTTCTAATTCCTAGAAATTAATCCGAATAGATCTACAAACCAAAAAACGAAGAGTATTTCCATTCCATTAGGTCTACAAATAAAGCTACAAAATATACAAAAATAATTTCGCGGTGTCTTCCAATTATCAGGTCTACAAATAATTTCGCGGTGACTTCGAAAACTCCTAAATATTCTAAAAGTCAATCAAAACAATTTCTTAAACCCATATCTCTGGACCTGAAACGCTGCCTATTGGGCCAGGTCTAAAGAGTCGGGCCTTCGGCGTTTTCTGTCCTTTAGGCACCCCAAGCTTTTTGTCTTTGGGTCGGGCCGTGCTCCTTTTCTTTGTATTCTTCTGGTAGAAAATGATATACTCTTTTTCCTTTCTTCTCTTCGCAGAAAATGATATACTCCTTTCTAGAAGTAAAAACACAAAAATAAGTAATTTTAGGAACCTATTTTTTATGCAAAGACATGAATCAAATTTGCAACAAAGGCACTCACAATTATTTCTCGTCATATATATTTTCTTTTCCAATTTTATAAACGAAAACCTACTGTCAATTGGTGAGTTCGAATTCAGTCCTAATAATAAGATCATAATCTATTATTTTGTTATATTACACCCGTCAATTATTAATTTTACATACTTTATACTGTTTGTTAAAATTTTCAGTTAATTTCAACAGAAAATAATCTTTTAATTTGCAAAATGAAGAAGCTTTAGGCGACTGTGAATTTTTAACATGTCATCAGGGTCACAATGAAGGTTTTTCTGGATTCTCTCAGAAGTAGGTAAGGCATCCCAAATTAATTTCCAAAGAAGAAGCTTTAGTTGATTGTGAATTTTTAGATTCCAAAATTTGTTTCCATTCACAGCTGTTGATAGAATTTGGCTTGAGCTGTCTGAGCTCTCTGCGAGATGATGATAAGTGGATTTAACTGAGAATGAACCTTTTTTTATCAGGTAGCCAGAGGAGCTCGTCGACGCGGTGATCTGCTGGAGATATCTTCAGTTGCAGTACTCTTTGTTGCTTCAATTCTGGTTCGGTAGTCAAAATCGAGGGCTGAGCGGCCTACACCTACTTTAATTTGGGGCGAAGCCAGAGGCCTCCCAAATCCCTAAAAAATTAGAGAATTTTTTTTTTAAATTTATCCTCTATTTTTTTAATTTTTTAAATTGGCTCTCCCAAAAATTTTCATATTGTACTTCAGTGTCCCAAAAGTGAAATGCTGCCTTCGCCCCGGGTGACAAACATGGAGAATGGGAGATAATATCATGGCATGATGCAGTTCATTCATAGATGGCTCATGATTGCTCTGCATAATTGTTTATGCCAAATAGGATCACAGTTCTCAATTTAATATACCTCCGTGGCCCCGCCAACTTTCACAGTTCTCCGTCTGAATTTTTTCCTTCAAGACCTCGGCCATAACCGCAGACACTTTTACAAGGTCAAGAACCGCCTAAGCTTTTATTTTATTATTATACTCCCTGGCCCCGCCAACTTTCACAGTTCTCCGTCTAAATTTTTTCCTTCAAGACCTCGGCCATAACCTCAGACACTTTTACTTGGACAAGAACCGCCTAAACTTTTTCCGTGGCTAAACCGTCTATTGTGCTTGAGTTTTGGTTTCTTAAATTTTTCCTCTTCTACCATGAGCTGTACTAGTTCAAGTCCATCATTTATGTGCTTAATCCGATGTTTTACAGCTAAAGTGTCAAAGTGGACCTGCTTAATCTGTTTTTTTTTTGGGCGGGGGGGAAGAAGTGAACATTGCTTATGTGCCTTTGATGACCATTATTCTTCTAGCATTTAGAGTTTGTTGTCTGGAACTGGAACTTGTTTTTTGTCCTATCTTTACACTTTCCATTTTATCAAAAGAATTTTCACATTCGGCTTGTCACTATTAAAGTATTACCATTCTTTCAAATGTTGCTCAGTTGGCAGCATACCAATATCATGAGAAAAATGATAGTTTATATTTTACAGACCTTATCCATGGCCTTTATTCATTTGGTTATATATCGACCTTCCCCAGACTGGTTCCGATCATTCATAAAGGGCCGCGGTCCTTACAAATAGTGTTTTTGTTTATGGCCCAGTTAGAACAATCCGTGAATTGACCAAGTTTATGCCCTTGTCACTGTGGCTCCCATGCGAACCCAAACTTGGTTCCATTCTTGAGTTAATGACGGTCTTTTTGGCTCATAAAGGCAGTTGGAAAAAATAGAATGAAATGCACAAAAAAATAAATAAATCAATGTGACATACACTATTGTTTTTAAATTTTTAATACGACAAGTTAGTACCTTATAGACATACTAGTATAACCTTTTTTCCTCTGAAGTAAAGAAGTTTGTGATTTTTAAAAGTTTGTTTAGTAGGAGAATGTGTTTTTATTGAAATTTGTGAAAAAAGTGTAAATATGATAGAAGATTGAGTTGTATTAGAATGAGTTGATGGGGGATTTTATATTTGATAGAAGATTGAGTTTTATTTGAAATTATGAAAAAAATATAGACAGAATGAGTTGATGAGAATTTTAAAATTTGAAAAAGCAAAATATTGTGTTGACTATAATTTTCTGATTTTGTTGTTTGGGTGAGAAAATTTTGAAGATTCAAAATTATTTCTAAAAAGTTATATTGTTTGGTCTTGCCAAACATCACCTATTGATTCTGGACAAAAATTTCTGATATGAACTACTAAAATTATGTCTTCCTCTTTTTCACTCTCTCACAGCTGGACAAGTACTAAAGCAAGATCAACATGCTCTCCTAGCCATATTCATAGACATTATCGACCGTTTCCTTGAACTGATGTTTAAGCTTCTCCCGCTGATGTATTCAAACTTGGCCAATGATTGATGCAAAGGCTACAATCATACTAGCTATGGTAGTATCATTTGTTTACATTATTGCATCGAAGGTGATAATCAACATTCCAAATACGAGTTACCTCGAGCCTATATGCTACATTTCGAGTGTCCTAGCTTGTGGTCTATTCCTATTGATCATCTCTACTCCTTTTGGATGTTCTTCTCATGTTCAAGTTGTGCATTCCTGCTTATAAAGGTATTCCAAAGCTCATGCACAGAGATTTTTGAGTTATTACATAGTAAAGTGATTGGAGTATCCATTATATTAAAGTGACTCCTTGCGAAGGATTTTCAATCGACATAATCAAGGAACAGTCTCTCAAGCATCTAGCAGCAACTCAATGTCACAAGAGAATAATGATGATGCTCCAACTGCAGTATGAAACTTTTGATCATTACGAAGTATTTTAAATAAGTGTTTCTATATAAAATTATCGGTTGAATTCCATGACCTACCGGGAATTTGAGAGTGTGTTAAATATACTGGAGTTGTAATTTGTGCGGTTTATTGTAATTTATTCTAAATTTAATGTACGGATTTCCTCGTTATATTAAAAAACATGATCTAAATTTTCACAAGTAGCTTCTTATAATAAGGATGTTTATCTTATGTTAGCTTTTTCGTTCTACCAAATCGAGACAAACAGTTAGAACTTAGACAAAGGGAATGACCGACTTAAGAGGAGAAGGTGCCCACCACCATGGGATTCTGGATAAAAAACATTAAAGGCTCGGTCCTTCATATGAAGGGAAGGGCCACTTGCCAGTTGCCATATAATGTGATAAACTATCTTGAACCCCTTAGGACATATTGTATATAAGTCCAAGTCACAAGAATTTAATAAGAAAATATTAATGATAACGGTGAATAATATTTCCAACAGATAAAATATTAATCATAATTCAATGAACTTATCTATCTAGTTTGATAGTTTTCACGATAATTGGATTATCCTGTCAAATCTAAGAACAGATCGATGAAGCACCAAGGTAAGTTACTTCCACATATTAGCATATAATATAATAGTAGGAGGGTATCGTATTCGGCCACCCATGATAGAAGAGGCTTTCCATAAAGTTAGAATGTGAAAGATGGGGGAGCTGGGTAATTGCGTGGCTGATCTGGGTAATAAGATCGCTAGCATCGCTAATGCGAGAGGCAATCTTCCAGGGCACCTAGTATATCTCCGAAGACCAAGTTCGAATACAATCAATGACCACAGCAGAGTCCCACGCCAGCAGTAAACTGGAGATTTGAGCATCAGAGGCTTTCAATAGGGCTAGCAATGCCCCATCCACCTCCCTCACCATTGGATCCGCTTACAAAGACCTCTGAGTCCAAGCCTCAAGAATATTACCGTCTGAATCGAAAAGGACAGCAGCGGCCATAGAAAAGTCCGAACGAACCGCTACATCAAAGGTCATATGGTGAAAAGAACTAGGACGGAGACAGAGAGCAGGAATCGGTTGCCTCAGAACAGGGAGACTACGCCAAGCTGCGGTATTTTCGCTGAAGCCCTTCAAAACATGCTGCAGCACGCTGTAAAGGGTTACCTTAGCATTATCATGCACGACCCGATTCCTTGCCATCCAAATTGAGTCCAGTACAATGGCAGCAAAGAGCTGGAAATTATGAACCTCAGAAGACTGCAGACGTAGGAACTGAAGAGGGTCTAGGATAACCTGAATCCAGCTGAAGGGGAAATCGGACCGAAAAGATTCAACATTCAGAGACCAGGGGAGAGACGCCAAATCAGCCTAGAGAAGGAACAAGAGAAAAGTAGGTGTGGCAAAGATTCCTCCAGGGCTCCACAAAGGGGCAGGAGACAGCACCATGAAAATTTGCTTGTAGACTCCTCAACAACCTCTCACGTGTAGGAAGGATGTCCCAAGCAATTTTCCATAGAAGTAGTTTGAACCTTGCATGCATATTAAGCTTCCATTAAAAATTCCAGTCAATCTGAGGAATAGACCTCCGAGACGGGGTCCACCGATCTGGGTATCCTTGACATGGCGACACTTGGAATTTTTTTGCTAACTTCGGATAAAAAAATCTCCACCAGCAGTCGGTGCACCCGATTCGGTTGTGATGGTAGTGGGTCATGCGTGGATGCATTCAGCTTCAAGTCGGGTACGTAGTACCTTACCAAGCCCATGACAAGTATTGGGCACATCGATACGGCATCTTCAGTAGTTGAAATACAAGCTTTTTTTTTTTGATCATGCGATAGGAGTGATTGTCCCAAGTTATAATTACCTCATTTCCCAAGTTGTGTTTTCCCCCTTTAGGGTTCGTAAATTACATTTTTTCTTGGTAGGTGATTTTTTTTTTTTTTTTAGAATAGTAAGTAACATTATTTCACACAGGTAATTAAGAAGATTGCAAGATTAAACGGTGCAAATTTGCCACCTTTTCGTCAAACGGCTCATAATCAGATAGACTTAAAAAGTTACAACTATTTGTTTTTATTATTATATATCAAATTACAGAAATGAACTATATTTTTGTCCAAATGAGTAATTAATCGTTGCACAACTTCTTTTCAACATATCACCAAATTCGTTGCCTTCTTTAATTTATTTAAAAATAAGACATGACCGCATCTTTTCATGGTAAAAGCCTCTTAAGGATTCAGGTGATCATCTGCTGCTTCTACTTGCGAATCTCATGGATCCTGGTTAAAAGAGATGAGGTGGAGGATTTGTACGCGTTTTCGGCCCTTTATAATCAACATGGTAGACAAATTCACCTGAATTGTCCACGTCCCCACTGGTCTGTACTTTTGGCTTCCAATGAATTGGTTATATATGGACCTTCCAAAGAATTGGTTATTGAGGGCCGTGTCCCTTTCAAATAGTGGGTTTGCTTATGGGCCAAGCCGAACTTTTCCCCGCGATCAATTATAATTTGTGTTTGTGTAAATGAATCTGTTGGGCTTAACCGGGGGAGGACAGGGTGGTTTCGCCCTTTGCTGAACAATCCAACTAACATAGCGATTGGCAAACTAAAATTCAAACACTATGTAAATATGCATTTCTAGCTGTCCTTCGTTTATTGTTATTGGAAAATCGGATATTCTTCTTCTCTTTATCCGAAAACGGAAAACCACTATCTTTCATTATCCAATAAAAAATTGAATGAAATGTACAAAAGAAGTTTCAATGTGACACACACTATCGTTTGGTAGGAGATTCTGTTTTATTGGGGTTCTTCATATATATTTGGAAGAAGATAGAGTTTTTAATAAAGTTTGTGGAAAAGTGTAGATAGATGATAGATCAATGATTTGATGAAGATTTTAGAATTTAAAAAAGTAAAAAAAATTTTGACCAAAATTCTCAGTTTAATTTGGATTCTTTTTGTTGGAAAAATTATATGTACCGTAGAAAAATAAATGAAATTTTAGTATACTTAGCATCCTTGAAATTAAATGGTTGAAGTTATTTCGCGTGACTTCTCCCGGTGGTGGAATGCTCTACTAGAGAATCATCACAAGTTCCACAACTTACAAGTTCTACAACTTAAATGCTCAAAGAAGGAGATAAAATTTTAGAGAGAGAAACTCTCTACTTTTTTTTTTTTTTTTTTTTGTTTTATTGAAAGGCGGGAGGATGAAACTTTTTATAGCCTCTCCTCGTCAACCTCCTTGTTACTATCTGTCACCACACATGGCTAAAGTGTCATGCATGGGACAAGCATGACACTTGCAAAATTAAATGTCATGCAAGAGGCCATGTGTCGCGCATGCATGGAGTGCCCACATAGGTGTCCCCAATTGGTAAGACTTTTTACAATCTTTTGACATTTGGTGCTGTGATTTTGATTAATGGTATGTATGAAGTTATCATCTGCTCCGACAAAAAAATAAAAAATAAAAAAAGGAATATATAGTCTTGATTTGGGGTCCAACACACTGTAAATGTTGGACCATGAGAAATTTTTGGCTTCAGCAGTAGTGTCAACCTAGAGTACCCAGCTTAGAGCTTTGTAAAATCCAGAAATTGTATCAATAACTTAAGAGGGTGCTGCGAACAAAACAAACATACGGGCGTCTCAATGGGGGTTATTATGTCATTTTAATCCTTCACAGAAAGTGTATAAAAGCAGGCCTGATCAATGTCCAAATCGATACTACTCTCTCCATCTATAGACAACAAATTAAGCCACAGATATTCAACACACCAGTTCAGCTGAAGCAGGCACTCCGGCACACAAAACAGCGAGAATTTGTATAAGCAAAAATGACCGGCAGCAACTCTGGGAATCTCTCTTCAGCAAGGTAATTGGCACATATCTCTTTGCTTTAATTTTGGTTTTTTACATTTTGGAAGTAAACCTTGCTTGTGTTTCTTCTATGGATGATTGTTCTTTTAGCATTTAATGTTTGTCCCGATCTGGAATTGGGAATGGCATTTGATGATCCAGTATTTTTTTTTCCCAATATATAAGTGATTTTCAAATGAAAATATTTTTTCAAAGTCATAAATAGGTTTATTCCATCTAAAACATTTTCTCCAACAAATCAAAATTTTTCAAAGAAACTAAAAATAAAAGTGTTTACGGAGTAAGTGATTTTCAAATGAAAACATTTTCCAAAGGGTCGTAAATAGATTTTGTTTGACGTAAAATATTTTTTGCAGCAAGTTAAAGTTTTACGCAGATGTAAAAGTGTTTACGGTATAATGAAAATATTTTCTTAAGTGTCATAATTAGGTTTCATTTGACGTAAAATATTTTCTACAACGAGTCAAAGTTTTACGAAGAAATGTAAAATTATTTACGGTGTAAGTGATTTTCAAATTAAAATATTTTTCCTAACAGTAGTAAATAAATTTCGTTCGACGTAAAATATTTTCTACAACAAGTCAAAATTTAAAAATATTTATGATGTAATGAAAATATTTTCTCAAGAATTGTAAATAGGTTTCATTTTACGTAAAATATTTTCTTCAACAAGTCAAAGTTTTACAAAGAAGCGTAAAAGCTTTTGACATGTAAGTGATTTTCAAATAAAAATATTTTTTCAAGAGTCGTAAATAGATTTCGTTTAACGTAAAACACTTTTTACAGCAAGTCAATGTTTTACGAACATAAGTAAAAGTGTTTACGGTGTAATACAAATGTCTTCCCAAGAGTCTTAAAGATGTTTCATTCGATGTAAAATATTTTCTGCAATAAGCAAAGTTTTATAAAGAAACGTAAAAGTGCTTACTGTGTAAGTGATTTTCAAATGAAAATATTTGTTAGCCCAAGGTTGTTTTGTAAAACAATCTATTTTTGATTTTGATGATAACAAATATTCTAAGTTTTGAAGACTTTTAGATTTTACATTGTCAATCCACTTTTCTAAAAGATATATTTCAAAAGATTGTATTTTTCTATCTAAAATATTTCTAAGTGGACTTGAACACCATTACACAAGTTGATAAGATCAATTTTTCATGTTGTAGGTGTTTAAAGAAGTGTTGGAATGGATTGGACACTTTCAAGAGGCTGAATTTTCTCTTCAGCATTGAATGTGTCGACACATTGCCTAATGGTGTCGACATTGCACTAGCACCCGAGACAATATTTTCAGACTAAGTTTTAATGTGTCGACACATTGCACTAGCACCCGAGACAACTTTTTCAGACTAAGTTTGATATTTCAACATATGCAGATTATGTGTCGACACATACTAAGATTTTGCAGAAAATTTGGAAACGACGCCAAATCTTTTAAAATGCTCTAAAATGACTTGGGTACCCCTCCAACGGTACAATAAAGCTACTTGAAGACCGTTGAAGTCCTTGGGGCTATTTATAGAACGAGATAGAGAGAGAAAGACAAGATCGCATCATCTAGAGAGAGAAATTGCCAAATCCAAAGAAATCCTCTGCTGAATCCTTCAAAACCAAAGCTTTCATTGTTGAATCTTATTCTCTTGCTCATCATTGACGATCTAGCCTTCAAAGAGAGAAATTTCTTGAAGAAGAGAAAAAGAACTTGCAAATATTCTTGCCCTAACTTCTAGAGAGAGAAAGTGCTTTGAAGAAGAGGGAAAACCGCATCTACCAAGAAAGCTTGTGCTTCCACCTGCCAAACTTTAGCTTTCATTTGAGAATCTTGTCTTCTTGCACTCTATTGAGCTTTTCACTTGCTGATTCGGCTTAGAGAGCCATTCCACACGTTTTGAGCTTTTCATTTTATTCGGCTTAGAGAGCCATTCATTGTAATTCCTTTATATCCATCTTTTGGAAAACACTTGAGTGTTGGGTAAACACTTGTCCTACTTGTGAGAGTAGAAGAAATCCCTTGGGTTTTGGGATTTGTGAGAGAGTTGAAGCATGAGCTCGAAAAACGCTTTGTAAAGGTTCCTTAGCACCCGGAAGCTAAGGTGTATTTGCTATTTGGAGAATAGTGAAGGAAGCCCAAGGAAGTCAATAGCCTTGGGGTGGACGTAGGCAAGTGTTGGCCGAACCACCTAAAATTACGGTGTCGTCTCTCTAACTCTATCTCTCTCTTACTTTTCAGTACATATTCATACTTGTGGAGATTTATGCTTTATCATTTATTGCTTATATTTAATATAGCATTAAACTCATTCAGATCACATTCTTATTTGTTAAAGAGGGGTAGTTTTCAGATCTGCGTGTTTATCAAAAAAGTGATAAGTTTTTTATAAACTCAATTCACCCCTCCCTCTTGGGTTGTTATTTAGATTCACAATATTTTTTCAGGAGTCGTAAATAGATTTCATTTGCCATAATACATTTTCTCCAACAAGTGAAAGTTTTGTGAAGAAACGTAGTATTTACTGTGTAAGTGATTTTCAAATGAAAATATTTTTCTAAGAGTCATAAATAGATTTCGTTTGACGTAAAAAATTTGCCCTTGACTCTACTAATCACAAGTTCAGCTGGGATTTTCAGTTCAAGAATACACTGAAAAATCACAAGACAAATTGCGTAGGAAAAAAAAAATTGGATAGCTGCAAGAACCTACACATCATAATGCAAGTCAATAACTTTCTAACTAACATCACTGACACCATAGTAAGCTAACTATTCGTGTAAACAAATAGACTGCCCATAACACTTCAAATAATAAAAGAAGGTTCTTACCTAAGAACAAGCAGCTGAATCACAAGTTCAATAGCAAAAATACTGTTCAGAAGGTAAAAGTTTCTGCAGTAAACTTCAATAAACCTCAAGAAATAAACATGTTTATTACAGATCTTTAATTGCTATCATTTACACTCTGAACTTCAGCTAGGTTGCTTTTAAGTCCCTAATCACACTAAGGAAAACTCATAGCTACAGGCAATACAAAGTGCATTGCAAAACTTCTACTTAATGAGTGGATGTCATGGAAAGCAGACTTCTTCAACCTTTTCTTGAAGAAGATACTCTAAATAGGAGCTAACTCTATTTGGAAATAGGTGCTAATATTTCTATTTGGATTTGTCAGTGCGCATAACAAATGGGGGCATTGACCCTGCCACGCCAATCCAATAACCAGGATACAATGAAAAGATGAAAATGGGAAACTTAAATGCGAATCATCTTTCCATAACTCTGACATCCATAGAACAGTCGTCCAAGATTTCCAGTGGTCTTACTAGTTCGTAATCTTGTTTGCATTCCACAGATACACAATGAAGGAGGAGGAAGCAGATCACCTGAAACACGATCTTCGTTCCCAGCAAATGAAGTCGAAGATGTTATAGACGCCGTCGACGCCATGGTGGACCCCGACCAATCTCATACAAGCTCGCCTAGATGTGAATCAGTGGAAGCAAGCTTATAGACTATTGCTGGATGGGAGAAATTTACTGAGATTGTGAAATAACGTTAAGTTAGGGTTCTTCGAGTTCAAGAATTTGGGAATATAGCGATTCGGGTAGCCTACGTCTTTTTTAAAGTGGAGACCAAAACATTGCAGTTATGTTGATGATGTGTTTAGTTGTTTTGTAGTCAGCGAGTTGACGTGAAAATCAAACAAGTGTCACAATTTTATCGGACGTGATGTGGTCACCGTTTGCCACGTTGGACATTGTCGTTAATGAGCTGGGCCAGACTTGATGGAGTGACTTAAGGGAAAACTTATTGAAGCCCAAAGACCTGTGTGAACAAAGTGAACCTTAAAATCCATTTTGGGAAAAGGCTAAACCTCAGGGACCAGCGGATATATTAAGCGCAAACTAAATTAAGAGCTTTATTGATTTTTTTTCAGAATTAACACTATTACGTTTCGAGAGAGAATATAAATATTTGAAAAATGAGTCCAAGAAGATTGGTTTAGATTCTGGAATAGAAATATGTTAATTAAAAATTAAAACAAAACAAAAACCCGGGAAAGAATAGCACAATGAGGATACGGTCCTATGGAATATGTTTCGGAATAGACCAGCGAGCGTCGCAAGCCCATTTTAGTCCCTGCTCAGTGCTCATAAAACAAAAAGCCCACTTTACACCGAGAGATCTTCAAAGAGTAAATGTGGGGACTTATCTCTATTTTTATTATATCTCTGGTCCTAAAATGCTATCAATTGGGCCAGGTCGCATGTGTCGGCCTTCTGACCTTTCCTAAATGTGGGGACTTATCTCTATTTTTATTTTCTTCCTAGTCAACCCAACTCCAGAGACCATAAAATACAATCACAATCAACTAAATCAGAGACCATCAAATCCTGCAGTAAACCTATTATCTTAAAATAAAGACTTAATTAGTCTGCTATTTTTGGGATATTTGTCCAATTCCAAATTGATGTCTAAAGTAAGTTGATGTATTTCTATTTATTAGTTTTGACACTTTTGCTTCTATGATTAAATTTCCACAAAAATTACAAAATATTCTAATTTGTTACACGTTAGAACCACTCAACGAGAAGCCTGAATCATCGCTCAAAGCCCATCCCAAAATTATGTTCAAAGTCATGTAGGTAGTCCCAAAACCTAATCCCTCTTTTTATCTTCAAGAAAGAAGAGAAGTCAATTTATAAAGTCGGTAAAAAGTGCTTCCATAACTCCTTGTTTGTCAAATCCCAACATAAAATTTTGACATCATTTTACAAGCAATTGTTCAAATATTTATAATACTATATTTTCAAATTCTGACACATTTTTCGAACATTCCAATTATTTTTTAATTTAAAAACTCTATCCAAATTATCTATCTTTATACTTTCTTACAAAAAGAAATTTTTGCCAAGCACAGGCTGAGTGATAAAGAAAAACACGCGAATATACGTTGCCGAATAATAAGAGCTCATCTGGTTCTAGTAGAACGGGCGTCGTCACACCATTGGGAGGAAACATCTTAAGGAAGTGAAGCTTGAAAATAATATCTTAGGAATATCTGGTGGGTCCTATCTTTTTGACAACTGAGTCCTACATGAAGGTGGATCGGTGGATGAATAAAAAATTCGGCAAGCCCGGCAGCAACTCCGGCGATCTCCTTCCCACAAGGTTGGCCCCTAAATATCAATTTTGCTTTATTTTTGGTTTTTACATTTTCCAATACATGAGCTATAAACTTCGTGATGATATTAACAGTTAAAAGCGTTGATTTGAACTGCTTAATCGTCTTCTTTTCTTTTATTTGTATTTTGGAAGTAAACATTTCTCATGTGCCTTCGATGATTGTTCCGCCACGAGCTGTACCAGTTCAAGTCCATCATTTATGTGCTTAATTTCCACCATGTTTTACTGCTGAAGAGTCCAAGTGTAAATTGTTTATGTGACTTTGATAAACATTATTCTTTTAGCATTTAGTGTTTGTTGTTCCTCTGGTACTGGAATTTGCTTATTCAACCTAAGAAGATCATCAACGGAACTTGCTTATTCAACCGTAAGAAGATAATGGAACTAGCATTTGATTATTTTTTTTTTCCTGTCTTTACACTTTCCATTTTTATCAAAAGAATTTTCACATCCGTGGCCTTAATTCATTTGGTTATACATGGACCTTCCAAGGAATTTATTCCATTTTGAGTTAAAAACTTTTGTGATGTGCGATCATATGTATAGGGCCGTGGTCTTTACAAATAGTGTGTTTGTTTAGGGCCCAACTCAAACTTGGCCCAGTTCGAATAGTCCCTTAATTGACCAAGCTTATGCCATTGTCACTGTAGCTCTCTTGCGATCCACCTCTGTTTTTCAAAAGAAACCTCTGTTATCATCTTTGAAGGAAATAAAAGTAAGAGAGATTAAATACTTACCTTTTTGATTGGAAGAAAGTTTTGATTAGCCGAAAATTACTATCAGTAACCTTGTCTCGGCGATCAAATATAATTTGTCTTCGTGTAAATGATTCTGTTGTGCTTAACGGGGGGTGGAAAGGGTGGTTTCGCCTTTTGCTGAACATCCAAGTAAATATGCATTTCTAGCTGCCCTTCTTTTATGGTTATTGGAAAATCAGATATTCTTCTCATCACTTATTGATACTGGAAAAATTTTTCTGATTGGACCAACTAAAATCATGTCTTCCTTTTGTTTTTGGACTCTTTACAACAGGGCAAGTGAGCAAGATCAGCCTGCATTCATAGCCATATTCACAGACATTATGAAGAACTCCTTAAACTGATGCTTAAACAGATATTCAATGTATTAATTGACTCCCTACGAAGAATTTTCAATCGACCTAATCAAGAAATAGTCTCTCAATTAGCATCTAGCAACAATTTAATGACATAAGAGGATAATGACGATGTTCCAACTACAGTATGAAACTTTTGATCATTACAAAGTATTTTAAAGAATTGTGTTTATGTAAAATTATCCCGTTGAGTTTGGTTTATAAAAGTTTTTTCATTCATTGGAGATTAAGTTTTGTTAAGTTGAGTAGATTTCCCATTTATACAGGGAGATTTTCTTTTTTTGGGTTTGTGTGATTCTCTCTCAATCTTGCTTCCTTGTTAATTTCCAGTGCTTTAAAATACTTTATTCTAGAGGGCAAGGCCTCCGGCCCTCGATGTTCCCTCTCTTCAATCTAGATTTCTTTTTCCCCGGTTTGCTCCATTGTTACTACCAACTTCCGAGTCTCTAGAACTAAGTCCTCCATCTCCTTTCAGTGAAACTTCAATGGTGCGGTGCAGAAGATTAGTTAGGTTCAAGAATTTTGCATTGTGTGGACAATCTGCCGTTTGAAAGTGAAACCTTAAAGAAAGTTCAAGGTCCAGATAATTTACTTAATTTACTTGAAAGTTGATGTGGATTAAACAAGTTGAGGTGGTCAAGAGTGTTGATGTGTATAGGTGCCATTTAAAAAGTTAACAGAATATTGACGTAGGATCTTTTTGTCAAGAGGTATAAAACTCAGTGATTAAAAGATATAAATTTAAAATCCAGTGACTATTCCGTAAAAGCAGGTAAAATAGAAGGATTACAAATTAAATTTCCCTAATTATAAATGGAGATTTTTTTTTTAAAGAATAAATGGAGAATTCAAAGCAAAATATAAATGGAGAATTCTGCTCGACGTTCCTTGGCATGACTCAGAAACCAAAAATGCACAAATTCTGGGGGACCAGGCCGGGTGGGTTAGGGGGCCCTACCCAGTGCTCAAAGCTTTCAGCTCTTCTTCCCAAATACTCTAGATACAGTATATGCAAATATAGGCAGTTGGACTTTATCCCCCATCTTAAAACCTCCCGCTATATGTGGCATCAGCTTTGGCCTCCGCGACATGAATATGTGGCATCAGCTTTGGCCTCCCAATCTCATGAATAAACCTCCCAACTTCTTGGTACATGGAGGCTTCGAGGTTTTGAGATGGACTGTGATATATGCAATATTCTAAATCCACATCGTAGTCGATTATTCCTACTTGGATGTCATATGACACGTGTTTTTAAACATGAATGATTTGATACAGTAAAAAATGTGACATATTTTAAAATATTAAATTTTATTAAAATATGAAGAGAAAATTTATTAAAATTAATTTTTTGTATTTATTTTAAATTAAAAGTAATAATTTAATAAAAAAAATTAAAGAATTATTTTATTAGAATAAAAATTATTGGTCGATGAATACTACTATTAGATGTGGAAATTTAGATATATCCTGCTATATATCACATCAACTTTGTCCCATCTCAAAACCTCGCTATCGCCTCCATTTAAAAACCAGCTGGAGGAAGCTTGGGAGGCCAAAGCTGATGCCACATATTCATGTCGCGGAGGCCAAAGCTGATGTGACATATAGCGGGAGGTTTTATGATGGGGGATAAAGTTCCAACTGTCTATTCGACACGGTCACCGGCTATATATATACACGGAGTGAGGAGTTCATTTAAGGACTGCAAAGAAAACAGCGAGAATATAGGCAAAAATGTCCGGCGGCAACTCCGGCAATCTCCCTTCCGCAAGGTTGGCTCCTAAATATCTCTTTGCTTTAAGTTTTGGTTTTCACATTTTTCAATTCATGTGTTAAACTTCATGATAATTAACAGTTAAAGTATTGATGTCTATCTGCGTAATCCTCTTATTTTCTTATCTTTAGTTTTTGGAATTAACATTGCTTATGTCCCTTCCATGATTGTTCTTTTAACATTTATTGTTTATTGTTTCTCTAGATCTGGAACTGCGACTGGCATTTGAAGAGCGTATATATATATATTTTTTTTTTCTGTCTTAATTTACACTTTCCATTTTTATTAAACGAATTTTCATCTCCGACTCTTCACTATTCAAGGAATTCATACTATCCTTCTTTCAAACATCCGTTTGGCTCATCTCTCTCTCTCAAGTCCATCAGTCATCTGCTCAATTTCAAGATGATTAAAAGCTTAAGTATTGGTGTCTGCCTGCTTAATATTCCTCTTTTCTTATCTTTGTTTTTGGAGGTAAACATTACTTATGTTCCTTCAATGATTGTTCTTTTAGCATTTAATGTTTGTCAATCCTCTCGATCTGGAATTGGGACTGGTATTTGATGATCTAGTAATTTTTTTAAAAAAATTTTCCCAATCTTTACACTTTCCATTTTTATCAAAAGAATTTTCATTTCCGATTTGTCATATTTAAAGTATTCAAACTGATTTGTTTTAAATGTTGCTCAGTTGCCCGTATACCCAAATCTTCAGAAAAAAATGGATCAGAATTAATATTTTACAGATCATATAACCATAATTTTTTGGTTATGGAACTTCCAAATATTGGGTTCGGTCTGGGTTGGATTTTCCCAACATGTGACTATTGACGTGCGATCGGATGGATAGGGCCAGTTGAAAAAGAAAAAAAAGCATATGGATAGGGCTGTGGGTGGTTTAGTTTATGGGCCAACCCAAACTTGCCCCACTACAAACATACTCCGAATTCAACACCTAACCACGTAACAGTGTCATTTTTATTTTTTCCACCCCACATATCCATGTTTATTATGGCGCGGACAACATGGGTATTTTTCACTTTATCCATTTCTAGCTGCCCTTCTTCTATGGTTATTGGAAAAGGGACGGTTCCTCTTATCTTTGATGTCCGTTGACATGGAACACCATAAATGTCATTTAGACAATTATATTAGGTACCGTTAATGACATTCTTTTTGGCTCGTAAAGACCTAACTAATAAACAGATTGAGCTGTACAATTTATAATTTCTTATTCTCTTCGAGTACAGAATATTTATTGTTATATTGATTATGGAAAAAGTTCATGATGGGACCTAATTAAAGCTCATTTTTCTCTTCTTTTTTTTTTTTTTTTTTGTGGTGCAAGTGAGGAAGAACAGATGGCTTTCATAGCCATATTCATAGACATCATCAACAACTTCCTCAAACTACTTTTTAAGCTTATCCCACTGATGTATCCAAACTTGGCCTGACGTCAAGACAGATGCTATAATCTTGCTGGTTGCAACCGTAATATCATTTGTTTACATTATTGCATCGAAGGTGATAACTGGCATTTCAAGCATGAGCAACCTCCAAATCATTGAGCTTATATGCTACATTTCGGGTGTCTTAGCTTGTGCTCTATTTCTTTTGATCATCTTTCGTTCCTTTGGATAGTTTATCTTATGTACAAGCGGTGCATTTCTACCCACTAAAGGTATTATATAATTCATGCTCGCATACTTTTGAGTTCGTATTTAGTTGATTGGAGTTTTCAATGTATTAATAAACTCATTCTACAGGATTTTCAATCAACTTAATCAAAAAATAGTCTCTCAAGCATTAAGCAGCAGCTCGAATATGGCACAAGAGGAGAATAATGATGCTTCAACGATAGTATGAAACCTTTGGATTTTGATCACTGCAAATTGTTTCAAGAAAGTGTTACTATGTACAACTATCTCCTTGAATTAGATTTATAAATGTGATTGTATGGATTTCCTCGTTACCAAAAATAGAAAATGATATCATTTTCCAAGAAGCAAGAGGGATCTAAGGAATTGTTTATCTTATGTTAGCTTTTTGGTTCTACCAAAACACACATCCTCTGTGCATAACCGGCCAGGAAAATAATCAAATTATTAACCATTTTAGAAAAAAGAAGTAAACAAATAGTTAAACAAGAAGCAATAGCCAATCAGGTGTCCTAACTTGTGGTCTATTCTTATCGATCATCTTTCCTCCTTTTGGATGGTTCCTCTTATATTCAAGTTGTGCAGTCATGCTTATAAAGGTATTCCAAAGCTCATGCTCAGAGGCTTTTGAATTATTACGTGATAGATTGATCAGAGTATTCAATGTATTGATTGATTCCCTTTGAAGGATTTTCAATTAATCTAATCAATAAACAATTACTCAAGTATCTAGTGTCAACTCAATGACATATGAGGATAATGACGATGCTCCAACTGCAGCCTGAACCACCAAAAATTTGGTAGTGTATTTAATACTGGAGTGGTAATATATGGGGTTTATTGTAACTTATCCCTCATTATAGTAAAAAACATGATCTAATTTTTGAAGGAGGAGGTTTCTTATAAGGAATGTTTAACTTATGTTACCTTTTCTGTTCTACCAAATCGAGACACATCCTCCATTCTTATGAGGAATATTTTATAAGGAGTAGGCCTCTTATAAGGAATAATATTTCCAATAGATAAATTATTAATCTTATTTCAATCACTACAAAAAGGACCTTTAGTAGCAGGTTTTTAATGGGGGTCGCAACCGCCACTATAAATCTGTCGCAGTAGACTATAGTGGCAAATTTGGTGATCGCTAGTGAAAATTAGTGTCTACATCAATAGTTTGTTAGTGGCGTTTGTGATCGTAGCTATAGATCTGAAGAGCATTTTTTTTTTTGGTAGCATTTCTTGAAACGTTGCTACAAGTCTTTAGCAACATTTGTAAAACGCCGCTACAGATCTTTAGCGCGTTTGTAAAACACCACTATAGACTAATTTTCTACGGCGTTTTACAAACCACCGCTAAATCCAATTTTAAAAATGCTACTATAAATCTTTAGCAACACTTTGTGATTGCCACTAAAGATATTTGCTAGTGTTTTTTTTTTTTTGCCTTTTTTTTTTTGCCGGCATTTTAGAACACGACTATACCAGTTTTAAAAACGCTGCAATAGATACATGAGTAAAAACCTGCATTTTTTCCTATATTTTCTTGTAATACAAATTTTAATTGATTGATGCAAAAAAGATAAAGTGTAATAAAACAAAATGTATTTCATCATTGACTAAATAACCACATCTTACAAGTTTTGCAACAAATACAAAAAGTTCTAAAAGTTTCCCATTAGTCTAAAAACTAACAAGTAATGACATTTAACAACAAATAACTATAACTTTAATCTTTAGCAGCTTCAGCATCTGCACCAGCACTATCTGCATCATCATCACTAGCACCAGCACCCTCACCATCAACATTGTCTGCATTGCAATATTGAAAAATTAACAAACAATAATAATATGAACAAAGATAAAAATAAATAAATACAAAACACAAGAGCTTTAGTACACACTTAAAATCAAATTAATAGCAGTCTGGTTTGCAATTAAAAAATCTAACCCAATCAATGAATTAAATTTCACATCCTTATGCAGAAATCTTAATATGTATCTTGACCCAATCAATGAATTAAAATTCCATCTCCCATTCCTAGGAAAGAAATCCTCCCCATTTCCCACTTTTAACTATTGAGAAAACAAAAGAGAAAAATTAGTTTGAGAGCAAATTTCACCATTCCAGTGTATGAATACTACTCAAAACAAACCCAGGGGGTTATATCTACACAAAACAAAAACCCTACGCTCGATGACCAATAAGAGAAATACCCTAGGTGCTGGTAGAACACGACCTTCCACTTGAGTGAAGTTTGTATTAATTGAAATGCCACATGAACGTAGCATAGGTTCAGAGCCACAATTGTTGCTTTTCAAAGCCTGCAGCAGAGAACTACAAACTTAGAAACAAAAAAATTTGACACTAAGAACATCATCATTTTAAATTGAGCAAAGACACCTACATCAGACAAAATCTTCATCCTCTCATTCGGCTTTTGCCTCGATTTTTCCACAAGTGAAGATCTTTGAAGGGTAGATAGGGCTTTTGTGTATCGTTGCAACGACACCAGAGAACACAGCTACAAAAAAAAAGTGAAACAAACGACCTCAGATAAAATCCACTAGTCATATGTTTAAAACTTGGTTATAAAATATAACCATAATTCACCTCAAGAGGAAAATAAGTTGGGCGCTTTGGCTTCCCGACATTGATAAATGGTAGATCCCCAGAATAACGCAATTCTATATGACGATGATTAACAAAATAATCATAAACAGTCACTTCCACCTCATCTTCACCATCCAAATTATTTGCATTTCACTGCTTCAGCGTAAATCTAGACATGCAAGCATAGAAATTACTCAAAAACTACTATTCATCAACCAGTCGAGTTACAACAAGATGCAAGTGGCAAAATAAATGAATCATATGGAGAAGTCAATTTAATTACCTTGGACCAATCAAGCGAAAAGGGATCCCTTACATTCTGGTTTGCAATTAAAAAATCGACCACCGGCCCAGGCTGTATGATCATGGTAGTTGATACATCTGGACAAAAAAGGCCACAATCCCAATGATGAAAGGATAGATTCAGAATTTACAAAAGCAGAACAAACTGATCTTACCTATCAGAAACAAGCCACCCTGGGTTGTCCTAAAACTGGAAAGAACTTATAAGAACTACAAAGAAGAGAAAGGAGAGTCATTGCGGTTGAATTTCTCTGAAGTTAGTTAACTGTGAAGAATAATTACTCAAGAAGAATTGCAAAGAAGAGATGGGAGAGTCAGCATTGCTGCCACTTTAGCCAAAAATGCTGGTGGGAAGAATGGGGCTAAGTCTGTTATCTCCTAGACGAACAGGAAGGCATTAATGACCACATCATAGTTTCGAGTGCACCAAAATCCGAAGAACTATCTTTAGAAGTACCTATTTTTTCAACCTTAAAGTAGTTCAATGCTGTGAAGAAGAAAATGGATGAACTTGTTCATCTTTTCTCAACCAATAATTGATAATAGGTTGTTAAAGCACAAATAAGGACACAAGAACAAGCTGAGAAAAGATAAGAAGACCGAAATCACTGACAAAGAAAGTGAGGATAGCTAGAAATCTACTGGGGAGAACATACTATGGTAAATGCCTTTTGAACACAGTCTGTCCACTTTAGAGGAACACATAACAGGGGAACCCCAATAGATAGTGCGTATGATGTGTGCATATAGATGTACCAAAACTTGAATTCTGAAAACTAACCTGAATAAAATCCTATAATCAATATTTCACGAAAACAAAACATAGTTTAAAATAAGCCACAATAAGCATAAAGAAAAACAAGCATACTTCAAAGCACATTGCCCTTTTACTCAGCAAATTTGGTCACTAGGACTAATAAGAAAGGATAGAAGTATATATGTTGTTTGTCAACTCAAAGCACTTATTCACGTCGAACGAGTATGTCACACAATTAATTTATTGTTTCCAAATACCTAATCTAGCTCTGAGTTCTCTTCCTTAATCTCATCAAGTGTTAACTTCAAGCACGTTTTATCAGTCAACAAAGAGCAATCAAATTCCGGTTAACCCAGATCAGGATACTAGAATCCAAGTTGAATCAGACACAGCAGAAAATAAGAATAAGAAAATAAAAAAAAAACCAACTCAATATCAAGATCAAAATTTTGCCCCTTTTTTTTTTTTAAAAAAAAAAGATCAAAACTTTACCAATAATTCTAAAACCCATCATCAAAATCTCGAATTTCCGGACCAGAACTAACTAGATAAATAACCCATTAACAAATCCAAAGACAAAAAACTACATAAACAGAGAAAAATACGTTTCGAACCAGAGCAACGACAGCTGCGACCGACATTCCAAGAGGGAGAGCAATCGCATCCACATTGCTCTCGCTGCGCCGCGCAGCACCGAGCAGGGCCTTAGGGCTTCGGCGTCTAAGCACCACGCCCGTTGCCGGCAAGGAAGAAGAGGATGACGAAGGACAAGAAGGGAGAGGGAGCGAGAGACTGAGAGATTTCGAGGGAGAGGGAGCTTGAGGGAGATCTGGAGCTTCGAGGTAGAAGGGAGGGGCTGGAGCTTCGAGGAAGAGGGGAGGGGCTGTCGACGGAGAGGGCAGCGATCGGAGGGGCTGGAGCTTCTTCTACGAAGAGAGGCTGGAGACTTGAGAGATTTTTCAAAAGCGGGAGGGGGGGAGCGGGAAGGGTTTAATTTAAAGGGAGAGGAATGGTGAGTTTTGACATTTTTTAAGACAAGTCAAAACTCACCGTTTTGAGCTTTTTTTTATTATTTTATTATTTTTTTAAATTTATAGGTTTTTTTTTTTTTTTTTTAAAATAATAAGCTATATACATGTTATGTATTTTTAGTAAATTAAAATCAGTATTTTGTAATAGTATTTAAAAATCTTTATACTTAGTATTAAATACATAGCATATTATTTTACACTCTTTTTTATAACTAGTATAATAATCTTAATTAAAATAAATTGGTAGTAATAATATATAATACTTATAATTTAAAAGTATAATGCCTTCTATATAACATTGCATGATTGTTTTATGTGTTTATCATATACATGATATGTGCTAATTAACCTAAGTACTTTATATGTATGTACCTACCTAATGACTAAATCATAGCCTCTAAGACCATATATTAAGTTATGTACTTTAATTGCATAAGCTAATCTCACAATATATTTTTGTTTGAAATTAAATAATATGTCCTAATTAAATAGTATTATATTACTAATTATTCAAAATATATATATTCATTATAAGTATGATAATAGATGTTTTCTAAACTACTTAGATTTAGTCAATAAATATGCAATTACCATAACAACCATGTTATAATTTAAAATATATCATATAACAACTTCAATTTTCATAACACTCCCACTAATTTCATATTTTATTAAGTAGGTCTTTAAAATAAAATTTTCAAATACATGACAAAATAAAATTATATATTAAAAGGAATATAATAATATATAAAATAATTATTTACATTAAATAACTTAAAATTAATAAATAAAATTATTTTTATTACTTATACCTATAGCAGTGGTCATTGTGATTGCCGCTGTAGATACCTAAATGCATTTGCTAAAAATTAGACCTTTAACAGTGTTTGTGAAAAAACGCCGCTAAAAGTTATAGCGGCGTTTTTTTACAAACACCACTAAAGATCTAATTTTTAAACAATTTGAATAGGTTCTGCAACTTTTTCCTTAAAACAATTTGAATTTAACTCGAATATTCTGCACATGCTACACAAACATATCAAAATTTAAACACACACATTAACAGCAATATAATTAATCAAGCAGAATGTGAATCAATTAATTTCGAATCTATATCCAAGATTCTTTAAAACCAAAAACACCTGAAAATTCAGCTTGTAGTTCACGATTATTAACACTTAATCAAGAACAATATTAACAAATCAATCACCACAAAAGACACCAATCTTTTGGTAACGAAGAGAAAATCTCTTGGAAACAAATTCCAAGAGAAAAAACTCTCCGGGCCCGTAGGCCAGGTAACGATTTCACTAGCTTTTCAAACTCGAAATACAAGGTGATCCATAGACTTAAGAATACCCAAAATCCTAGTCTAACACATTTTTTTCTTACCCGAAATACAACATTCGGATCTGCTTCATGCAGGGATTGAGAACCTCTCATCATTCAAAAAGTTAACAATCTTTACCTTGCTGTTTATACCTTGCCGTCCTCCATTGCGAACTCGCAACAACAGCAAACGCACGAACTTGGCACTTGGACCTTCAAGATTTCAGCAACCTTTGAAAATCTTGAATCTCTTTTGGGGAAATAACAATGGTGATCAAAGTATCGAACTAAGAATCCTAAAGAGAGAGGTTTTATCTTCAAGGCTCCATTCTTAGTTCATACACACAAAGACTCAGAAAAATGGCAGAAAGATTCAAAAGAGAGTTTCACGTTAAAGGGCACGATTTCTGGATTTTTCTGAGTTGATTCAGTTGTTAATGAAAATAAAATAAAGAGGTTATAAGCTAAGGGTGACTCACGATTAAAGGTGGAAGATTCGAGGCCTTCTTGGTCTTCTTTGCGTCATTTAATTAGTTAGAAACGGTCTAACTAAATTCTGTTACCGCAGTGCATTGATTCGCGATTTTGTCTTACTTGCATCTGATTCGAGCTAACTTGACTATTCTCTGGAAAAAATCAGCGTTTTCTGCTCGCATTTACTGATCCCAATGAAACTTCAATCAGACTTGTCACACAGAAAAGCACGTCCAGATGTCTTTGTACTGCTGTCTTCAATTCTACAAAAAAGCTTCATTTACCTTAACATCTCAGGAATTAAAACTCACTTACCTACTAAGTATAATTAACTAAAAATATTACCTAACAGATTCGACCTCTTATAATTAGTTCCTCGTGAGGAGCAGTGTCCAACGCTCACTTTGATGCTTAGAAAGAAAAACTTTTGTTTCTTTTTTCCTTTGGGTGAGTGATTTTTTTTTTTTAGATTAGTAATTAAGTAACATTATTTCACTGAAGTAATTAAGAAGATGGCGGTTGTTAATTGTATCTTGGCCAAATACTCGAGGTGGTCCGGGCAACTGGTTAATTACACTAAATCTGCCCTTTATTGCAGTGACAATACTAGTCCAGCCTTGGCAGCAGCTCTCTGCGATTTCCTTCAGGTCAAAGCTATGTCGAGTCATAGCAAATATCTTGGTTTGCCATTGTTTATTGGAAGGTCGCGAAAGAGAGCTTTTCGAGGAGGTGAAAGCAAGAGTTTTGTCGAAGGTTGTGGGTTGGAAGGTTCGGTCCCTTTCTCAAGCGAGAAGAACCACTCTTATTAAGTCCGTGGCGATGGCGATGCCTATATACTGTATGTCGACCTTCTTGCTACCCAAGGGGTGGTGTGCGGAGCTTGATCGGATCCTTAAGGATTTTTGGTGGGGTTTCCTTACCCAGAAGACTAGAAATTTCACGCCTTGGGCTTGGGATGTCATTTGCTTACCGAAGGATATGGGGGGGACTAGGTGTGAGGAAGCTGCATGAGGTAAACTTGGCCAAGATCGCAAAGCTAGGATGGAACTTAGTGACAGCTCCGGAGTGTCTATGGGTCCGGATTGCAAAACTGAAATATAAGTTAAGGGATCCTTTGCATTTGAGAGAAGTGGGGGGGAGGTGCTCTTGGGTATGGAGAGGCCTTATGAAGGTTTTACTGCAGGTCTTGAGTGGGGTGTGCGTTTTGCCCAGGAAGGGGGAGGCTGTTGACATCCGAACAGCACCTTAGTTACCGTCTATGCAGCATTTCTCCCCTGTTTGGCGCGATGGAACCTGGGACTGGCATGAGATTAGGTCGGTGACTAATCTGATGGGATCAGATGGAGCGCAGTGGGATGCTGATCTTATTCACAAGCTTTTTGATGATGATTCTTCTGCAGCTATTTTAAGACTCCCCATTCCTAAACCATCTTTGGAAGACCAATGGGTATGGACTCGTGAATCTACTGGAAGGTTTTCTGTCCACTCTTTCTTACTCCATGTGCAGGGAGGTCAGACACCGACTGTTATGCCCCTTGACAAAAAATCTTGGAGCATGCTTTTGAAAACCAAGATCCAAGATAGGCTCAAATTATTGATCTGGAAGGTTGTTGTTGGGGCTCCCAAATCTTGAGGTGCTTTGGGCAGAATTTTGCAAAGGGAAGAAGATGAACAATTCTGATGCCCAATCTGTCGAAGTGCGCCGGAGGACACCTTACATTTGATGGTTCATTGTAATGTGGTGACCAAGATTTGGAGAGCATCGCCTTGGGCTATAAGGATGGACTGTTTACCCTTTACTTCTTCGGCTGATTTGGTTTATTATATTCTGAATGTGGAGACTTTGTTGAACCTGGAGCGGCGGCGTGTGAAGGCTTTCATTCTCAACGTGGCGCTGGTCATGGACAGTATCTGGCAGGCCCGAAATATGCTTGTTCATCAATAGGTTCCGGTGGTGGTTGAGGAGCTGATTTTGGGCGTTCGGCGTCGTTATGCGGAACACTCTAGAGCTTGGTTGGAGGTGGAGTGGAACATCGGTATGTTGTGGCAATCCCCTCCTGTTGGTTGGTTGAAATGTAACTCGGATGTTACAATTCGTCAGTGTGAGGGCTTTCATTCTCAACGTGGCGCTGGTCATGGACAGTATCTGGCAGGCCCGAAATATGCTTGTTCATCAATAGGTTCCGGTGGTGATTGAGGAGCTGATTTTGGGCGTTTGGCGTCGTTATACGGAACACTCTAGAGCTTGGTTGGAGGTGTGAATATTTAGGTGATATTTGAGCTTTATTGTCATGCATTGGTATGTCGTGGCAATCCCCTCCTGTTGGTTGGTTGAAATGTAACTCGGATGTTGCAATTCGTCAGAATGGGTCTTACATAGCAGTCTCTGTTCGAGATTCTTCCAGTTCCCTCTATATGTTACATATCCTGTCTTTACACTTTCCATTTGTTCAAAAGAAAATACAGCAATTAATGAAAACTCACAAGGATTGATGCTTCGACTCATGTGGCTTGAATTGGGAACAAGTTTGGCATTTTGGGGTCGGTACTGTTGTAATTCTCCATACTTACCTATCTGCTTTCTTCCATGACAAAAACTGAAATAACATATTTTATGGCATGCATTGACTATTTCACCATTCTCCTTGAAATTCTTAGACCATTAAGTCATATTAAAAGGCAGAGCATAATTTTAAATAGATCTTAAAAGAAAAAAATACGGCATTTCTTATTGAGTCAGATTGGTTTTCTCCTTTTAATTCAGATAGCCACATATGCTTTGAATTTGCAATTTAATACTAGGCATCTATCTGGACTCATCTAATTTAATCCATCTTGATGGAATATTTTTTTTTATAGTTTGTCTCGATTGAATAAGTAAGCTTTTTGATTGAAGAACACCAATTGTAATCGTAGCTAGGATCTTTTGCAGGATTCTTCTGCAAAGATAAAATATTATGGAATTGGATTGAACGATATAGACGTTTGGACTTACTCAGGGATGATCGTTTCATTTGAAAGTTGATGAGGGTGTCACCCATGATGAAATACAAATACTACGGGGAAGCCGTTTAATACCCCCGTCTCAATGGGATCATTATGCTTCCCATTAGTCCAAAAAACTAAGAACCCTCTACGACCAAGCTATCAGGCCACCAATGCACCAAATAATACTAATAAAGAGACCCCAATACAACCAATAAATATAACAAGTAGTTCAAAGGAGGCGGAAACCCAAAGGCAATAATAATCTTACATGATATTCTCATATTCAAATGTGCGATAGGTTTTACATAATCCCAAATTAGTCCATAAGGAGACACGACTGATATTATAGAAATACCCAGAAGCCCGAGGAAAACATTAATAGACTCATCATCTATATTAAATTGAAAAGATCTTTTGATATTCTCACCGTATTGTCATATTTCCTTGGATAATCTATAAGCTATAAGGTCTATTATTGATCAATTATGTGCCAGAGTTAAAGAAATTATGCTTATATTAATCATAGAGGGGCCATGATTCAACCAAGACCCATTTACACCAAATCATTAAAAAGCAAAATTATGTATCTATAAATGGCTTTTGATGTTTGACCTCCGAGAAAGGAAGGGCTTGCAGTGTTACCTTC
Organism: Morella rubra; assembly: GCA_003952965.2. Classification (NCBI taxonomy): domain Eukaryota; kingdom Viridiplantae; phylum Streptophyta; class Magnoliopsida; order Fagales; family Myricaceae; genus Morella; species Morella rubra. The sequence continues at coordinate 3,992,050 of CM025851.1, read as the reverse complement.
TAAAACTTCCTTCTTTGCTTACGTGAATAGATGCTGGAGCATTTTTCAGAGAATGCATTAGGTATGACTTGAATGCCCTAAAAATTAAATCAATTTTGCGTGAGCCACAGGTGTGTATGTTGTTAACACAAAGATCTATAAAATTATAACTACGTGTTGGCGTGTACTCTCCGAATCAATGATTTATCTTTCTTCATCTTCTCTCAGTTCACTTACCTTCCATTTCGTGCTAGACTAGTTTGTTGGTGGATGCAATGTAAAACCCATTGGAAAATTGAAAATCCGATACGAATAGAAATAAAAACAAATTGCAAAAGAACTTAAACCCGAAAAAACACCATTCTTTAATCCACCCATACATCCACAATAAATCTTTCTTCTTCGCCTTGCGTTTATTTCCGCTTATTCAAAATAATGCAAATTAATCGTTATCCGCAAAGGCCCACCATATCTAGACAGGTCAAACTAGGAACACTGACTTATCATTAATATAAGGGATCTAAACCAGATTTATCCCATGGCTTACTTTTAATTCATTGCGTAAATAGAATAATTAATCGATCACTATACCAAAAAATGCTTCCCAAATTTTAAACTATTTGATTTGCGCCGTATTGTTATCCGCGCCAAAAAAATGGCTAGAAATACGATAACATTTTCCTAATTCAAATCACTCAGCCTATGATGGAACATTGAACCACGTAATGCCTTTATGCCCCTTGTTACAAACATGTGAGAGTGACCCAAGCAACCCAGCTACGTTTTTCAAAAGAAAAGTAACAGTTAAACACATTCCAGGAGACTGAAAAAGTTGGATATAAATTCCCCCCCTATCCCCCCCCCCCCCCCCAAATTTGCCCAATTGTTGTTGAGGTTATTCCCACATCGATTGTGAAAGGGGCTGGTGGTCAGTATGAGAGAAAACTTCACCTCTTGAACTAGTTTTTGGGGTTGAGAAAGTCAAAGACCAACTAACACTGATATCAGAGCCTAGGTTTATTATTTGTGCAAATTAAATTGAGAATTCATCTGAGATGGTTAAAGTCACATCTTCCAATTATTATGTTTGGAAGATTATAATGAAATATGTTTTATATTGTAAAGAGCTGTTTGGAAGACAAAGATGTTGTTGTCAATACTCTAAACCATTGCAAGACCTGACGTCAATATTTTAAACCATTGCAGGTATTGACTGAAAGTTTGTTTGCGAAAATTATACTTACTTGATCTTGACAAATGATCTTGAACTTGTCTACAATTGAATCTTCAATAATATTAAGAAGTTGTTGATCTCACACCTTGAGTCTTTGATTTCACAAATGAGTAGCCCAAATATTTTGTACTTCCTTCCACGCTGACAGCTGTCGTAGGGTTCTTCTAAGTCCTGATGGACAACCCAAACTTGCGATAGAATATCTCATAGTTATTCTTTTATATAAAACCTTAGCTGTGATAGTGCGCGAGATTGTTAGGATCTCAGATCTCGGCCGTAGGATCACATTAAAAAACTTTTTTTCATTAACTCCCTTATATTCTTTTATTCGAATTTTAGGCTTCTACTAATTGTAATCATGTCCATCAACATATTACAATTTATCCCGAGTATTTGAGATTGATTTGTGAAATCTCTTTTGCTAACAATTATTCATTTATTTATCCTTCCACCATACTATATTCCACATGAGCCAATAGGACTGGAATCATATCACCGATTAAGTCCCTAACTCATATAATTCTCAATTCATAATCTGTAACTCGTTGGACTATCAATTGTTTCCAAAACAATTTCACAAATAAATATATAATATTTATTAATTTAGAAAAATATTTTCACAAAATACCATTGGCAATAGTTTCTTTTCAAGTCCAACCCTATACAGATATATTGAATATACTGCTCATCAAGAGACTGGTGGATTCCTTATTTAGCATTTATACAAACCATTTATTATGTACAAAACCCAACGTTATCTGGAATCTTTGACCTAGAAAGATCATCACCAAATGACTCAGTCAAAGCACAAGTACACATAAATAGATCCATATAAAACTCTCAGGTTTAAGGATATAATAAACTAATTGTGTTGAATACCTTCTTAACATCATTGATAACTTCCAGAAGGTATTCATATTTGATCTCGTTCAGTGCATGTACTCTTACATTGCACCCACTCGTTTGCTTAAGGTCATTACCTCAATAACGAAGTTCATCATCTTATTAAATAGAGGCACAACAAGTGTAGACCTATTGTACATAAATATGTATTTTAGTCTAGAACAAAACATCAAGTGAATAAGGAACCGAAAGAGTCATACTTTCCGCCTTTGATTTATTAATTATTGGCATGACTTTTCTACAATGTCACTCAATAATATCTATGTAATATCTTATGTTACAACATATTATCCAATAAATAAATATAAACATGTGACATCTAAATAAATATTATTAAAATAAATAATTTTTAAAGTATTATTCTTTCATTGACAAGGGTCAAGACACTAAACCGGTAGAGGACCTGACGTCATGGTTTAGAGTTTTGATAAAGATGTTCTCAGGACTTCCGATGGTTCAAAGTATTGACACAATAATCTAAACCTGTCAATACTTTACAGTATCGAGGCCTCAATACTTTAGAGAATTGCCAGGAACTGACAATCCAATAGGCCTCAATACTTTTAGAGTATGAATACTCTAAAAGTATGTTCTCTAAAAGTATTGCAAACTTTTGGAGTATTCGTCAGTTCCTGGCAATACTCTAAAAGTATTGCAAAACTTTTAAAGTATTCGTCAGCTCCTGGTAATCCAATAGGCCTTAATACTTTTAGACTTACTTTAAAAGTTTTGCATATACTTTTAGATATAGTTTTGAGAGTCTAAAAGTATTGAGGCCTCCTCAATACTTTAGAAGTTTTGCAATACTCTTAGAGTATTGCCAGGAACTGACGAATACTCTTAACAGTTTTGCAATACTCTAAAAGTATTGCCTCAATACTTTTAGAGTATTCAAGTTGAGGCCTCAATACTTTAGAGTATTCAAGTTCCTGACAATACTCTAAAAGTTTTGCAATACTCTAAAAGTATTGCCTCAATAATTTGAGAGTATTCAAGTTCCTGGCAATACTCTAAAGTATTGAGGGCTCAATAATTTTAGAGTGCCCTCAATACTTTAGAGTATTCAAGTTCCTGACGAACACCATAAAAGTAATGCCTCAATACTTCAGAGTATATTGCCAGGTCCTGACAATCCAATAACACTCTAAATTTTTTTACTTTTAGTCAATCCAATACTGCAGCTGGAGTGTTGAATTGACGACGACACGGCCATATGCCTATATATACACAGGTGTTCATTCAAGCCCTGCAAACAAAACAGCGAGAATATAGGCAAAAATTTCCGGCAGCAACTCCGGCAATCTCCCTTCCGCAAGGTTGGCCCCTAAATATCTCTTTTGCTTTGGTTAGTTTTGGTTTTTGCATTTTCCAGCTTAGTCCTTTTCTTTTTTTTTTCTTTAGTTTTTGGAAGTAAACATTGCTTATGTGACTTCCATGATTGTTCTTTTAGCATTTAATATTTGTTGTTGTTTCTCTGGATCTGGAACTGGGACTGGCATTTGAAGGGTAAGTTTTTTTTTTTTTTCCTGTCTTAATTTACTCTTTCCATTTTTATTAAAGGAATTTTATCTTAGACTTGTCACTATTCAAGATATTCAAACTATTCTTTCAAACAGTGAAAATTATGGCAGATAATTTAAAAAAATTATAAAATAATCTTTTTTTAATTAAATTATTTTTTTTCATTATAATATTTATTTAAATCTTCAATTTCTTCATTTCTACACAATTTTTATAAACTATCTTTCATTTTTTTTTTTCAAGTTTCATACTCCGAAATTGAAGTCATCCTAAAATTTTAACACCGAAACCTGGGCAAGCAGAAAGGGAAGGCCAGGCCTTTGCCAATGGGTAACAGGATTCTTCGAAAAAGCGGGGGCTGACTAGGAGATATGGGACCTTGTCCTTGGCTAGAAATGAAATGATTTCTTCGAGCATTCTCCGCCAGCGGCTTATGTAGGGTCGGACCTATAAAGCAAACACTTAGCCTCTTAGAAAATATCCGATAGATATATTTTTTATGTGCTTTTAAATGAAATTGGGGAGATTGGTTCCATTCTGAGTTAGATTTTCCAAACATTTAAACTTTTCATGTGCGCTCATACGTATAGGGGCCATAGTCCTTCCAAATATTGGGTTGGGTTGGCCCAGTCCGACCATACCCCGAATTCAACACATACCGCGTAACGAACATGGACATCGATTTTGATGTTCGTTATTTCAACACCCAAATTTTAACTACAATATGTCCTTAATGACGGTCTTTTTGGCTCATAAAGACAGTAATTACAAAAATTAGAATGAAATGCACAACAAAAGTTTCAATGTGACATACATTACTGTATTTAATGCGACAATTTAGTACCTTATAGACATAATAGTATCATTTATCTCCTCTCAAGTAAATAATATGGGAGTTTGTGAAAAGTTTGTTGAAAAATTTAAACCTTGTTTGGTAGGAGATTGAGTTTTATTGGAGTTGAAAAAAAGTGTAAATATGTTAAATGGATGGAATTTTTTTTTTTTTATAATTACGATTTATTGGAATTTGTATGAAAAGAAGGTAGATAGAAGATTGAGTTTTAATTTATTAGAATGATTTGATGGAGGATTTTATATTTGATAGAAGATTGAGTTTCATTAGAAATTGCGACAAAAAATATAGATAGAATGAGTTGATGAGGGTTTTAAAATTTGAAAAAGCAAAATATTTGTTTACCAAAATTTTCAGATTTTGTTGCTTGAGTAAGGAAGTTTTGAAGAATCAAAAACTACTTCTAAAAAGTTAGAATTTTTGTTCTTGTCAAACATCACGTATTGATTTTGAAAAAAAAAAAAAAAAATCTGATGGGACCTACTAAAATCATGTCTTCCTCTTTTTCTCTCTTTCATAATAGGGCAAGTGAGCAAGATCAGATTGCTTTCCAAGCCATATTCATAGACATTATCAACAGCCTCCTGGAATTGATGCTTAAGCTTCTCCCGTTAATGTATTCAAACTTAGCCAATGTGGATGCAGATGCTATAATCGTACTCGCTTCTACCATAGCATCATTTGTTTACATTATTGCATCGAAGGTGATAATCCGCATTCCAAATACGAGTTACCTCCAAATCATTGAGCTTATATGCTACATTTCGGGTGTCCTAGCTTGTGGTCTGTTTCTATCGATCCTCTTTCGCCCTTTTGGATGGTTCCTTTTATGTTCAAGTTATGCATTCCTGCTTATAAAGGTATTAATTCACTATTTACGAAGGATTTTCAATCAACCTAATCAAGAAATTGTCTCAGAAGCATCAAGCGGCAACTCTATGGCACAAGAGGATAATGACGATGCTCCATCTCCATCTGTAGTATGAAACCTTTGATCATTCTGAAGTATCTCAAGGAAGTGTTTCTATGTATAATTACGTTGAGTTAAATTACCATCTTAGCATCAAGCTTGAGGGACTGAGTCCTCAGGATTTTGTAATTTGAGAGTGTATTTGATATTATGGTGTAGTTCGGTAATTTACCCTAAATAAGAATTTCCTCTTTATATAAAAAAACATTATCTCATTTTCCAAGAAGCAAGAGGGGTCTAAGGAAGTTTTTATATTAGATTAGCTTTTTCGTTCTGCCCAAACTAGACGCATCCTCTGTGCATAACCGGCGAGAAATTAAAATTTGATCAAATTATTACCCATTAAATGAACAAACAGTTAAACAAGACGGAATGACCAGGTGGAGGTGGCCGGCCACCCTCTCCTAAAAATTCTAATCACTCGTCTAACATAGCAAAAATGAGAAAAGTGAAAGATATCTTTTTCAGCACACTCTTTTCATGCAATCTAATGATCATCTTTGAATTTCAAGTAACTAAAAAGAGGAGAAAAAAAGGGATTAATTTCTTCACCTCTTCCTCCTGTTATGCAAACATCCAAAATATAATGATCATTTGTTGCTTCTAATTCCTAGAAATTAATCCGAATAGATCTACAAACCAAAAAACGAAGAGTATTTCCATTCCATGAGGTCTACAAATAAAGCAACAAACATGTACAGAAAAAAATTTCGCGGAGTCTTCCAATTATCAGGATGTACTCATTCTTTCCTAGTTTATCTTCGGAAGGAATACTCCAACTCCAATCATGGTCGAGATTTGAGGGAATATGAGTGCAAAACTAGGATGTACACAGAAAAAACCCAACAGCAGTTGCAATTAGAATGTCGACTCATGAAGGAAAAATATATGAGATTCATTATCAGGAACATACAGCCTTAGAGAGAAAGGGGTAGATACCAAGCTTTGAGCAGCCTCCTTTCTATTGTTAAGCGCAGAGTTGGAAGCCGGCGAAGCAATGAACTGGTTAGAAATAGAGTGATTCCTCAATCCTCATTCCTCACCTCTGATAATGCAGAGTGTCGCCGGCGAAAGTCCACTTTACCCAGGAATCAGGATCTTTAGATTCGAAGTTTTGTTCCCTTTTTTTACAGGGAGAGGCATTGGACTTCGGAAAGACGAAAACTCTCAAATATTCTGAAAGTCGATCAAAACAATCTCTTAAACCCATATCTCTGGGCCTAAAACAGTCTCCTATTGGGCCAGGACTAAAGAGTCGGGCCTTCCGCCCTTTTCTGTCCTTAGGCACCCCAAGCTTTTTGTCTAATAGGATCGGCCTGTGCTCCTTTTCTTTGTATTCTTCTGGTAGAAATTTTTCTTTCTTGTCTTCTTAGAAAATGATACACTAGCTTACAGTGGAAAACCAGAAATAATTTGGCCTATGAAATCCCTTTATCCAGCAAAATGACATTTGCTCATTAATCTTTCAAAAGTTCTGTCGTTCATTACAGCATGGCCAAATATTATTAAATAAAAACACGGAACTACTTAATTCCAGAAAGTTTAGTTTCTATGTTAGACATGAGTCAATTTGCAAAAAAGACACTCAAAATTATTTCTCGTCATATAAATTTCCTTTTCCGATTTTATAAACGTAAAACCTACAGTCAATTGGTGAGCTCGGATTCAGTCCTAATAATAAGATCCTAACAAACCGTTAGTTCACATTCAGTCTTCACATTAAGCACTTCTATAGACGGTCTAAATCAAACAATTCCAGAAAATATAATAGAAAAAAATAGAGTGAGTGAACCCTTGATGGACTAACTAACTCCATTTGGAAAATTAATATTTAATATTGTCTCTGGATGAGAGCTGTTTTATTAGGATTTTATAATTATAATTCTAACTCAATCCCCAATTGGCAGCTCTGGAAGATAATATTCACAAAAACGAAAAAAAAAAAAACACGTATTCAACTAAAGATTTACTCAGCAAAATCTGACATTTCCTCTATTTTGTTTGTGTGCTTATTAAACGCTTCTTTTTTCAAAAGACAACATGAGTTTTGCGGAGGAAGACAATTCTAAGGGGTTCCTTAGCAATTGTTGAGATTTGGAAAAGTGGTACAATGTTGCAGCTCCTGCTTTTTACACCAAGGTTAGCCTAGTCTCAAATTTGAAAATAAAAAAGATAAATAAAATTTGTACCCTCCAACTATGACGATTATGATATATTGCACCGTGACCTATTATTTTAGAGGTTAAAAAATTTCCTCAAAAATTTAAGGGAGAATGCAATATGTCTGAAATTAGTTGGTGAGTGAAAATTGCAATCCGACAAATATAATAAATTGAGTGTGAAGTGTCAAAATCTCTATAGTTAGAAAGTGTAAAGTGAATAAGAGCTCGTCTTTTCAGTCGTACAGCTGATAAAATCTGGCCGTTCTTCTTCTGCAACTAGTTATCTTGAAATATTGAGTAAATGGTCAATCTCTGAATCCTCCTCGACTCGCTGTCTGCATATATCATTTCTTCGTGAATGGTACAAGGTTGGAGTTTCAACAAACTTCCTGTAAGCACGAGTACTGTGTTTTAGTATAGGGCTTTGAGGCAGCAGACACTCTATCAAGAAGAGGTTTGACCCCTGTATTTAGCTGATCGAAGTAATATCGGATGCGTGAATTTTCTTAGTTTTCTATCACAAAAGAAAGGATGCCGTTGTTGAGAATTCCAGATAGATGTATAATCATATAGATATTTCCTGAGAAGTTATTTTCAGCTGTCATTTTCCGTGGTAAAATGTAAATAGGTTGATTTTCACATAAACATATTTTTGACTTAAAACATTTTTGAGTTCAAAAATGTTCAAACAAAATGTGAAATGTTCTCCCGAGTGGTGTAAACACTTTATATATCTCATTGGTTTTGAAAGATTTAAGTGATTTTTCTAAGAGTTGTAAATAGATTTTATTCGACGTAAAATATTTTTTACATCAATTCAAAGTTTTTTGAAGAACTGTAAAAAGTGTTTATGGTGTAAATGATTTTAAAATGAAAATATTTTTTCAAGAGTTGTAAATAAATTTCGGTCGACATAAACAGTTTTTTGTAGGAAGTCAAAATTTTACGAATTTTCTCAACGTAAATAGATTTTATTCGATGTAAAATATTTTCTGTAATAAATCAAAGTTTTACAATGAAACGTAAAAGTATTCTCAGTGTAAGTAATTTTCAACTTAAAATATTTTTTCAAGAGTCGTAAATAGGTTTCATTTGACGCAAAATATTTTCTACAATGAGTGAAAATTTTACGAAAAAACACAAAAATGTTAGGTTGTAAGTGATTTTCAAATGAAAATATTTCCCAAAAGTCAAATATAGGTTTAGCTCGACTTAAATTTTCGACAATAAGTCAAAATTGTATGAAAAAACTGTAAAATATTTTTCACAATAAGTCATTTACGGTTGACATTTTCTCGAGAAACGTGAATATGTTGGTTTTGATGTAAACACTTTCTTTCATTGGTTCTATAGGGGTAAATTTTTTAAAATAAATGCCTACTTGAAATACGAAGCAACAATGCGAACATATGAGAAAGCTTGTGAGTAATATCATTTCTTCTAGCAAGAAAGATATCCTGTGTGTGTAGCATCACAAAGAAGGGATCTTCGTCACGATGTCTACTGAGCTCACATCTAAATGTACCCTTTCTACAAGACAAACACATCTAAACAACTGCGATAAAATCTTCCTTATTTGTGTTATTCGGCTCCAAAATGTATCACTATTAACTGCATATTCTATAAATGGCACAGGTCTGTGAAGTCCCTCCCCGACCTCTTGCCCAACTTTGTCAGATATTTGTACGCCTTGTAATTTATCTTTCACAAGTGTAAGTGACTTGATCATGAAGATGGTAGAATACATTTGATCTTCTCTATGCACCATTCTTAATGACAAATCAACTTCATGGTCGAAAATATAGGAAATAATTATTTTGAGATGGTAATTGTAGAAGCTACGGGTGAAAATTTTGTCAGACATTTCCCGTATCAACTTTGCTGATACCATTAAAGATATTATCAGCTTTGTAAGATTCATATCCACATCTGATGATGAACAGTATCTCGAAATTCTTAATTTGCTGTCTTCTACATTATTATTTTTTTAGCTAATGATATTTGGTTTTGAAAAATTTTAACAACTAAAATCAAAATCTCAAACTTTTGCACAAATTCAACACTATCTTTTTACTCTCGTATTCTCCAAAAGAACAAATTTTTTTAAAAAAATTATTTCCTTATGGGCGTCACTGTTCTCCTAGAGACCCAAATAAAAACATACCTCAAATTTTTTTTAATCATCACAAAAAATTATTTTCAAAACATAACATTTAAATTCCTCATGATTTTGGTTTTCTTCCTCAGTCAACAAAACTTCATTGATAGAAAAAAAGTAATTAAGACTAGACAAGTCTCATTTGAGTATAAAGCCCCTAATTTCATACTCTCTCAAAATACAATCACAATCAACTAAAGGAGAGACCATCTAGTAAATCATGGGAAAAGATTGGGTGCAAAGAGGCATGGTTCAAAGCTAGGCAAAGCAACGGCTATTGTTTAATGAGATACATCCAACGGTCTAAAAAATCTTCACGTCTTTAATGAGACTATTAAACCAAAACCGTGTGGCTGAACAAGCTTTTTTTTTTTTTTTTTTTTTTCACTTTTTCCTTGGCTTCTTTCGCAACAAGTTTCGTCTTCCCCAACACGTCTTCCACATTTATTCTTTTCCCAAGTTTTCCTCTTTCCCGAATCTCTTCCTTCTCCTCTGATTTCTTCCTCTGGATTCCCTTTCCTTCTCATTTCTCTAAAATCACAGTACACAAAAAGATGGAAGAGAGCGCGCGAGAGAAAGAGATAATCTGGTGATGATATATTTGCATCTTTCGGGAAGGTGGAGGGTCTATGAACGAAGGTGCTTCTAGGAAAGCTCCTCCAATTTAGAACAAGTTGCCATATAGTCTCGAAGAGTTGTATAAGGGAACTGTGAAGAAGATGAAGATTTCTGGAGAAATCGTTGACGTCAGTGTTTGAGCAGTTTTTTGTAAATAAGTATCAACTCTGTTCTAATTTTTGGTTTCTTTCAATTTAGTTTCTGAATTTGATTGGTTAGTAGCTAATTGAGTAACTGAGTTGCTCTGATTCCTCGTAGTAGCTTTCTTTCTTCCTTAAGCTAGGGGCCCATCTAAGAGTGCCACAAGGTGATGAAGTTTCTTCATTAGCCCAATAGCGCGGTAACGGGATTCAAAGTAAACCAAGAGAGAAATAAAAGTCTCTAACAGAAAGAGAGAGACTAACCTGAGAAATATAATACATGTTTGGTTTGGTTTAGAAATATAATACATGTTTGGTTTGGTTTTGAAAATGCTTTTCCTCTAACGATTAAGAATTTTTTTTGTGATATAATTTTTTAATTATTTGTAAGAAGGTGAGGCACACATAAATGATGGTTTAAAAGAGAAAGTTTTTTAAATTTATTCTCTTAGAGAATGTGAGAGGAAAAAAGTATATTTGGATAGAAAGTTTTGTGAGATGAGTTTTTATGAATTTTTGTGTTGTTTTTTCACAGAAATTAGAGCCAATGATTGATAAGAATTTTTATTAAAGGTTGAAATGTTTTTTTTTTTTGAAAAAAATCATGTTTGGATTTAAAAATATTTTTGAAATAAAAAAACGTTTTTAAAATCATTAGCCAAACATAACCTTTTTAGATTACCTTTTCTTTACTCGTCCCAACTGGGGCCACTCAATGAACAGCCACACATCCAAGAAAGATTATCTCTTGCTTTGAACTCTCTTCCTCTTTTTGTGTATTGTGATTTTAGAGTTGAAGTTCGAGAAATAAGAAGGAGAGAGAATTGAGAAGATGAAATCTTAATTAGTCCATTAATTCTTTGAGCATTGCCCAATCCTAAACCAATTTGTTGAGCCTGGCTTGAAATCACACGAAATCACTCTGTAACACCCCGAACCCCAGTGGTTAGGGGTTACTTTTATGAGTAAAATTAGTGAAAATGGGCAAAATTTAGGGGTTGGGAATCAGTTATCACACAATAAATAATCTTGATAACAAATTTACATTTAAAACTTCAAAACAATTGAATAAAAAAACTTCGTTTAAAACTTTTTTAAAACTGAAAAAATTACAAATAAAACACTTGGTATAATGGAAATTCTAAACTTTCTCTTAGCTACCACCCATCCAGGCACCATCTAACATGACTATCGTCACATTCTTAAATATCATTTGAAAAGAGAGAACAGATAAGGGGTGAGTTCAACAACTCGGTAAGCAAAATCATTATACTAGGATGCACATCAAGAGCCACATTTAAAAAGTCAAAATCAGTAGAAAACTGTAAATCTCAATCCAAATGACATTTAACTATAACTATAAAAACAACTTTTATCTGTATAAAAATACTATAGAAAATCTTTTTGACAATAACTATAGAACTCTCACAAAAATTCAGCAAAGCCGTTTAATACACCCGTCTCAACTTAACTTCTCAGTTTCGCCCCACCTTTAGAGGTCTAACTTAGAGAGAATCCAGTAATGGCTAATGGGTAAAATACGGTGAAAGAAACGCCCCACCTTGAGAAGAGGCCCCTACTTAGAGAGAAAAAAATAATAAAATAATGAAAAAATGAAAAACAAAATGTCTCCTAAATACGGTGAAAAAACAAACGAAGAAGAGTAAGAATGAAAGGAAAAAAAAAAAAAAAAGGAAAGAAAAAATATTTTATTTGTCTTAAAGTGTATTTTGCAGACTGCAGATTGTGCGTGTGGCCTGTGAAAAAAACGTGAATTCTTTGAAAATTGAAACAAAGCAAAAACTTAAGAAACCTTGAAAAAAAAAAGAAGTAGAAGAAGTCTTGAAGTGACGTCTGAAAACAAAGGAATACTGTAGACTGATTGTGGCCTCTGAAAAAACCGTGATAATTCTTAATAGTTCTAAGAAGTATTGAAAGTGGAATAAAACAAAAGAAAGAAAAAAAAGGCCTTGAAAAGTGACGTCTTGAATCGAGACCCTTCTATGTGCAGTCGAATTTCACGCAAGACTTGTTTTGCACTCATAAGGAAACAAAGCAAGCCTTGTTTAACGAAAAGTTAGCCGTGGTCTAAGAAAGTTTGCAGAAAACTTTTGTTATCCTAGTTTCACAGTGTCGAAGCTTCATCATTTGCACCAGCGGAGTCCACCTCTGCTTCCATGTCACTGTAGCACTACACGTCCTCTGATGACCTCATTTGTTCTAGGAAGATTTTCTGTCATGTAAAGAATCTTTGCGTGTCATCTTTACCGCATAACCAGGGTAATATTCCCTGGTTGTTAGAGCAGCACATTCGGTTTTACGAGCAAAAATTAACCAAGAAGATTTCATTGTGGTCACAGGCCTGTCAGTTTGTTATTTTCGTTTCTCTTTCACACAATAATGAGTATTTGTGTATAAAATAGAAGTTGCTGCACAATTAATCAATTAAAAGTAACGTACTAACAAATTTTGAATGCATGTATGTGAGTGAAAAATCAACTACTCCGTAGTACGTCACGCTTTGCACGTGACATGTCATCAACTGCTCCTGAGACTTTGACTACAAATTAGCGTGATGTCATGGACTCACGGGATGAACAATATCTTGCTATGTCAGCCAATGTTCGAAGTCCCATGCTTTTTTTTTTTGGTAATTAAACCTCTTAAGTTATTGATATAGCAAGACATTATAATGACAACACCGTGTTATTATTATGTATTTTAAACTTCACAGAAAGTGTCTAGAAGTAGGGACCGGGATCCCCTGCAAGTAGGCCCCTCCAAGTAGGGCCTAAAAGTAGGCCCCTCATCAATGTCGACTCTATATATAGACAACAAATTAAGACAGAGATTCAAGACATCAGTTCAATTAAGCACTCAGCACACAAAACTGCGAGAAAATAGGCGGAAATGTCCGGCAGCAACTCTGGCAATCTCCCTTCCACAAGGTTATATATATATATATATATATATAGATATATCTTTTTTGCTTTAGTTTTCATTTTTAACATTTTGCTCCTCTGACATGAGCTATACCACTTCTCAAGTCCATCAGTCATCTGCTCAATTTCAAGATGATTAACAGCTTAAGTGTTGGTGTCTGCCTGCTTAATATTCCTCTTTTCTTATCTTTGTTTTTGGAGGTAAACATTACTTATGTTCCTTCAATGATTGTTTTTAGCATTTAATGTTTGTCAATCCTCTCGATCTGGAATTGGGACTGGCATTTGATGATCCAGTAATTTTTATTTTATTTTTTTCCCAATCTTTACACTTTCCATTTTTATCGAAAGAATTTTCATTTCCGATTTGTCATATTTTAAGGTATTCAAACTGATTTGTTTACAATGTTGCTCAGTTGGCCGTATACCCAAATTTTCATAAAAAAATGGACCAGAATTAATATTTTACAGATCATATAACCATACTCCGAATTCAACACCTAAGCACGTAACAGTGTCATTGTTTTTTCCACCCCACATATCCATGTTTATTATGGCGCGGACAACATGGGTTTGACACACTTTATCCATTTCTAGCTGCCCTTCTTCTATGGTTATTGGAAAAGGGAGGTTCCTAGCTATTATCTTTGATGTTCATTGCCTTGAACACCATAAATGTCATTTAGACAATTACATTAGGTACCGTTAATTACATTGTTTTTTTGGCTCGTAAAGACCTAATTAATAAACAGATTGAGCTGTACAATTTATAATTTCTTACTCTCTTCGAGTAAAGAATATTTATTGTTATATTGATTATGGAAAAAGTTCATGATGCTCATTTTCTCTCTTCGTTTTTTTTAGTGGATGCAAGCGAGGAAGAACAAATCTCTTTCATAGCCATATTCATAGACATCATCAACAGCTTCCTCAAACTACTGTTTAAGCTTCTCCCACTGATGTATCCAACTTGGCCAACGTCAAGACAGATGCTATAATCTTGCTGGCTTGCAACCGTAATATCATTTGTTTACATTATTGCATCGAAGGTGATAACTGGCATTTCAAGCATGAGCAACCTCCAAATCATTGAGCTTATATGCTACATTTCGGGTGTCCTAGCTTGTGCTCTATTTCTATTGATCATCTTTCGTTCCTTTGGATAGTTTTATCTTATATACAAGCGGTACATTTCTACCTCACTAAAAAGGTATTATATAACTCATGCTCGCATACTTTTGAGTTCGTATTAGTTGATTGGAGTTTTTAATGTATTAATGAACTCATTCTACAGGATTTTCAATCAACTTAATCAAAAAATAGTCTCTCAAGCATTAAGCATCAGCTCGAATATGGCACAAGAGGACAATAATGATGCTTCAAAGATAGTATGAAACCTTTGGATTTTGATCACTGCAAATTGTTTCAAGAAAGTGTTACTATGTACAACTATCTCCTTGAATTAGATTTATAAATGTGATTGTATGGATTTCCTCGTTACCAAAAATAGAAAATGATCTCATTTTCCAAGAAGCAAGAGGGATCTAAGGAATTGTTTATCTTATGTTAGCTTTTTGGTTCTACCAAAACACACATCCTCTGTGCATAACCGGCCAGGAAAATAATCAAATTATTAACCATTTTAGTAAATAAACAGACTAACAGTTAAACTTTCCAGAAAAGAAAAAAAGAAAAGAAAAAAAAAGACTAACAGTTAAACAAGAAGCAATAGCCGAGTTATGAGGTGGAGTGGGCCCACCAGCCTCTGTCCTGCTTTCCAAAAAGTTTTCGGCCCCCCCCGTACTTATATATGTTTTGGACCAACTTGCTTATTTGTTTTTGTATATCCCTAAAAGAAAAAAAAAAAATCACAAAAACATTTTATCCACCGAAAACGACGAGCCAACACAAGATTATTGGATGCTTTGTGCTACATAGGGTTTCGATCATATAAGGGTAAAGGGTCTCCAGATGGATGTCCGTGTCTCAAGGCAACACGTCCGATAATATGTATATCCCTTCAAACTAGTTAAAAAAAAAAAAAAAGTCACAAAAACATTTATCCACCGAAAACGACAAGCCAACACAAGATTATTGGATGCTTTATGCTACATAGGGTTTCGATCATATAAGGGTAAAGGGTCTCCAGATGGATGTCCGTGTCTCAAGGCAACACGTCCGATAAATATGGTCCACTGTTTGAAATTACCATCAAATCAAGACCAATTACCCTTTGTTCTGTTTGTAGCTCTTATCAAAGAAAATCATTTTTTTTTACTTTATATATGTTGCCCGTACGAAAAGTAATATATTTTCTTCATTGACGGCTAATTACATATTTTGATAGGTTTTGTTATCTAGGACGCGTTTGCATAAATGTGCTTTTATTCATTTATCTTTTGACAAATACAGCAGAAAAATATTAAGGGTGAGTATTTTCTTCGTCAGTGTCGATTGGGGTTTTCTTTATTTAACAGTATCCTTCGCGGTGCTGATTAACCAATGGATTTTCAAGTTCTTAACCACAATGTTTTTTAAAAAAAAAGAAAAAAAAAAAAAGAAAAGAAAAGAAAAAGCAAACGGCACCACTCAAGGGTTAAGGTTTTTACCCTAACCCCAGAGACAGGTAGAAAGTATTCTTGAATTCAAACCATAAAAAATGTTCTCTTTTTATTTTTGTTGAAACAACCTCGTATTGTATATGAAAAAAGCGAGAAGAAAGGCGTACAGACAAAAGACCTGACAACAAAAGAAAACACACGAGACAGAAACAAACATCGAAATAAAAGCGAAGAAAGAGGAAAAAGGGAACTCATGGAGGCTTAGCTCCATTAAATTTCCCGAGACCACGACTACGAAGAAAGGAAGAAAACTTCTCCAACAAAAAAGTAGACTGCCAGCCAAGGCTGCAGTAGAATGAGCCGCAATATTTTGATAGGAAATGTTCTCTTTTTCTTGCTTCAATACTGGTTTGGTAGTCGAAATCGAAGGCTGAGGGCCCTACACAGGAGCGGCTTACCTCCGGTTATATTTGTTCCCGTTTTCTCCTATTTGGAATCTAGATGTTACCATTTCATTCAAATTCAATCCTTCAGCCTACGAGAACCCATGTCATTTCACGTGAATGTTACACAACTCGCACTCTGACTCGCTCAATGCACCATTCAAGTCACATTCTGCAACCCTCCCAAAATCTCTCTCTCTCTCTCTCTCTCACGAGTTGCTGATTTCAGTTGAATTTTGGTGGCCGAATCTCTCACCAACTCTCTCTTGACCATGGGGTTTGTTAAATTTAGTTTTGTTTTGTAAATGTTGTATTTTAATTTCTTTACAATTTCTTTAGAGTTTGTTAATTTGATTTGGAAATTTTAATTTGCTTTAGAGTTTAAGTCTGTTCGTATAATTTTTCATAAACCCGAATCTCAAGCCATGGAGATAGACTATAATTGCAATTAGCTGCTGCTATATCCAAAGATGATTTCAAGAAGAACCTTTTAGACTATATATATAAGAATGCTTCTGGTGATGTTGCCGAAGGCGATCTGCTTCACTGCAATGAACTTTGAAATTTCAAGCCAGCATCGACATGATCTGTCCACAAGTCCCTGTGTTCCTGATGCTTTGAAATGAATGAGAGGGCCTAGAACTGCTGGTGCACTGGAAAAGCGTTGAATTTTTCACCGAACATGCATACAGTTTATGAGAGTGCCTAAAGAAATTGCAACTTGCAAGTGACTAAATGTTCATGCAAATACATGTATACAGTTTATGAGAGAATGCTTTTAGGAAAAAATAATGAACTAAATTCCTTGCTATTTGACAGCATACATTGATCATTTAGATTATTTCATGTTTATGTAATTTTTTAAATTCTTGTTCTTTGTTTAAATGCTTAAAAAAGTATTTTGGGCCAAAGTAAAATCTAGGCCTTTAGGCCCACTAATGGAATCGAAATTTTCGGATTCTATTTCTAAAAATTCCGATTCCATTCCAAAATGAAATTCATGGTTAAACAAAGAAAAAGAGGAGAGCTTTTTCACGAGTTTTTCTTTAGATCTTTAGTGATTTTCACACTGGAGCAAATTAGATTATCTTTGAAAAGGTTATTAGGGTGCTTCAACAACAGAGAATTGTGATATTCAGATTGGAGATTTCACTGCAGGGTTGGGTTTCGTCAAATTCCAAGAATTGTGATGAAATTGTATTTTTTCTTTGATCTTGTTGATTTTCAATTTGCTTGTACTCAAGTTTTGGGCATAAATTTGAGTGTTGTAATCTCTATTTTATTATAGTAAATTTATTTCGAAGTTGCCTTGTAGTTTTTCACTTCACATTGAATGATTTTTCACATAAATCTTGTATGTTCTTTGGTGCTTGCATTATTTCTTTTTTTAATTTGGTTGTTGGTTTTCCTGATATTATTATTTAATTTACACAGGCCATAATTTGGCCCAACAAATACACTCTTAAATTATAACGTAGTGACCACTCACTACCTAAAACTATCTTTTCCTTTAATGCCCTACCAAAATAGTCGATAAATCAAATGATTTCGATCTGATGTGTTGTATTTCGTGAGACTTATTATATGAAAAAATTATAATCAATTTCCTCAGGACTACCACCTCAGTATTAAAAATACTCCCAAACTATTGACACGTGCAATCCACGTGCGACGGAATCCATATAAGCAAAGAATAAAGAAGGTGGAGCCTGGAGGGTGTCGTATTAGGCCACCAATGATTGGAGAAGCTTTCCATAAAAGTAGACTATGATTAAGGTGACTGATCATCTGGGTATCCTTGACATTGCGACACTTCACACTAGTATATGCCTCGATGATCGGTATGTCTTCTAGAAAAAGCAACGACCGCCTCCAGGTTCCTACTTTGAGCGTTGAAGTGGGCTTTCCCCATTTGGTAAAAACAAATTTATATACTTTTACTATAATAACCAACAAAATTTACAAATTCAAGATCTAAAATTTCAAAAATTTATAGACAAATATCAATAATTTTTACACAATCTCTAACAATTTTTCACACAAACTTCAATACCTTTTAAAAAAAAATTATAACAAATATTCTCTTTCTATACTTTTTTCACTAATTTCAATATTTTTTTATTAAACAATTATATCAAATTATCTCTCTTATTTTTTTACAAACTCCAAAAAATTAAATATCTTTAAAAATTTTCACAAATTTTACACAAAAATTATAAAACTCCAATCTACATAAATATTTACAATTTTATCAAAATCTTAAAAATCTTACAATTTTTTACAAAACAAACATCCCCTTAATTCCATACTACTCAGCCTCCACGCAGAGAAAATAGCTAGCTTCATGGACAGTGGAGTGTGTTTGGTATCTGCATTTATTTAATAGTATCCTTCATGGTGTCGGTTAACCGTTGGGTTTTCTCCCTTAAAAAAAAAAGAAAAGAAAAAAAAAAAGAAGAGCAAACGACACCACTCTGGGGTTACCCTAACCCCAGAGGCCATAGAAAATATTCTTGAATTCAAACCATAAACATGTAAATGTTCGATTATGTTTGGTTTGGTTTTGAAAATAGTTTTTGTCTTTATTTTTTTGGAGAAAATGTAGATTCTCTTGGTATTGGTGAAAAGTTTGTTAAAAATTGTTAGAATTTATAAAAAAGGTATTGGAATTGATGAAAAAATAATTGTGAAATTTTTTTAAAACTTTTCGGTGCTTCAATTCTGATTTGGTAGTCAAAATCAACGGCTAAGAGGCCTACACCTATTTTTTTGAGGTATTTGTTCCCGTTTTCTCCTATTTGGAATAACAGATGTTGCCATTTCATTCAAATTCAATCCACTATCTTTTCGCTATGCTCCCCTACCAAAATAGTCAATAAATCAAATGATTCCAATCCGATGGTTTGTCAGTTTTTTGTTGTTTAGGTGTTGATATTGGAGAAATAGTTCGTGGGACTTATTATATAAAAAAATTATAATCAATTCCCTCAAACTATCAGCTCAGTATTAAAAATACTCCCAAACTATTGACACGTGGAATCCACGTGTGACGGAATCCATATAAGAACAGATCCATGAATCACGTACATATATGCCTCGATGGTCGGTGTGTCTCATGGAAAAGCAACGACCGCCTTCTCCTTTGAGCGTTGACGTGGGCTTTCCCATTTGGGTAAAAACAGATGTATATACTTTTACAACCGTAAGCGACAAGTCCGGATGTCGTAGGATGAACTGACATACGGGGGCCGAAAAGGTAAACTTCGAAGAAACTCTGAAGTGTCTAAAAGTAGGCCCTCCTGTCCAATTCCATACTATTTTTTTTTTTCTAAGCCATACCACTCTATATATAGACAACAAATTGACAGAGACTCAACCCATCAGTACTTCAGCTTAAAGCACTCGGGCACACAAAAACAGCGAGAACATAGATAAAAATGCCAGACAGAAACTCCGGCAATCTCCCTTCCACAAGGTTGGCCCCTGTTACATATCTCCATTCGCTTTTGCTTTAGCTTTGGTTCTAAAGCGTTGGTGTGTGCCAGTTCAATCGTCTTCTTTTCTTTTCTTTGTTTCTTGGAATAATGTACGCCTTCGATGATTGTTCTTTTAGCATTTAGTGTTTGTTGTTTCTCTGTAACTGGAACTTGGACTGGTATTTGATGAATTGATGGTCCATGGTAGTTTTTTTTCCCCGTCTTAATTTACAGTACTTTCCATTTTTATTAAACGAATTTTCATCTCCCCCACTGTTCAAGCTATTCAAACTATGTTTCTTTCAAACATCCGTTTGGTTCATCACTTTCTCTCTCTCTGACGTTGTAGCTGCTTGATAGTATAATCGACTCGAGTTTCCAGTCAGGTGTTCCAGGAACAATATGTTTGGCTCCTCACGGAGCATAGCTCACATCCAAAAATCTGATTGGGGAACGGGGCAAGCAGAAAGGAAAGGCCTGCCAGGCCGTTGCCCATGGGCAAAGGATTCTTCGAAAAAGTGCGGGCTGACTCGGAGATATGGGACCTTGTCCTTGGCTTAGCAAGGAGTGAAGGGAGAGCTCTTCGAGCATTCTCCGCCAGCGGCTTATGTAGGGTCGCTCTTCGAGCATAAAGCCCACGGCTTTATGTATATCCGATAGATAGATTTTTTATGTGCTTTTGGAATTTGAAATTGGACCTTCTATTCAAGATATTCAAACTATTCTTTCAAACAGTGAAAATTTGGTTCCATTCTGAGTTAGATTTTCCAAACATATAAATCCTAAAATTTTCAGAAAGGGAAGGCCAGGCCTTTGATGGGTAAAGGATTCTTACTGACTAGGAGATATGGGACCTTGTCCTTGGCTAGAAATGAAATGATTTCTTCGAGCATTCTCCTTCCAAATATTGGGTATGTGGTTGGGGAGATTGGTTCCATTCTGAGTTAGATTTTCTAAACATTTAAACTTTTCATGTGCGCTCATACGTATAGGGGCCATAGTCCTTCCAAATATTGGGTTGGGTTGGCCCAGTCCGACCATACCCCGAATTCAACACATACCATATAACGAACATGGACATCGACTCATTTTATGCGTTCATCGAACCCAGCTCTGTTTTTAAGAATAAACCTCTGTTATCAGTTTTGCTTAGCCGAAAATTACCATTAGTTTTGATTGGAAGATTGGGAGATTCTTCTATTATCCAACACCATCTTTGATGTTCATTGACTTCAACACCTAAATGTCAACTACAATATGTCCGTTAATGAATGGCTTTTTGGCTCATAAAGACCTAGTAATTACAAAAATTAGAATGAAATGCACAACAGAAGTTTCAATGTGACATACACTACTGTATTTAACGTGACAAGTTAGTACTTATAGACATAACTAGTATAATTTATCTCCTCTCAAGTAAAGAATATGGGAGTTTGTGAAAAGTTTGTTGAAAAATTTAAACATTGTTTGTTAGGAGATTGAGTTGTATTGGAGTTGTAAAAAAGTGTAAATATGTTAAGTGGATGGAATTTTTTTTTATAATTGCGATTTATTAGAATTTGTGTGAAAAAAGGTAGATAGAAGATTGAGTTTTAATTTATTAGAATGAGTTGATGGAGGATTTTATATTTGATAGAAGATTGAGTTTCATTAGAAATTGTGAAAAAAAATATCGATAGAATGAGTTGATGAGGATTTTAAAATTTGAAAAAGCAAAATATTACGTTGACCAAAATTTTCAGATTATGTTGCTTGAGTAAGGAAGTTTTGAAGAATCAAAAACAACTTCTAAAATGTTCGAATTTTTGTTCTTGTCAAACATCACGTACTGATTTTGAAAAACAAAATTCTGATGGGAACTACTAAAATAATGTCTTCCTCTTTTTCTCTCTCTCACAACAGGACAAGTGAGCAAGATCAAATTGCTTTCCTAGCCATATTCATAGACATTATCAACGGTCTCCTTGAACTGATGCTTAAGCTTCTCCCGCTAATGTATCCAAACTTGGCTAATGTGGATGTAGATGCTATAATCATACTAGCTTTTACCGTAGCATCATTTGTTTATATTATTGCATCGAAGGTGATAATCCGCATTCCAAATACGAGTTACCCCCAAATCATTGAGCCTATATGCTACATTTCGGTGTCCTAGCTTGTGGTCTATTTCTATCGATTCTCTTTCTTCCTTTTGGATGGTTCCTCTTATGTTCAAGTTGTGCATTCTAGCTTATAAAGGTATTAATTGACTACCTATGAAGGATTTTCAATCAACCTAATCAAGAAATTGTCTCTGAAGCATCAAGTGGCAACTTTATGGCACAAGAAGCTAATGACGATGCTCCATCGCCATCTGCAGTATGAAACGTTTGATTATTCTGAAGTATCTCAAGGAAGTGTTTCTATGTATAATTATGTTGGGTTAAATTACAATCTTAGTATCAAGTACATCCCAAAACTTGGGACAAGTGAAAAGTGTGAAGGAACCCATTTGACTAAACACCCTAGTGTGGTCCAAGGGGCAACTCGCAACAAATAGATGAATTTAGGGACTTAGTCCTCAAGATTTTGTAGGTTGAGAGTGTATTTGATACTATGGTTGTAGTTCATAAATATTTCTGTAATTTACCCCTAAATCTAATGTACTAATTTCCTCTTTATAAAAAAAAAAATCTCATTTTCCAAGAAGCAAGAGGGTCTAA
The DNA here is from genome assembly GCA_003952965.2 of Morella rubra. NCBI lineage: Eukaryota > Viridiplantae > Streptophyta > Magnoliopsida > Fagales > Myricaceae > Morella > Morella rubra. The sequence continues at coordinate 3,969,388 of CM025851.1, read as the reverse complement.
GGAAGTTTTTATATTAGATTAGCTTTTTCGTTCTGCCCAAACTAGACGCATCCTCTGTGCACTACCGGCGATAAAAAATAATGATCAAATTACTACCCATTAAATGAACAAACAGTTAAACAAGACGGAATGACCAGGTGGAGGCCGCAAGCCACCCTCGTCTAAAAATTCTAAACACTCGTCTAACATAGTCAAAAATGAGAAAAGTAAGATATCTTTTTCAGCACACTCATTTCATGCAATCAGATGATCATCTTTGAATTTCAAGTAACCAGAAAGAGGAGAAAAAAGGGACTAATTTCTTCACCTCTTCCTCCTGTTATGCAAATATCCAAAATATAATGATCATTTGTTGCTTCTAATTCCTAAAAATTAATCCGTATAGATCTACAAACCAAAAACGAAGAGTATTTCCATCCCATTAGGTCTACATATAAAGCTACAAAATATACAGAAAAATATTTCGCGGTGTCTTCCAATTATCAGGATGTACTCATTCTTTCCTAGTTTATCTTCGGAAGGAATACTCCAACTCCAATCATGGTCGAGATTTGAGGGAATATGAGTGAAAAAACTAGGATGTACACAGAAAAAACCCAACAGCAGTGGCAATTAGAATGTCAGACTCATGAAGGAAAAATACATGTGATTCATTATCGGGAACATGCAGCCTTAGAGAGAAAGGGGTAGATACCAAGCTTTGAGCAGCCTCCTTTCTATTGTTAAGTGCAGAGTTGGAAGCCAGCGAAGCTATGAACTGGTTAGAAATAGAGTGATTCCTCAGTCCTCATTCCTCACCTCTGATAATGCAGAGTCTGGCCGGCGAAAGTCCACTTTACCCAGGAATCAGGATCTTTAGATTCGAAGTTTTGTTCCCTTTCTTAGTAGGGAAAGGCATTGGACTTCGAAAACTCCTAAATATTTTAAAAGTCAATCAAAACAATCTCTTAAACCCATATCTCTGGGCCAAAACCGCTGTCTATTGGGCCAGATCTAAGAGTCGGGCCTTCGGCCCTTTTCTGTATTTTAGGCACCCCAAGCTTTTTGTTTTAGCCACTTTACCAAGAAGAGGTTTAACCACTGCATTGAGCGGCTGATTGAAGTATGGGTGCGTGAATTTTCGTAGTTTTCTATCACAAAAGAAAGGGATGCAGTTGGTGAGAATTCCAAATAGATGCATAATCATATAGGTAATTCCTAAGAAGTTATTTTCAGCTGTCATTTTTCCTGTAAATAGATTGGTTTTGACATAAACATATCTCTGACTTAAAACATTTGGAGTTTAAAAATGTTCAAACAAAATGTGAAATGTTCTCCCGAGTGGTGTAAACACTTCATATATCTCATTGGTTTTGAAAGATGAAAACATTTTCTCAAGAGTCATAAATAGATTTCATTTAACATAAAACATTTTTTGCAACAAGTCAAAGTTTTACTAATAACGGTAAAAAGTGTTCATGGTGTAAGTGATTTTCTACCAAAAATATTTTTCCAAGAGTCGTAAATAGGTTTCATTTGAAGCAAAATATTTTCTGCAGCAAGTCAAAGTTTTACAAAAAAAAAAAATAAGTGTTACGTTGTAAGTGATTTTCGAATGAAAACATTTTCTCAAGAATTGTACATAGGTTTCCTTGGACGTAAATTTTCTGCAGCAAGTCAAAATTTTACAAAAAACTGAAAGTTATTTACCGTTGACATTTTCTCAATAAATGTAAATATTTTGGTTTTGGTGTAAACAAGTTCTATAGGAGTAAAGTTTTTAAAATAAATGCCTACTCGAAATACGAAGCAACAAATACAATGGAAACATACGAGTACAATAGGTTGGATGCAGCTGCATGAAGCCCTTGAGCAATATCATTTATCTTAGCAAAAAAGATATTCTATGTACGTAGCATCACAACGAAGGGGAT